>MU006565.1:981052-1116789 GCA_010093795.1 Sporormia fimetaria CBS 119925
GGGTGGAAGATTCAGCAGTCGAAGAGTCAGCTGTCGGCGTTGTAGAAGTCTCCTCCGCGGGCGGGGTGGAAGATTCAGCAGTTGAAGGGTCAGCTGTCGGCGTTGCAGAAGTCTCCTCCGCGGGCGGGGTGGGAGATTCAGCAGTTGAAGAGTTAGCTGTCGGCGTTGCAGAAGTCTCCTCCGCGGGCGTGGTGGAAGGTTCAGTAGTCGAAGAGACATCAGTTGTACTGCTAGCTGTTGACGTTGTAGAAGTCTCCTCCAAGGGTGGGGTGGAGGTTTCAGTAGTTGTTGACGTCGTGGAAGACTCCGCTGTAGATGGAGAGGGACTATCACTAGGTGTAGGAGTCGGAGAGGCGTCCGATGTCGTGGTAGTGGTCGGCGTCTCAGAGTTCTCGGAAATGAGACTTGAAGGCGTCGTGGAACTCTCCTCTGCAGGTGGAGAGGGACCGTCGCTGGGTGTAGGAGAGGGACCGTCACTAGGTGTAGCAGAGGGACCGTCACTGGGTGTAGCAGAGGGACCGTCGCTAGGTGTCGGGGAGGGCCCATCACTAGGTGTCGGAGAGGGACCGTCGCTGGGCGTATGAGAGGGGCCGTCGCTAGGTGTAGGAGAGGGACCGTCACTGGGTGTAGGAGAGGGACTATCACTAGGTGTAGTACTCGCCTCCACGGTACTGGTAGCCGTAGACTCATTGCCACTGGACTGTGCAGGAGGCTGGGGCTCAGGCTCCTCGGGGCTAACAACGGCAGGCTCCTCGGGGGTAACAGCAGCAGGAGAATCTGATGTCACTGGGGTCGCAGAACTTATCACCTCTGACTCTTCGTTCCCTTCGGGACCTTGTCGACGGTGATGCGGGTAAGGGCTTGGACGAGCTGCGTAGAGCGACGTTCCTTGCCCCCTTGAGGGAACATGATCTGTTGCGATCAGCAAGGGATAATGTGTGAGATGGTGATCTGGAGGCACATACCACGACCAAGAAAAGCTGCACTAGTTGGACTTACGATAATGGCCGTGGAGAGGAGGAACAACACCGAGCTCTTGAACCACATGGCATTATCGGAAAAAGAGTGACAGGCAGTGAAGGGGGACACAAAACAGAGAAGAAAAGTTGGATTAAGAGAGAGGAAAGGCCGTTATTCTGAGTGTTGGCGGCATCTGGTAGTATTATGGTAGCCCTCCGTGCCATCGGACCACATTGGGATGATGTTCCCTGTCGCCCATGTGTGCAGCCGACAAGGATGGGACACCTCTGCTTTTGGGGCTGAGGCTTAGCCATCCATCAGCCCAAAGTCCGAAATATACCTGGCCTCCACGTCAGCCTAACAATAGCACCCTCGACAGGCACAGCCAACATGCGCATTAGTCGACAGAGGCCATCAAGCGCGCCAAGGTTATCTGTCCAGTAAGTTGTGGTACCAATTTAGCGCTCTCTCGGTATTGCGCAAGGTTCGCAGCACTCCAGACTCCCAGCAAACAAGCGACTTTGGAAAAGAAAACACCTGAGATCATGGTCGTAAACCGCTTACCACGAATGCGTGGGCGCGTTCTGAAACGCCGTCGCCATTTTGCCTTGTTCGTGTTCGGGTGCGCATGGGGGCTGTTTTGATCGGTTGTATATGTTGGGTGAGATGCCACTCATGGGCGTCCCAAAACCCGTTCGGGCTCCGACAAAATGAACAGAAGGCCCATGCTGGCAGCAGAGATAGAAGAGCTGCACCTATCCAACTGGCGACCAAAAGGATTCAGAGAATGTCGTGTTGCTCCTGGCGAGTCGCCTACGGGCGCACGGCGGTCTGCACCCACCCATTTCCAGCCTTGAAGATGTGGCCTTGGCCTTTGCCACGAACAGCATCCGCCCCAAAACCCAAGTTGCGGCCAGATGTCGTTTACCGACCTTCTCGCCTTATGCTGATACAAATACGGCGAGGCAGGAGGCCGGACCGGACGTTGTCAAGATCCGTTCGTTGGCACAACTGCTGTCACAACGTTCGCTAATCGGTCCCGGATAGCTTCTTGGAGCCATGAGGGAAAGACCCGGACATATTGGGCGAGCTTCGGTCCTAACACGAGGTGACCACTCTTACCCGCGACGATATGGTTGATCATTGCTCTTGCAACCTCCTCAGGCTCTACAATGGAGGAGCCACTCTTCCGAATCTGCTTGCTGATGGGTGCAGTCATGTCGGTTCTGGTCCAATTGGGGTATGCAACCGTGCTTTTGATTTGAGGACAGTGATAACGGTGCTTGAGCTCCTGCACCAGACCCTCATGGAAGGCCACCAGGGCCACCTTGGTACAGCTGTAGTCGACCATGCCGGCGAGGCCGAGAAACGCAGACATGCTGGCCGTGCTGATAATATGGCCTTTCTTCATGGCGATCATCTCAGGGAGGAAAGCTTGAACGGTGTACCAGTGGCTGATAAGGTTAACATTGAAGATTCTGGATAGACTCTCCGGGGTAGACTCCAAAATGGTATTGCCGTTTCCAACGCCTGCATTGTTGAACAAGAGGGTTGGGGACCCAATGTCTGCACGAAGGGCTTCTGCAGCTTGACGGACCGACTCTTTTGATGTTACATCGCATTTGTAAAAAGAAACAGATTGCCTCACGTCTGGGAGTTTTAGTCGCAAAGCCTGTTACTTTCCTCACACGACTTACCATGCGATACATCCGCAGACAAGGGTTCGATGTCCAGGACCGCGACCTTCGCCCCGCGCTTCACGAGTTCCTGCACGAGTTTTGCGCCTATACCTTTGGACCCCCCAGTGATGACGGCAATCTCATGGTCGGAACGCCAGCCACTGCTGTCTTGCTTCCATATCCAGCCCAGCGCTGCGTTAGCCTCTAGGATTAGTAGAATAGCCAGACAAAACCTCAACGCATCCTTGATAAGACCAGAGTCGTCCTGGGCAAACCTAAGGTAGGAACTTGCGAGGCTCGGCGACAGCTTTGACGCTATCAAGACTCCCGAAATGGCAACAATAGTGAGTTGGCGGATCATAGCGTAAGAGTCCGTGACAATGAGACCCGCGTCAGAAGAGCCAATACGAGGCCAAGAGGTCAGAGTGGGAGCTTTCTTGCAGATGCACGTATCCAGCCGGTTTGAAGATGAGGGAGCGGTCAACTTGGTGTTGTTGATTGCTTCTCAACGTTTGTTGTACCTGCCAAGACGCCGTAACATCACGTTGCTTACATAACCACAAAAGTTCACGACCGACTCAGATCAATCCCGAACCCTGAGGCCCGTCGGCCTTCCAAGTCCCGGGAAATTAACACGGGGAGTTGCAGGTTGTGAAGTCGAAGAAGGGCCATCTTCCCAAGTCCGTTCCATGCCTCCGCTCAGGCCTTCTTTCTTCGGCGCTACGCTCACACCGTTCCTGTATCCGTCCTTTCTCGACTCCGCCTCCGCATCAGTCGCGCGCCAATTGCCCCGCCGATTCCCACGGGCCCTCCCACGATGTCGATATAGCAGTACGGAGTCTGTCGCACAGACCGAGTCAGACATACCAACTTCGAACCTCAATCCGACGCCGGACAACTACGCCCTCACCCCGTTTGCAGATCGCTGTATATTAACAGTCGAAGCTGGTGCAGGGGGTCACGGATGCGTGTCTTTCCTTCGTGAAATCTACGTGGAAGAAGGGCCTCCGAATGGCGGCGATGGCGGAAGCGGCGGCAGTGTATACATACAGGCTGTTCGTGGCGAGACGTCTCTGCATAAGCTCGCGCGAAGGCGCCAAATCAAGGCGGGAAGGGGGCGCAATGGCCAAGGCAAGACGAAAGGCGGAGAAAGGGGAGCCGATGTGGTCATCACAGTGCCCGTTGGCACAATCGTGAGGGAAATCCAGCGTCATGATCCGGTAGAAGAGGCGGAGCGTGCTGAAGACGAGGCCAAGTGGTTCAAAGATGAAGTCACGGAAGAAGAGAAGGGTGCATACAGGAAGGACAAGTGGCTGGTCTACCCGGGTACGGTCCCTGCAGAATTGAACAGGATGAACTTCCCAAGGCTGCCACCACCTCGCCGGTCTTCACTTGCGGCTCTTCAGCCCCGTTCGCCCCTCTGGCTAGATCTCGACAAGCACATGGAGGCGCCTCTGCTTCTTGCTGCAGGAGCTACAGGAGGTCTAGGAAATCCGCACTTCATCACGCCAGAGCAGGCGCGGCCCAAGATGGCAACCAAGGGCGACGAGCCGCTCAAGCTCGTTCTCCAGCTGGAACTGAAAATCCTCGCCGATCTAGGTCTTGTTGGTCTCCCCAATGCAGGAAAGAGCACCCTCCTTCGTGCTCTGAGCAATAGCCGTGCTCGGGTGGGAAACTGGGCCTTCACAACCCTCCAACCCAACGTCGGCACCGTTGTTCTCGACAACCACATGGGCCGCCCTTCCATCATCAAGCGAACCCGCGACGGCGAGCTCCGTGAGAACTTCACAATCGCGGACGTTCCTGGCTTGATCAAAGGCGCCCATATGGACAAAGGCCTCGGCCTTGGATTTCTCCGTCATGTCGAGCGCGCCGCCGTCCTAGCCTTCGTAGTAGACCTGTCCGCCGGCGACGCCGTCAAAGCCGTCAAGCTCCTCTGGAACGAAGTCTCAGAATACGAGTCTCTCCGTGAGAAAGAACTCAACGCCGACACCGAACGTCGGATGGTCAAGTACACGCCTGCGAATCAGCGGCGTTACACGCGGAATACGCTGGACGAGCCAGTCACTTTCGAGACACCTTCGATTGAAGAACTCCCCCTGCTGACGTCCACGACGATTAGTTCGAAGCCATGGTTTGTGGTTGCGACCAAGGCAGATTTGCAGGGGACAGAGCAGAATTATGAGGCTTTGAGAGTGTGGCTGGAGAAGGTGGGGAAGGGAGAAGAGGCACATCCGAGTAAGAAGAAGCATGCTTGGAAGAAGGATCTAAGGAGTGTTCCTGTCAGTGCGATTCAAGCGCATGGTGTTGAAGCGATTCCGAAGATCGTCATGGATCTGTTGGAAGAGTAGGTTTTGGAATGCATATGGGTTATTTCGAAATGTTGTACCATATCCCTGCTCTACATATCTACGTCAACTTATAATTCACATCAACAGTACCAGTTCAACCAAACTAACAGACTTCTCATCCCTCACCTCGACCCCGACCGCTCTCACCCTTTTGACGCAGGTACCCGCCACCCCATGCGCGCATGCATGTAAGCAGCACCACGCGACATTGCCCAATCCGGAAATCGGTGTACTCAGCTCACCCCAGAGAACCCTTCATTCCGGCCCCAGCGAGCCGTCAGCAATGCATCAGCCATGTGTATCTCACAGACGCACAATTACCGACATACGATGACTGCATATGCCTCTTCGGATGCTATCCGAGATGATGCATGCTGATGGCTCATGGTGTCAGCATTGGGAATGTCGGGTTTGCTGGTGTGACTGCAGGAGGTTATTGGAAGGATTTAGTTTGGGAAAGGTAAAGAGGTGGAAAGAGTAAATGTGCGAGATTGCTTTGCGTGGTTTGGAAGGGGTTGTTATAGGGGGTCGGGTTGGTGGCTTTTGTGAATGTTGTCGTTGGTGCGGTGAGAAGAGGAGTGGGGGCTTGTGGGTTAGGATTAGTGTTTGATGGGACAAGACTTCTGAGCACTAGGAGATTGCTCGATCAATCTCAGGCGAACCAGGTTGGAAAGAATTGGGATCAACTTGCTTGCACAGTATGTCGAATCGTCCGCAGTGTTGTAAATCATCTCGTTACGTGTAACGTATCCACAAACATATCGTACATATCGCAACACGTACACTTACATCCACAGAACATGTACCGTCAAGCAATCTGATCCGACTCCTCATGCGAAAGCAACGCCGTACGTTCCTCAGCCACTACCAACCCACGCTCTTCTCTCCTCCGCTCAATATTTCTCGCAACCTTGATACCCCAATGCCACGCGAGTCCCGCCAAAAACCCAACCGCATCGTTCTTAAACGCAAGAAGCGTAGCAACCGTAACAAGCATGACCATCCATCTCTCCTTCCTCTCCTTCTCACTAGGCGCCTTGAGCGCAAACTCATCCCAGTCATTCCGCACACGCAGATCCCGCGCACTGGTGTTCAGATCCTCTCCCACTTTCGCGAGCTCTACTCCCGCAGCCAGGACCAAGATACCGAGGAGTGACTTTGGGATGTTGAAGAGGACACGGAGGATCGGTCCGGGGTGGTAGAACGATATCAGTCCTAGGATAATCTTAACAGAACCCAGGAAGATTATGCTGGAGCCGCTGCGGGCGCCGAAACGGTACTGTGCTGCTAGACCTCCGGAGCCGTGGCAAGATGGCATGGCGCCGAACCAACAGCCGATCAGGTTCACTGCGGTGACGGAGGTCCCGATGGCAGTTCCTGATGGCGTAGGGGGATAATGTGGAGAGGGAAGAAGATCCGAGGCCAGAGCCGCGACCGCAATGACGGAGTTCAGCATGGTGAGCGGGAGCTGGCCGAGTGCGGCTGTTGTTGTGGCTTTCCAGAAATCATGGCCGGATGGATGCACTATAGGTATGGACCGGCCTGTGTCTGGATAAGACGTGTCCAACTTGTTCAAGGACAACGCAGACAGCAATAACCCGATGGTAAAAACGATGAGTGCGAATGGGAGCTTGGGATAAGCTAGGGTGAGCAAGAGGAAGGCTGCAGCGGCAAGCGCCCAGAGCAGATTGTCGCTCCAGCACGGGCCAGTCCAGCTCAATGACCCAAGCAGCGACGTCCCAGCACTGATGCACAGAGAGAGACCGGCTCCGACCTGTATCCCCTTGATCACAGGGATAGGCGTCACTCTGTTGGCCCAACTGATCAGGCCAGTTGCGCTGAAGACACCAACCACACTGGCTACAACCAAACCTGCAGCGGCGCTTTCTTCATATGAAAATTTGCGGGCGATGGCAACAGCCGCTATTGCCTTCATAGGCTGAACTGGTAGCGGGATTCCGAAGGCGAGTCCAGTCAGTACGTTGGCGGCTCCGGTGAACAGTAAGGTTGACGTCAGAGATATAGACCCTGTGAGCACGAGGGCCGTCATGAGCGGGAGCAGGGTTCCAAGGTCCCCAAAGGAGCCAGATAGCTCCGTCAGAGGCGCCGTTTTGAGGGTTTGGACATTGTGTTTGGTGACCCGTCGGAGGTGGGAGAGAGAGGTTGAGATCGGGTATGCCATATCTCCATGCTCCTGCTCAGCTAATTATGACCGTAAAAACGTGATATCCTTGGTGTCTTCAAAGTCGTGGTGTGTAACTTGGTAAACAGTAGTGGGGTTACAGAAAAGATGGAGAGCTATAGACGAGTTAGGCATCGCGAAGCTTTCGTCGCCGCCCAATCTGGCCTAGTGACCACACTAAGTTTACCTAGGTAAGAAAGGGTATCCGGGAACAGCTCTCCATCTGCCCTCCTCCAACACAACATGTACGCGACTGCATCCATATCGTCATTTGCAGTCCTCGAGTCAGGGTCGAACGTATTGGAACACATACGGTCCTGTGTGACCAGAACAAGGAATTTGAGCGACCACGCTAACCTCCACGACATGACTATCGTGAGGCTGCAGCCATAACCTGTTCAGCCCACCACCCAGGAGCAGAACTACACAGTATGCAAGATCTACAATGCATGCTTGGATACCCATCTTTGCTTGCTGCCCGACTAAGCGAATGCTGTACAACCGCAGGGCACGTGGATTCTACAAAGGACCAAGATCTCAATTCTGACCTACGTCACCCCGGACTTCCCAATCCGTTTACCCAAGATCCTGAATTGGACGCGCCTAAGATCTTTCGTATGGTCGATTCCGGCACCCCAGCTCCAGCTGCAGCAGGACGCAGATATCGCCGGGTAAATCCAACCTCCGCGGCATGGTTGAGGCTGTCAAGGCGTGGAGAAATACGAGACTTGATAATCCACATTGTCGATCTCCCGCCCGGGAGATGGGCGTTCCGGCCCTGCGGCATGGGATACTAAGAATGCCGGGTGCTTTGTATACTGGATATGGGCCTTTATCGTCTTGGCTGTTATCAGTGTACACAGCAGCTGCTCCACGGTTCCACGGCATGCGGCTAATGAGTTGACGAGGACGCATCAAGCGGGAGACCTGTTGGCCAGGTGGTGCTCACCGCAGCAGCATTCTGTATGAGAGAAGATGACACTACATACCAGGCTGTCGCCGGAGCCATGAGTCGCGACCCAGAGACCCTCGCCGTAACGCTTCGACACGAGCAAGATCATCCTAGTCGAGCTATATTGACGCCTCTCTCTTTCGTCCTTTGAAACGGCTGAAGTAAAGCAGTGACCAACACTCAATGATCATCAAAGACCGCAGATTAGAGGGCCCAAATCCTTGATAGGGACGGTCCCTTGGGCGCGAACCCAAGTATTGTCGACACTTCATCGTGATGCTGCGGCTTCTGTCAGCAATCCTACTCAGGCTACTTGGTTCAACAATATGCGGTATGACAGTATGGCGCCTGGTGCCTGACCCGACTCGAAATAGTGTACAAGAACATTTGTACGACCCCTTTAGGCGAGATGCAAAGTGATCGTCATTGTACATGTGCAATGGCAGGGACCTACACGAGGATCGAATTCTGGTTTCGATATTCTAACCTCGCGACCTCAGCTTTCGAGGCGTCTATATATTGTGGTGTCACATCCGGTCAGGCTCACACATCATCACAGGCGAACTTCTTTCACAGTTTGCGGAACTTTGGGGCTTTACACGATGAAGGTCCGGAACATTCTCCTCCTGGCTTTGCCAGCTCTTTCCTCTGCCTACCCCGGCATGATGGGCGCCTCCAAAGAAGAGATAGACGCCATGCTCATAGAAAAGCGATTCGAAGAAGAGAAGCGTGATCCTCAGATCATCGCTCCTATCCTCGGCTCTCTACTGGGTACAATCAGGGGCCTTCTCGGTTCTGTGGCTTCTGCTGTTGATCTCAACAACAAGAGGCCCGAGCCCGGCTTTGAGTTCAGAGCCCCTGGGCCTGGCGATTCCAGAGGGCCCTGTCCTGGATTGAATTTGTTGGCCAATCATGGATATCTGCCTCGCAATGGTAAAGTCACTTTTGGACAGGTTGTTCAAGCCACCGCACGTGGGTAAGTAATGCTCTTTTCTTGTACCACAGCACCAGAGGCTAACTCAGACTTAGCTTCAACATGGGCGCCGATCTCGCGACTGTGCTCGCTACCTTCGCTGTTCTTACAGACGGAGACATCGTAAATGAGTCCTTCTATCTCGGCTCTCCCCCCGGAAAGGTTGGGGGCCTGAATAGGCACTCCACTGTCGAGACCGATGTCTCAGTCCACAGAGAAGGTACGTTCCCATCCTATCAATACTTCCTTCACCTACCCTAACAACAGCCCAGACTACTACAACGGCTGCGGTGACAACCACCACCTCTCCTCGCGTCTCTGGAAACAAAACGTCGCCATCGTCGCCCGCAGCCAATCCAAGCTCTTCGACATGGAAAACATGGCGCAACAATACGCCGCCAACGCCCGCTTCTCCCAAATCAACAACCCCTACCTCTACTACTTCCCCTTTCCCATGATCGTCTCCTTGGGCGCCTTCGCCTTCTACCCGAACTTCTTCTCCAACGGCACCTACGGCGCAGGCGGTGTCCCAAACTACGAGTCCGTATCTTCGATCGTCGGTGCTGAGTACGACGACCGCACCCGCGAGTTCAAATACGTCCCCGAACGCTTCCCGCCGAATTGGTATCGCCGCGCTGTTCCGTACACCGCTGCTAACGCCCTCGCTGACGGGTATCTACGCATTTATCCTAAGTATCCGCTCGTGCCCGGCGTTGCGCAGCTCGGTGGACCGAATTTCAGCGTGCAGACTGTTCTGTGTGACGCGTACCAAGGTATTCAGTCCATCATTCCGTTACTCCTCGCGAACGATGTCGAGAACGTCGCGGCGAAGATTACGTGGGCGCAAAGTAAGATTACGGGGCTGTTGGGCGGGACCGTGTTGGGCTGTGATAGGGATACGTTGAGTCCGACCGTGCCTTTCTTCCCGAATGCGACGCGTACGGGAGGACCATTGGGGACGCCGAGTGCGCAGGTGAGTAACATTGGGGATAATGTGTATGGGAAGGTGTATTTCAGGAATGCACCGACGAGGCCACAGTGTAATCCTAGTCAGAATTAGGGGGTTGATGGAGGTACGATGGTCGTATACATACAGAGATGGATGATGATAACTATGTACATGACCTTTGTTTGCCTAGCAATACTTCTTCAAAGAAGTCCAACCAGACTTGAATTGGCCAAAACATCCTGAATGCACCATTTTCGCAGACGTTCTTCCACTCAAACCTGAACACCACTCTAGCAGCAATCTGTACTACTGACTGCAGCTGCATGCCTACCTCTTAATCTTCTCCTTCACACCACAGGCCACCCACTCGAGAAATCAATCTTGTTAACCCCAAATTGCTTCTGCGCATCCGCATACCCAATCCTGGTATCCACATAATGATAATACAACACCGGGCCCAGCGAAGGATCATTCCACACGCCCTGACCTCCAGGCCCGTACACGAAATCATGACTTCTCAACACCGCAGTACCGCCGCCACTCAAGCAAGCTTTACCGTTTTTATCGACCTAGAGCCAAGTCAGTGGTTGCAAAATTCAAGAAGAGAAAAAGCAAAACTCACAAACCCACTCCCAACACTCCGACTCCTACAAGCCAACACCCTATACTCCTGCCCGTCTGCGGGTCTATTAACATCATACCCACAACACCTCCCCACACTAAAAAACAAATACCACCAATCCGCATGTTTATACAAAAACGCGGCTTCCTGCGCGTGTTCGCCTTCAGGCGTATACGCGATATTCACACTCGTCGCCCCTTGTGCGGTTTTCTTGGGCGGATCTGCCATCTTCACTTGGTAAAGGTTATTCCAGAACGAGCCAAAGGAGATGAGGTAGTTTGAGCCGTCGCGCACGAGGTTGGAGTCGATGGCGTTGTAGGGTTTTCCGGGGGAGGAGGCGATGCCGGTTGCGCCGTGGTCGGTCCAGGTGCCGGCGTCGAGGGAGGGGGAGGTGGCGACGCCGATGGCGGAGTCTTGGGAACCGAAGGTGGAGACGGAGTAGTAGAGGTAGTATGTGTCTCCTACTTTTGCGACGTCGGGGGCCTTTTGGGTGTTTGTGAGTGGTTATGGGAGGAGTGGGTTCAGGGTAGAGGATGAGTGGAGTGATGTGCGGAGAGGAGATTGGAGGGAACTGTACGGACCCATAAGTCATTCCTTCCTGGTTTGTCAATTTTTGATCCGTTTGGAATGGCTGCTCCGCGGTACGCCCAGGGTCCATTGATGCTGGGAGCAGAGTGAATGGCTATCTTGCCGCCGGTCGCAAAGCGAAAATAGGTTCCGTCGGAGGAGCGTCGGATGAGAGCTGGATCGTGTGCGTTGTTGCACTCTCCAGTACAGGACATGGGATTGGCATACCCATATACCAATGGCACGACGAGTGCCAGAATGAATGTAAAAGCCCTCATTATGAATGGATTCGAAGTGAACGAATTCAGGAGAAATCCCAAAAGTTCAAAGAGTGACAGCACAACGGCTCTTTATCTTTCCGGCCTCTTCTGGTCAGCTGCAGTGAACAAGGTCAGATGGTCGAGTGGTCATATCGACTATTTAAAAGCGTGGGTTCCTCCGTCGACGGTAAGGTGGGGGACCTAGAGGCTTGTCATCACTTGGTCGCTCTTCCATGAGCATCCGGCTGGGCAACCTTACCGTTTTCTCCATTTCTGATCCATTTCTGACAGCATACCCGTTGTATAGCTTGTACCCTGAAGTACCCTGAAGTGCGCGTTGTGGGTGTGCATGCCTCGGTTGAGACCCTGAGAGTAGTGTACCTGAAACAAAACGTCCACAAACCCCAGCAGTCCGAGTGCCTCGGGATAGGAATCTTGTGGCTGGCTGCGAGACGTCCTAACATTTCAAAATGCGGGGTATTATTTAGGGCTTAAATTTCCAGGCCTCTTGGATCTCGTCATTGACGTAGATCGTTGTTGATGACAAGGTTGTGGAGGCGGTTGCGTGCGGTAAGCTAATTTCTCCGTGACGGAACTTGGGTGGAATTATCCCGACTTGCAGTTCCTCCTGAGCTGGGCCGGTTCTCAACCGCTTCTGCATATTAATCCTGATGCCGATGTTGAACGCGGAGGATGAAGAGCATTTCGCGGTAGATGCAAGTGGAGGAGGGGGAAAATGGGTGTTTGAGGCTGGGGTGATGAAGTAGGTGGGTGAGGTCACTGGGCTGCTCCTGCCCCACGATGATCTTCACCAACTACCATGCTGAGCAGGATAAAGAGGTTGAGAAGGTACGTAGCCGTTTGGCCCTATCTAGTCCAATCGTTAGGTTTGTTCATCAGTCTAGTACGCTCAAAGTAGATTCTTCCAATCATACGCATGGGTCGAAGTCCACATTTCGTCTGTGGAAGCTTTTAGTACTCTGACGGAGGGGTATCATGCTAACAGAAAGACCCAAACCCCTCCCATGACCTTCATAGACAGATATTCGCTCACTCCTCATCCATATCCTCCCACCTCATCAGCCCCGGCTTCGTAGCAACCTCCACCTCCACATTCTCCCGCTGCACATCCAGCGAGCCTCTGGCACTACCAGTGTCGCTCTCCACGCCACTCGCAATCGCCTTCTCCCTCTCATCCTTCTCTTCTTCTTCCATCTCCGCCGCCTCCCAATCATCTGCAACCTCTGCCAACATCTTTTCTCTTTCCTTCTCCTTCTTCCTCCGCGTGCTGCTGGTGCTCAGCACCGCAAAACCGCCTCTTGTTCCAACGGGCGTCGGTCCAGTGACCTTGCGTACAGCAGCACCCTTGGTGGCTGCAACTTGGCTCCAGCCGGCACCCGGGGTGGCGTCAGTCTCCCTGCGCTGCACGTTCAAGGAAGAGTCCAGCCGAGCCAGTTGAAGCTTGCCGAGCTGGTGGGAGGTTATGGCTTGTGCTAATGCAGGCTTGATAGCCTGGAGTCGCGCTTGGAGATCTTCCTCTGGCATATTCGCCCTTGTCATCAACGGGGGCTTAAGGGCTACTTCTTCGCTGGGAAGGAAATGTATCTCTAGCTCAACCGGGAAGGTAGTATTTGGGAGCGTGCTCTTGACGACGGTAGCAATCTCGTCTATAGTGAGGCCAAACCGCGCATTGGTGAGTATAAACCCGTTGAAAGGGTCGCCAGACGTTATTTTCGGTTTCGGTCGCGTTGGCACGGCTACAGGAGTGGAGACACGCTGCGGCGGGCGCAGTCGAGAACACTCGGCAAGCGTCTTCATGGGCGCCATAACGAACTTCGGCGTCTTGAAGATGAAGACATGTCGATGTGGCTCCGGATCCATGCTCTCGTGATCAAAACCAAAGTCCTCGGCGATCGAGTGAATGAAGGCACGCTGATGCGATGGCATCGGCTTGAACCGCAAGCGCTTTTCTTCAGGGTCGGCCGCAAACAGTCTGAGGACCTTCTCCTGCGCCGCAGCCCAGGTAGAGTTGTCCTGATACATCTTTAACGTCTCAGCCGAGTATGGAATGTGATCGCTTTGCTGGGTAGTAGGATCAACGTTGAGGGCGAGTGCAAGCTTGCGGTTTCGCTCCAATCTTGCGCATTCTTCGTCGCACTTGAGAGTCTTTTTCAGGTTACCGTCCGCGCTCTTTGACGCCAAACACTTGGCCTCCTGTTTGATACGCTGGCATTCGCATGTAACGAATATCTTGTGCTGGCAAGGCCGATCTTCTTTACAGGACGTACCCGAATGACATGGAGCTGTGCAAGGATGGCCGCAAACACTGAGTTCCTTCCCGCAAGATTGCTTGCATGGCTCTTCACACTCGCCGGGGCGATGGCACTGCTTCCGGCAAGCATGTGCGCCGCATCTGAGCGTCCTCCCGCAGACCTGACCGCATCGAACCTCCGTCAGCCAGCAAGGCTGGTTCTTGACGGAAGTCTTCCCGCACATGCAAGGTTTTGTGACTAGGAAGGGGCATTTGGGGCAGCTCTCGTCATCTTGGTGGCAGTGGTGCACCACTTGGGGGTGCCCACAAGCTTTTGGTCGTTCGCAATTGAACCTGCACGGTGGTGGTTGTGTACCACAGGGCAGTGGTGGTTGCAGTACCGTTCGCCCACAATGGCAACTTATGTCCTCGAAAATGGCTTCACGGCACGTGCCACAAGCCCCCTTGTGACAGAGCTCTTGACAACGATGGTCTGGGTTGCCGCACTTCAAGGGGCGACCACAGCTTCGAGTGCAAATGTGCTCTGCCTCGAATTCCTCCTCAGGGCGCCTAGGTGCAGAACCCAAAGGCCGGGGTTTACGTCGGGTCGCCTGACGTTCTGTTGCTCTTCTTTCGCCTGGGCAGCAATGCTCTCCACACTCATGTCTCCCGCAGTTCAAGGAAACTCGGCAGATGCGCATGCATTGAGGAGGCTCGGTGGTCCCTTGGTGGCAGACGCTGGATGATGATGTCCGCCCGCATCTACATGTTATGGAGACGATTTGCAGACATGGAGGACACTCGCCCTGATGGCATGCCTTCTGACATTCGTGTCCGCATCCAAGCAGCTTTCGACAGGGTTTGGAACAATTTGGTATCGGATCTTCGCAACTGTTGCGGGGACCTTGAATCAGCTCATCGAGACGCGTTTTACCGCAAGGACAATGAGAGACGACATCTGGTGAGCGAGGACAGTGGGGCGCGTCCGCGTTCTGCTGGTGACATGGCTTTTCACAGCGATGTTTCCCACAGTCGAACGTTCGTCCACACAATCCTGGACACCCAAAAGCGCCTATCCAATGCTCAACAGCTGTAGTTCCATCCGCAGCCACATGGGACACGCTACTTTCCAGCTCTTCCCCTCGATCACAACACAGGATATCTTTCTGCGTCTGCCCGCAATAGCAGCGCGCTGGTACTCGGACCTCGCATGCGCCACAGAGTCCTTCGTGGCATGGCCGCTCACAGTAGTGTTCTCCGCAAGGCATCAGCTCGCCGCATATCTCACCACAGCTCCAGCCGTTCTCATAATCTGTATCGACGCAGCGTCGCGTGACAGATTTCTTCCCACAGAAGCAGTACTGTGTCGGGCCCAATTGTGTACATGGAGGGCAGGGGCCGGCGTGGCAGGTCACAGGACACGGGTGAGGGCATTTTTTGGGTACAAGGCGTGGTCTTGAACAGGTCTGACCGCACGAGAAGGGAGGTAAACCTGGAAGCGGACGCGGGTCGACCTCTTTCTCGCACCAACAAGAGAAGTTCTGCGGCAAGACATCCTTGGGAAGGTTGCAGCCAGGACAGCGCCATTGGCGAGGGGGCGGAAGGTCCCCGTTTTCGGTTTGCTGCCGCGCAGCAGCAGCACCCTCTTTCGTAGACCAGGGCTTGATACAGTGCAAATGGAAAACTGTCCAACAAGTCCTGCACGACCATGCCTTCGACTTCCTCCTCAGCTTGTCGTAGCAGATGGCGCATTCGTAGTGGCCGTTATCGATGTCCTCGTGCGTTCGGGTCGCGATATCTGGAGCCAGGGACTTCGGGGCCTTTGGTTTCTGGGGCTTCGCGGGCCTTTGAGCGTTGTTGCGCGGCGCAACCGGTACTCCGGGCTGGAATTCTGGCGCATCGGCCTGGAGGTTAGATGCGGGGCCTGTCGTCGGTGTTGCAGCATCACCTCCCACAGTTAGTTGTCCACCAAACTGGCGCCCTCCAGGCCCTATTCGCACTCCTCGTCCGCGTGATGGTTGAAACCCTCCTCTGCGTGCTCTATTCCCCGGCCCCCCTTGTGGCCTCTCTTCTCCATTTTGAGATGATGCTTCCCGGCTCTGTCCCTGCAATTCATGCGCCGGTGTGCTAGTCCCCCCGCGCGCACCACCTCGACCCCTCCCTCTGCCGCGTCTGCCTCCACGATTTGGTTGTTGTTGCGGCTCTTCATCTGGCTGTGTAGTAGTCCCCTGATTTCTGTTCCTTGGCCTCCTTCGTCCGCGGTTCGTCGATGGTGTCGGAGCTGGTGCGGCTTGCGCTACTGCTGGTGAGGCGGTGGACATGATGCCAGACAAACCCTATAGCAGAGAAGCAATGTTTGGGCTGATAAAGAAAGACAGGCTCAGTCAAATGTACGGCCTGCTGAACGATCAAAAATAGCAGAGCAAAAGTTAGTGAGAGTGTTGTTTGTATCCCACGAAGGCAGTGTGGCGACGCCCAATATATGGAGAAGTGGCGCCTGGGGTGCCAAGACGTGGAATAGTGCAGAAGAAGATGACTCAGGTTGAGTCTGCGTCTCGGCCGGGCCCGATTTGTGGTGTCCGTAACGACGAGTCTCGACGGCGGCAGCTACGGCAGCTAGTTGAAGTGGCTGTGCGGACGTGGGTGGCCGAGAGGATTGTTTGGGCAATTATCGTGGAGACGCAGATGCGCGCGTCATAGCCAGCCGGCAAAACTTCGGAAGCGAGGGGGGCCAGGCATCGCCGAGCTCTGGCTGCGGCATCACCAACCTCACCTCCATCTCGTCCAAAACCCGCGCATGCATCGATAATGGCCAAGACACTGATTGGTGCCCTCGCGTTGGGGCTTCTGCCGTCTGCTCTTGCTTTCGGGGATGCGTCTCCTTTCTTCCTGTTTTCTACCTCAGAGTAGGTGTCTCTGGCCGCAGTAAGCAACATTGCCAGCTAACGCAGTCAGTTTGAGCATCCAGCCCAACGATTTGCCGGTTCTACAGTCAAAAGATGTTACAAATATTGTACAAGAAGCGTTATCGAGCTGCCCGTCCAAGACCTACCTCATGATTCAGCAAAACGGTGTGACCGCCATGGACTATACCCACCGTCCGTCCGTACCTCGTCTGTCTTCATATGTTGTAGGGGGAGTCGAGGAGATCAAGAGCAGGTTCCATGTTCCTACTTTGGTCGGCAAATTTGATACCGATGCGCTTTCAAGCCAGTTGCAGAAGGCCTGTGGTGCGAAGCTCGTCGACCTGAAGGGCCCTTTTCCAGATGCCCCCATTGTCGATGACGGGACTCCGCGCGTCGTTCTTGTCAACCTTCCCCGACTGAGCTCAAACCGCCGTGCGAGCATGAAGGAAAATGGTACATGTCTTGGTCCCCCGTGCAAGATAAGAGTGCTAATGGAATCAGATTTCCTTCTCGAAGGACTCATCTACGAATTGGCCCCAGCCGGCGAATATACTGTCATCTACACGACCAGCTATCCAACGGAACAAGAAGAGGACCCTGTGTCATCTGCTCACGCTGTCGCGTATGAGATGGAGGATCCATATGAGAGTACGGTTCAGATGGAGCTGAAGCGCGACACCACATTCTCACCTAGGGCGGAGAGGACCCACGAAGGGGGCTTGTTCGAAAAATACCAATACTTCACACCCGGTATCTTCATGGGTCTCGTGGCAATGGTTCCTCTCATCCTCATTCTCGGCGTCGCTCTGAACGCCATCGCAGGATTGGAAGTATCGTACTTTGCTTTCAGCAAGGAGATGGGTCCCACCGCCCAAAAGAAGCAGCAGTAGATGCTTCTGATGTCTTTGTATATTTTGTAACCTACCACGAGCATGAGGCCTAGGCGTTATTGGAATGCAATATTATTTCTTGAGCGAGGACCGCGCGGCCGAATCGAGACAAACATGACTCGAAAAAGTTGCCGAGGAGAGATATCATAATCCTCGTGAATGAATGAACCGTTTCATTGGGACCGGTATGCGAGCGAAAGTACCGTGCGGTTGTCGGAAGGCAGCTCGGCCTCTATGGCAGTTTACCTACGTACTACCCGATATCGACAATGGAACAAGCGAACCAACGACGGACATGTGCGATCTTGACGCCATCGCATGACAAGCGGGAGTAACGCACATCCCTCGAAGTATCAATGATACAGCTCTCCGACATGTCCAGCACAGGAACCTCAACTTTGAAACCGGACCCGTTTGACCGGCGCACCTGGGCATAACGCCACATCCGAAGCGTGACCGCACAGAATCGCGACTCCGCATCTTCGGACACCGCTACCACCTCCGACAAAGCAGAAACTCGAGACGCATTGAAGTGCTCTCCTCACTCATCACAATCTACGGAGAGTGAATGTGTGGAGACTGCTCCATCGATCTCATTGGCTGACCACATCGGATGAAAGATAATCCACAACCTCAACCCTCGCAGACAGCTTCCACTGCGAGCGTGTTCAAACGCATAATGTTCTAAGAACAGCACGGCGGTTTCCAACCCAAACTCATTTTTCTCTCGTTCCCTATTCGTGAACTATACAAGCGGCAAGCACAATCGAACTGTACATCTTCTGCTTCTAGTCAACGCGCCGATCGCTACATCCTCATCTGGGCTACCAACCCCACGATCCTACCGGACACCTTTATGTCTGGGGCGCAGTTAGTTAACGCCCTTGGGGTAGCCCGTGGCCCCCTCTTACTACAACCAATGTCCGTAGTATCAGAGTGCTTCGCGCGAGGGACAGGGGGAGTGATGCTTATTCCGACTTTTGTATATATTGTATGTTCAGCGCCTGGGTAGTCGCTCAGCAAGCAAGCCAGCAACAGTCTTTCCTTCCTTCCTTCCTTCCTTCCAGAAGCCACATTCTCTTCTTTTCTTCCTCTCCCTCCTTCCCAATCTTCCTGGTGAAGTTCACTTCCGGCCGGTCCTTATCGTTATCAATTTCTCAACTTCTCTCTCTGTTCCACCCACCTCCCCCCAACCCCAACTCCAACTCCAACTCCAAAAATGGCACGCCTAACCCACCTCCTCACCCTCCTAACCCTCACCCTAACCATCACCGCCCAAGGCACCGGCACGCAGTTCATAACCGGCATCTGCGCCTCCGACGCCGACTGCGCATCCGACTGCTGCGGTTTCAACACCGGAAAATGCGCAGGTCCCGTCATAGCCCAGGAACGCGATGGTGGCTGCGGTTTCGGTGATGGCGTTCCGAATGATCGTGCTGCGCTGGCTTTCTTTGGTGGGGCTGCTCCGCCTGCGAATAATGGAAATGGTGGGAATGGGAATGGGAATGTGGGTGCTGGAACACAGTTTATCACCGGACCGTGTTCTTCGGATGCGGATTGTGCGAGTGGGTGCTGTGGGTTTAATACGGGTATGTGATCAACTTGGTTTGAAAGTGAGAGGGGTTGCTAATGAAATGTTATAGGCAAGTGTGCGGGTGCTATTGTGGCGCTGGAGAGGGATGGAGGGTGTGGGTTTGGAGATGGGGTGCCGAATGATAATGCGGCGCAGTTGTTGAGGGGGCAGAGGTTGGGGAAGAGGGGGGTTGCGCATTGGGTTAAGGCGTTGAACTAATGGGAAACGATTAAAGAGTTTGGGTGGGAAGGGAGGTGAAGGAAGAGACGAGTTGAGAGGGTTGAGTTGTTAAGGAACAATCTCAATCGGGCAAGAGTCTGAGGATGGGGGTTAGATGGCTGTTAGTTGACGGGTGCCGCTGGCAGCATGGGTTGTTGTTCTTCATTATTGTTTTGTTTTGGTATTTAGTTTCCTTAATGTTGCATATGAAGAGGCGGTGTTTGAGAACACGCAAATGCAATTAGTTGCTGCGCATGATGACCGAGATGCGAGTTTTCTGCGTGGTTGCACATTCATGCAAATGCCTGATCATCAGGGTATAAGTGAAAGAAGGGATAGCCAATCACCGATCGAACTTGTGTCCATAACGCAGCGCTCGCACGGTTGAGGCGAGGTTGTGATGGGGTGCAAACCCGTGTAGCATATACTTCGGCAGACTACAGGTTTAGTACTACATATACACACAGACAAACACTTTATTCACATTCCTGCTATACAGTCATTTGTTAGCCTCTATGTTATTGATCATAATGACGCTCTCTATGTTATCTCAACAAGTCTCCTCTTTACTCTCTTTCATCCGACTTCCGAAAACACAACGACGTAGTCTAGCCATTTACCACACACCGAAACTTCTTCAAATGACCAGTAAACACAGGAACAAAGGTGAGGCACCTATAAACCCGTAACCCAAATTCCGAGGCCCGGACGCAAACTCTGAGTCACCACACACGCAACAACGCTCCCTCTGACGCGGGTGTCAGACAAGGGGGGAACGGGTAGATACATAACATCCGATCCGACGCGCACGTTATGGCAACCCACGCAAGTCCCCGTAGAAGCCCGCATGTCGTCGATCTTTGCATTCTTTGAAAGTGGCAGTGCCGAAAGGGTCATCGTTGCCATTAACATCAGGTTACAACGCCAACAACATCTCAAATGAGCACATTGAGATAGAGTGCGCAGATGCATGCATATGCTGTATTACCACAGGTACACACGAACTCCGGTCGTAGGGCTGTAAGGCTGAGAGTAAGGCTGAATCGGCCAACTCGATATATTCTCGCGAATAGGATTGGTGGGGATAACGGAGACGCATGGTTGAGCTGCGGGGTTCGTTAAGTCGGAGTTTAGGTTTGGATCGGGGACTCCGCGGCCGTGAGCATGTTCATCTTGATGGGGCAGATGTATGTGTTGGACAACACTGGATTTGGGAAGCTGATGGAGGACGCAAGTATGGGATAGGAAAATGAGGATTGTGCAACAACAAGGCATCGACAGTGACAAGAATATTCTAAGCCTTATCGAGTCTACTGGGTGCCTTTTCAGGCCTCTATCTTTCGACATACTCCTAACCCCACTCTTTGACGGCCGCTACATGACCACCGGTGTTGTGGGCTGTTTGGCACTGTCTCTTCCATTGTTGTCCTTCGCCGGCCATTGCTGCAGCGCTCTCATCTACCACCCCCCTTCATGCGTCCACCCGCAATCAATGCGGTGAAGACCGTGGCCTACATTGCGCCACGTTGATCCGGCATTGCTGGGAGATATATCACCAAAACTCACTCGTACCGTGCAACTTTGGGGGCGATCGAGAAAAGGTCTGCAGTGCCCTCGCTGACAGCGAACATAGGCTAGAGTATTACCCAGATTACGCGTACAGCAGAGCGTGGCGTAGGGGCCGCAAAGAAGGCAGAATCGAGACTCGTACGAGAGGCAGGGGTCATGAGGACGTCTCGACCATGCGGCAGATCGACCATGCGGCAGATCGACCAGTGGCATCTACTCTTCGATCGATATTCTGGACAAGCAATCTGGTTTGTCGAAAAGTTGTAGAATCGGTGTGGTGAGCTAAGGATGCTTTCAGAAGTGGTCGGTGTGGCCTCTGATGCAGCCGACAAACGCTGCTCAAGGAAGCATCTGCGGGCTCGTACTGAACGCTCTCAGTTGCGACGGGTAGGAATACTGCGACTGGGCACCATCTTTCGTCGTCATCGAGTTCGCTCTTACGGGTCCTTGAAGGTCGCCTTGGCGATTCCCGTTCTTTTGAGCTTTTGAACTCGATCGTGGACGACTTGATCTGCTGGGGAGCCCAAGCTCAGCCTGAGATAGGGACTCCCCTCTTGGCGGGAAATTCTCGCTTCCAATAAGTTTTTGAGGCACCGTGGGTGTGGAAGCTTCGAGACGGAACGATGGAATAAGGCCTTCGGTGCTCGTGACAAGATCCATATGTGACACCGCCGGAGAGTGGCTGCCAGCCATTGGCGGTATCGGATATGCGTTCATCATGTGGGGGATGTTCTGCGTGAAAGCCTTTGCCAAGTCATTGGGCAAGACCTGACTGATCGAGTGCGTGGAGATACTGGAGCTCGAAGGCAGACTGGAATTCTGTGCCCGGTTAGGCGTGCTGCTTAAGAACATGCGAAGCCTGATGCCACCGCAAATTCCTCGCATCAAGAGGACTTGAAACACAGATAAGCCTCAGAACGCACTCGAAGCGGATACAGCCGCGATAGTCGTTATTCAGATTGAGAAAATGGTTGAAGGAGCTCACTCACCCAGAGGGAATAGCCTTCAGCAGCGGAAAGGTCCGCTGGCCAAGCAGTATCGTTCATGATCGCATCATAGTCTGCGTAAGAAGCACCTGCACCATGGTACGAAGAGAAATCGGAGCCAGCAGGGAGACTAAAGGGGACTTCCATGTTCATGGTCGTTGGGAAATCCGACATCTCGCCCGCAGTGACAGCCTGAATGGCTTGTCCTTGAAAGGGTTGGCTTGACGGCAGTGGAGTCCGCCTCTTCTCCCTTGCCTGCCAGATAAGTCGACCGATTATGCTGTAATGAAGGCCTTTGTTCAAGCTTGCTGGCCCGATCTGAATAGGAAATAGCTGCTCTAGCATACTTTGGCCGTGTTCCAGGTTGTGGTCATCCATATGCAGCCCAAAAGTTAGTTGCAGCGCTAGAAACGAAGAGGTGTGAACATCTCGAACTCTGCTGGTATACCAAGAGTAGGGACTTTCGGCGTATCTTTGCTGGAGGCTAATCGTACGGGTCGCAAGAGTGGTTGCATCATGATAGAGCCTACATCGCGTCAGCCCAATCAAAGTAACAACGCAAATCGGGGACAAGCTATACCTTCGCGTCTCTGTCTCTCTTCTGCGCTCACTCATGATCGCATAGTCGGCCTTCCACTCTGTGGCACGCACTAAGAATGCAGCCTTTGCAATGTTCACAGCCACGAGGTCGGATATCAAGCACCGCACTGTATCGCCGGGATTGATGCTCGAGCTTATACCAAAATCCGTACGTAGCCGGTGCTCTACCTGACCTATCAATTGAAACCGCTCCGATGGGGCGCGTGGGTTGGTTCTGGTGTCGGTGAACGGTGAACCACCTAATGATATTGCGTCGCTTGCTTGATAGCGGACAGTAAGAAGCTGGGCCATCAGACGGGCTATTTCTGCTTCGGCCAGAAGAAATGTCATGATCGTAAAAGGAAACTGTCCCTCCTGTTCGTACTCGGCTCCTGGATGCCTCAGTGGAATTGAATCCTTGGCTGTTCTGGAACTGATCGCATGGTCCTGGAGGTCAGCAAGTGCTTCGTCTTCAATACCCAGCGGGAGTATAGTGTCATAAGAACCCGGTGAAACGGTAGGTTCGCGCCCGAGCGCCTCTGCATATTTGACATCGAGGATGCACAGCTGAGCCCAAATGCGTCGGCGATGTTCTACCTCAAGGGGTAGCAGGTCGAACAACGATCCATCACGGTGAAGGCCTAGCTCACGTGCTCTCGCTATAGTCATCTGGAGGTTGTGAGGCTGCAACGTATTGCCGAAGGGATCACACTCGACAGCCTTAGGTTACAGTTAGCTCGAATAGTGAAACCACGGCTGGCCCTTACCAAGACAAGTGTCATTGCTTGAAGGGTTTCAAGGGAAGATATCGAGTGCTCGCCTCTGACATTGAATAATCGTGTTTGAACCTCTCTTCTGAAGATGGCCAGGAGTCCTTGTACGTCGATATGGAGTCGAAAATCAACTGGGTGCGGGTTTTCGGTCAATGTAAGTAGAGCAGAATAGTACACAGCGCACAGCAATGCGGAGAAAGAGTCAACTCTCAGTGGCAAAGGCACTGACTCGTGTAGTTGTTCCTGGGGTACTTTGTCGGCGTAAGACGAAGCCATAAATCGTCTCTCCGATAGTACATGGTCCTGTGCGGCCAAAGGTCCTCTGAACGCCTTGCATTTTGCCGAAAAAGTTGGCCAGTGCAGTACATGAACCAAGGGATCCACGCGGCTGCGAAACACCTGGAGAAGGGCATCATGAAGGGCCTCATCTGGGAGAGTTAATCGGGGGTCCTGTGTGTTCGATGTGCTTCCAGTGAATATTTCCGGGTTGGGCCGTTCGATACTAGCTTGGATGCCGAGTAGCTAAACTGGTGAGCATGGGGTCAATGATTCGATTTGGATAAGTACCTCTTCGGCAACTGATGCCCAGGATGAAGAACTGAAGTAGGCCGGATGCGGTTCCGCACGAAGAATGCCTCGTAGGCAAGGTTCCTTTGGGTCCACTGCGTCATCAATGGACGGTGTCCGTGACGGCTCTCGAGATGGAGAGGCACTATTGACTTCCCGCGAGAGCCTTGCCACTTCTTGCTCCAACTTTGACAACCTGGTGTAATCCACTGGATCTTTCGAGTCTCCGCGTCCAGGCCTTTGTCCGCTTGGTGAATGTTGCTGTTGGACCGACTGGCACAATGCACCGACTTTGGTGCAATTGGTGCAGGCGGGTTGTGCTCGATCGCATTTTACACGTCGTGCTCTGCATCTGGCACATGCCAAGACACTCCTACGACGAGTGATAGTCGGAGCATCTGGTCGGGATGCCATCATGCACACTCAAGCTGTGAAAAAAATCAGATGTGTAATTTTGCTGTGAGGAGTGAACAACTGTCTGAGGAACGGACTAGTCCAAAGACCGGTGCAGAATCAAGTCGATTTTGCCATTTGTATGTCTCAAGGAAACCATGCATGAGCTCAGCAACGGCATCGGATGGAAGATTTCGCGCGATAAGTCCGGAGCGGATAGAGACACGTGAGACGCAGCCGCCGATGGTCGTGGCGAAGTTACGCCCGGTTTTAGTGTAGAATCGCCCAGCGCAGATATTCACCTGGGGCTGGGACCAGCAAACACAAGGAAAACTGGCCCCTTGTTATGACAAGCGGAGCGTTTGCACCCAAGCGAGCCATATACGCAGAGGCAGGTATGCAGCTGGCGCATGTGGTTGGTGATCGCGAGCCACGGTAAGCCGATGGACGGGGAGGCAGTAAGAAAGATGGAGCGGCCGATGCGGGGGCCGCATGTTTGAGCGAGCCAACCAGAAGTACAATGTTGACCGCTCTTGCTCAGTATGTTGCTCGAGACCAACTGGAAGCTCGACTCGTAGGTCGTCAGTAACCCCCAAAAAGCCGCAGTTGGAACCCCAAGGACCTAGCGAAAGTGAGCTCGTCAACGTATGATTGTTGCCCTAGTACCCTCCAAGTCGTCGGGTGCGTAAATCACAGTTCAGATGGAGATGAGCGTTGAGGTCTGGCCAGGTGTTAATCTCTACTAAAAGATGCGAGCTGTTGGACAACCCTGTGGACTCCGGAAAGTCGACATATCCATCTCATCGACTCCGAACCGTGCCTGAACATCGTGTAGTAGTAATCTTCGTACACATCTAGGCGGGTCACTCCGAGAGGGCAGACCAGCCTGGTAGGGCTGCATAATGACGCGTGTGCATGACAGGGTTCACGAGCGGCAGGACTGGGGTGTAGAGCAAGTAGTCAGGGGACATCAGTGGCTGCATAGCCGCGACCAAAACAAGCCTCGAGGGTGAATTAAGAGCGGTCGGAGCGGGTGTAAGCTTCGAGCCGCAGAAAAACGCCCGGACCAACAACAGCGGACGGGTCATCGTTCTTCCGGCCCCGCGGTACCCTTTGTAACCACTCATCTCTCCCGCGATGTGCTCCGACCTCGCACATGTCTTTTTCAAGAAAGCTTTGGTGAGCAAATCCTCTTTACCCTACCCCTGTCGGTCATTCTGCGCAAGATCATATTACTCCTCATCCCGTTGCATGCACCGATTGTACCAGGATGGACAACGCGTCGACAGCAAGTATCATTTGATCACTAAACAAATCATCTCTCCGCGGCCGTGTCACTACCATACATGTACAGAAAGGTCGGATCCGCCTCTCACCAGCCGTGTCAGCCTCGCCTCAATCGGTTCGGGCCCTACCATGCTTACCATGCATTCGGGTGCGCATCAAGGCCATTGAATAAGCGCGCGGGGGTATCCATATACGGACAATTCTGGGGACCGTGAACCATATTGCGCCCCCTAAGTAGGCGTAGGAACGTATATAACCATGTAATACAGGCTACACAATGTGTTGCCAAGTAAGCGCACATGTGTTCGATTCATTTACGGCCCCCATAGGGCGATGTGGCATGCGGTTGCCCCCCACTGAATCGCAGACCCTGCCTTTACTGGCGTTTCTGGCAGCTTTTGCGAATTTTAAGAAGAGCAGACCCGCCTTTGTATCGAGACCAACAGGATACCCTGTGACATCGATGGGGGAAACTTCATGCCAGGCATACGTGGGCTGTTCACAAGGCAAGTCGAATTTCTAGCGTCTTCGTTCCAAGCAGACAGTACAGTGACACGGACATAAACATGCCCATTCAGCCTTAGCCTTACGGGAATCAAGCTCGAACCAGTAGTGGACGGTCCCGGAAACCAGTGGAAATTAGCATCCTCCCAGTGTCAAGTGAAGATTTGCAGGTGAACAGTAGCTTAGTGTGACGAGTTCTGCTCAGCGTTCGGTCAGTACGTCGGCCGAAATCGCTCCCTACCTTTCCTTCTTCTACGGGCACCAAATGTCCGCAAGATTTTCCTGCGAGTCAAAAAGGCTCGCTGTGGCACCTTGTCACTACACAGTCCCTGGACGCAACTAGCATGCAAAGGTTACATTTGCCTTCACCTGATCATGGTAGTGTAAAGGGCAATCTATATGCACCGAGGTTTATGCACCGCACCTGCTCCATATCCTCTGTCCTGTCTATAGAGAGATGTTGTACCTCCTCTTTTCCGCTAACCTTAAGCGTAGTTTAGACCTGGTATTCAAGGAGAACTCCACGTATCCTATTGTTCAACCCTGCAAACCAGGGGTTACCGTTCGTCCACTGCACCACCGATTATCCCTTGACCGCCTACTGGGAACGAGCTACGCTACTCCTGCCCAGATAGATAAACATCCTTGCCAAAGTATCCGTGGATTTGTGATGCCAGTGCGGCCGCACCTATTTCCTGAGCTTACTCTTCCTCAGCAGAAGGAAGCCCGCGCGAGTAGTTCTGCCCCCACGCTACTCATTCCTGACAACCAGCACGCCTGAATTTGCCACGACACTGCCACCCGTTACTTATTGTAGCTCCATGATAGAGCTGAGACGTATACGACCGCTTCTGACGCCTGTCGTGCGAACGAACCGGTCATGTATACGAACTGGGCAGGTCCTGCGACGTTGTATGGCCCTCGGACAGTTTCTTGCCGCCGACGGGAGCCATCCAAGGTTCATGCCATCGATGGCAGACGGCGGCACCATCTTGCGCTCAAAATCATGACACCCTTCTAAAGTTGGTGACGAACAAGGAGCAACATCATCTCTTCGCCACTCTAGCCCCCAACCCAACGCTGCCAGTCTGGAAACACTCGACCATGCCAGCGCCAACACACTCTTCCAGAATCCATTCGAAACGCAGACCCCAATGTCGTCTCCATTTGCGAGTGCGTCCTGGAAGAATGCCTTTGAATTCTCCTCTGGCTTGCTTTGCACGCGTCTGGTCGTCCGCGCCGGAAACACCGCCATCCCAGCGTTCGCGCAGCAAGTCGAGGGGCGCTTCCTTGTACTTTGACTTCCCGAGAAGTGCCACGAGCTGGGTGCGCGCTTCAGTGACGAGTTTGATGTACGATCCAGTGTTTGGAAGTGCGAATTTGTAGAGTGTTGATGTCGGTCTACGGTACATGTCGTCGTTGCCAAGGTTGGATGGTGCAAGGCCTCCTCCTGCTGCTGCCAAAGATCCAGAGGGGTGACGGGACCCGGCCGTGGCAATCGAAGACGGTTTTGCGATGCTCGATGCTCCTGACAACTGGAAGAAAGAGCCACCAGTCTGTGCTGCAATGAGGAATCCCGCTCCTGTGAGTGTTGAGATTTCGGCAGAGGTGAATTTGTCACTCGATACAGTCGTTGAGCCAGGATTTTCGAGCAGCAGCTGGCAGTATTTGGCTGCCTAAGGTCAGTTACTCACGCCAAATCATCGTTTCACATCACTTACACTTCAAGCCATCATCTAGCCGCTCAGTTTCACGTACCAACCGCAGCCAATCCCCGACGAGAACCACAGCGTCACCCAGTGACGACGCTCCACCTCCTCGGTGCGGTATCGCTAGTCTCAGCAGTACACCTGCCTGTGATAATTCCGCAATCTCGCGCTCCACCTTCGTCGAGGAGTGACTTAGCGCGTCGATATGCGCAACGCTAACTATAGGAGGCAGATCTTTGCGGCGATTCAAGATCTCTGCAATCCTCGTCGAGTTCATTCCTGCTGCGGTCTCCGGAATGGGCTCGAACATCTTCGCACGGATATATGGAATAAGGGCAGTGAGATCGCGGAGCTCTGGGGTTGGGGCGAGAGATACGATCGCTCCAGTGTCATCAAGGCGCCGCTCTGTGGACTGCTGTGTACTTCCTGTGGATGAAGAGGTTTTGCGGACTCGGGGGCTGGATGATGGTGATGAGGCTGTTCGTCGGAGACCGAGGAGGGAGGAGCCTGTCCGGCTGCGTGATTTTGTTACTCGCGAGGAGTGTGCTGGTGTAACTTGAAAAGACATCTTCTTTGAGAGATTTGCACGTTTTCTCAAAGTTGTGTTTGGCTCCCTCTGCGACTTCAGGAAGTCTCGGGGTGACGATTTCATACAGAAAGCAACTGCAGACAGCTACATTCACATATTTTGAGCTAGACAAGAGTTGAATGGCATCCGGAACAGGAGTAAGTTGTTGATGAAAGCAAGCGGGAGTCACGACCATGCGTGTCAAAGATGCTCTATAAGTGGCGAACTGTAAGCGGTCCCACGGAAATAGGTAGCAGAACGGCATACGCTAAGCCGTGTATGGAACCCGCACCTGGGCAGCATCATCCTGTTACCGTAACTACGCAATCGCACTTTCTTCACCACCGCTGCTTCATGCCTTCGTCTTCGTTTCCCTACGAGCTGCGAGTTCCAGCACGCGAGGTCGTGCTCGTCTCGCCGGACCTCCGACGACATTATCGCAGTCACGCCACCCGCACGGCCACTCGCACGGCCACCCGCACAGCCACCCGCACGGATCCACCCATGACGTCGTGCGCGCCGTTCGAGCCAGAGCTTAGCGCAACCTCCATTCAACATTCCACAGACAACGAGGATGGACAGACTAAGATAACGGATCGTACAACACTATTATCAGGCCCTACGCGACTAAATACCGATATGGCGCTCAATGCCGAGCCAGCGGCGCCAGAAGAGCGCGAGGCACACCATCTACCGCCTAAATCTTACGCTGAAGCCGCTGATGAAGCTATATCTCCTGACTCGGATCGCGAGAGTACCAAAACGCTCACAGAAATGGATACGAAAAGCCCCAAGCTGGATATTCGGAAACGACGGTCATCAGAAGAACAATGGGAACACTACGAGGGGAAGGGCGAAGATGACAGCCCCAAAAGCCCTACCCGACGCGACCTTAGGAGGGCCTCGCTCAGGTCTAACGGATCGACGGGACGAAAACACGTTGACCTGGTACAAACGGAGCATGCTGATAGTATCGCGAAGCCGTTGATCAGGGTAAAATCGCAGAGGGGCGTCGAGAAAGTGACGCCTGCACCGGATGCACCCCGACACAGCGCCCCTCAACTCATGTCAGGGAGGGAAGCTGGTGCGGGGTGGCAGAGATCAAGGTAAGCTCTCGTCCACGCTGTCGGTATAACCATATGTGCTGACTGCATTAGAGTGAGATGGGCACCTCTGAACGTGCCTCTTCAACGCCGTCTCCAAACCCTCGCTGTTCTTGCCCACACTCTCAGCATCGTCGGCTTACTCACAACCTTCTTCCTCCTCTGTAGTATACCACTGCTTTGGCCGATACTCCTCCCATACCTGATCTACGTGCTCCTTTCGAATGCAGGCACGTCCGGAGAGCTGTCCTTACGCAGTGAACGTTGGAGAAGGTCGAAAATCTGGTCTTTGTTCGCGTCCTATTTCCCCGCCCGCCTCCATCGCTCATACGAGCTCGAGCCGACTCGCAAATATATCTTCGGCTATCATCCGCACGGTATTGAACCCTAATCTATCGGGTCCTACGCATACCCTGATTTTGCTGACACTAACCCTAGGTATAATAAGTCACGGTGCGTTTGCCGCTTTTGCCACGGAAGCTTTAGGCTTCTCCCAGCTCTTCCCAGGAATCACCAACTCTTTGCTCACCCTGGACTCCAATTTCCGAATTCCTCTATACCGCGAATACGCACTCCGAATGGGCCTCGCATCCGTCTCTCGCGAATCCATCGACAACATTCTTTCCAAAGGCGGCCCCAACGGCGAAGGCATGGGTCGCGCCGTCACCATTGTCGTAGGCGGCGCCCGCGAGTCCCTCGAAGCCAAACCGGGATCTCTCCGCCTCATCCTCAACTGCCGCAAAGGCTTCGTCAAGGCGGCGATCCGGACCGGCGCCGACCTAGTGCCTGTTCTCGCGTTTGGCGAAAACGATATCTACCAGCAAGTCGACGTAGAGTCGCATCCGTATATTCACAAGTTTCAGTTATTTGTTAAGAAGTGGGTGGGGTTTACGGTGCCGTTGTTTCACGCGAGGGGGGTTTTTAACTATGATGTTGGCATGATGCCGTATCGGAGGCCGATAAATATCGTTGTTGGCAAACCAATAAGAGTTGTGCAGGAGAAAATTCCGGAACAAGAGACTGTGGATCGGGTTCATAGGGAGTATGTGCGGGAGTTGAGGGGGATGTGGGAGGATTGGAAGGATGAGTTTGCGAAGGAACGGACGACGGAGTTGGAGATTATCGAGTAACTGCTGTTGGCAACAAAATCAACTTGTACATTCTCAGCACTCACGTCGTTTGTGGAAAAAGTTGAGTGATCTGAGCTCGGCGTTCAAGCTCACTTCTTGAGTGTCCGTGGATTCTCCCGCGCCATGCGGATCATCGTGTAAGTCTAACCCTTCTCCTGGACACATCCTACTGATGCAATCGCGAGCTTGTCTTACTCACACTCCAGATACGAAACCAGTTGCACCCCTTGCTCTTCGCTTAGGGCATCCTTCTACATCGACATACCACACCGAGCGTCCACCAAGTCCAGTAAATGCGAATAATGTCTTCTGTGTACATATGCTTCTACAACACCGCTGCTGGCCAGAAAAGACCCCACAAGCTCAGTATACCATCAATTGCAAATTTACAATGCATCCGGGGACTCTACTGAATAGCAGCTGGAACACAGCCGAACTGCTTTCCACGAATCAGGCTATGGTTCAAACTACAACAACGGCACATATATTCCACCCTTTGTTTATTTCTCGAGCACAGTGGTGCAAGACATACCAAGCGTAATTGCCCAATGCGGAGGCACACCATATGCTGGCTCCCGTATCCTCGATCCGAAGCCCTGGATACTACCGATGCACGATCCGAACCCGCAGGTCCAGGGATATAGGTTTTACCCATATGACCCCCATCTCGCGTTTCGCTAATCTGCCCATCCTAGTACTCAACACGAACGATCGCAGACATTGAAACACGACTAGATAAATACCTATATACGTGAAAATCCATTGCTCGACTTCCAAACTCTCACACCTTAGCTGAACTTCTCCCCAACGGTAACCAGCACAATGCATCCTCTCCTGCTCCCTCTCCTCCTCTCCCCCCTCTTGACACACGCCCTTCCTACCCCCCAAAACCAACCCGGCACCTTCCCGCCCACAGGCGACGGCACCTACGCCGGCGGCATCTTCTCCATCTCCCTCACCGACCTCCCTCGCTACATCCCCCCCGGGCCAGACGGCGGCACCGAAACCCCTCGCGCAGATGGCCAACGCACATCCGGCTCAGGTCCCTACCCAGCACAAATGACGACCGACCCCACACTCCCCGGTCACACCATTTTCGCGCCCCGTACACCCCCAGCTGGAAATATCTCGCTCCCCTTCATCGCCTGGGGCAACGGCGCCTGTGTCCTCAACCCAACCCAGTATCAAAATCTGCTTACCGAGATCGCGAGTTACGGCTACGTAATCGCGGCCGATGGAACGCCGAATGGGTCGTCGGGCACGGAGCAGCAGTCCAAGGTACAGGATATGCGGGAATCGTTAGACTGGGCTGTTGCGGGCAAAGCGGCGAAATACGGGAATGTGGATGTGCAGAAGATTACGACGGCGGGACATAGTTGTGGGGGGCTCGAGGCGATGAGTACGGCGTATCGCGATCCGCGGGTGAAGAGGATAATGATGTAAGTTATCCCAATCTTCGTTGTTCAGAGTTGAGGGCTCCTGCTGAACAGGTTTTTAGGTTTAATATTGCGATCTTCCAGGATGAGAAAAGGTATCTTTTACAGGAAATCAAGGTCCCGGTCGCGTATTTGATTGGCGGGAAGAGCGATATGGGGTATGAGAACGTAAGTTGTTCGTCTCTTCATCTCAATCTCCAAACCAGGTAAAGAGTAGGACTCTGCTAATGTAAACATGTAGTCAGCGAAAGATTACGCGCGTCTAAACCCAGGACTGCCGAAATTGAGGGCAAATCTGGATACGGGGCACCAGGGCACGTTCCGCGCGACGAATGGCGGGAAGCAAGGGAAAGCGGCGGTTGCGTATTTGGAGTGGCAGTGGCGAGGCAATATGACGGCGAGGGACGTGATTCTGAAGCCGGAGAGTCCGGGGAGCTTGGTGAAGGATAATTGGGTTGTGGAGAGTGCGAATTGGGATTTGGTGTGAGGGATGACGTGAGGTAAGGAGACTGGGGGGTTCAGGTTAGCAGGTTCGTGTGCTAGGATGCGTTTTGGACTCAGTGTAGTTGAAGCACTTATCGATCCAGATACTGGTTTTGTCAAGATTACACGCTGAAAACCTGCAGTTTCTGGTAACTTCGTAACGGCGTGCTGATGATAAAGTGATCAACGCTTGTCTGTTTGGCCTCACGCACCAGGTTGAAGTGACTTAACATGAGACCGAGTGCTCAGAAATTCCGGGTCTGGATCAAATGCGTGGAGAACAGAACCGCACAAGTGATCCGAATTGACTAGACTGGGTGCTCAGTCTTGGTGGGGTACGTTGATGTAGAACCTCGTCGTGAGCAAAGAGCGGTGGGTGCAGTGTCATAAAAGCATATGCACACAAGAGTGATTATTCGCGGTGTATCATATAACGTCTGTAGATTATAGAGCGTAAAATCCTCACCCTTCACCCAACTAACCATAACTTAGAAGTAAAACTGGCCGAACTCTATAACTGAAAGCGGCGATGATCGGTAAAGCATCTACTACCCCAAAAATCCTCGAGCACACCTCGAGCCGTGACTCAACCCCTTCGTTAGCAACGCAAAAACGATGTCCAGAAAAGGCGCGGCCATACAGAAAATACCGGCGTTTCATAGCAGATGCGTAACAACCAACAGACCGCAACTATGTCCACTCGACGACGGGAAACCGAGGTGTCCGGATTGGAGAAGGTGTAGCCTAGCCAACACAAACTCAATTGAACGTTCCGAATCACAGCAGATAGAAAACAAAACGGACTCAATGCAGGGCTTCGTGAAGTTAAAGAGGGATAGGACGCAATCACATACACATACAGCAGTCATCAAAGGCACACACGAACGAATGGTCACACACGCACACACGGTACATTGCTACCCCTTCCGCCCTCCCAAAGTATTCATCATCATCTACACATGCACACCCCTCTGCTCCCATCTCCCCTCTACTTTTCCCACAAACTCCCCTCCAAGCATTCCGCGACAGGAGCCAAGAATAGAGCCTCAGGTTGAGAAACCGGGGCTTGCTGCTAGCGCAGGGTTTTGTAGCAACCAAGCGCAATGAAGCCCGAATATACAGCCATCACCCTCAATGCGAGAACAGAAAAGGTGGAGAAGAAGAGAAAAGAAGAGAAAGAGGCTCACTCCGGAGCGATACCCGAACGCCCAGAGATGCAGAGACGCCTCGCAAGAACCGAAGTCAAAAAGTACACGGGGGTATGTGCCCCTGGGAGGCAGGTGATGATGATCAATAGCCCGGATCGCTAAGTCCATGATACGCCTGCCCGTCGATGCAGCAAGAAAAGCCAGTCCCGCTTTTGGGGGTCGTAGACCAAGTCCGCAAGCTGTCGCCGAGGTATGTTATGAATCGCAGCCGCAGAGCCCCGCGCTCAGTTGAGGAAACCTTTGCAACCGATGGAACCGCAAAGACAAGGAATCCGATCCTGAGCATCCATTTCACGCTCGAACTTATAATCGTATGTAAGTTCCTCATCTGTTATATGTCAGCCTTGATCGTCATTCCATGCAAACTCGACTTACCCTGCACAATATCCCGCAACGCATAGATGACGATCCTCTTCGTCCCATCCACGCGGATGATCTTCGCTGTGCAGTTCGGAGTACAGCTATGATTGATGAACCTGGCAATGCCTCCCATCTTCGTGGCATCAATAACCGTGTCTTCGTCAATCCGGAACAAGTAACTAGATCCGACGCCTTGCATATCGTATTTGGCCTCTCTGAGATCTGCAACCCGTTGCCGTACCTTCTCGCCCACGTACTCGATGATCATGTCGTTGGCAGCGATGTTCTCCTCGGCGTATAGACCCCAGTTGTGAATGGCAGACCTATCGAACTTGACGAGCTTCTTGCGCTTCTTCAGCTGGTTGAAGCGGAGGGCGTCGCCTTCGGCCCCGGACAACGTCTTCGAGAGATTGATGTCGTTTGCTAGTCGACGGTTGTTGAGACGGTTGGTGCGGGAGAGGGAAGTGGATATCGTCTTGCTTCCAGTGACGAACTTGAAGTTCTCGACAACGGCGGTTGTGCGATCTTCGTTATTGGCGTTACGTTCGCGCTCCTCGCGCTCGCGTTGGACGCGGATCCGGTGGGGAAGATATTTGGATTTCTCGGACTCGCGAATCTTTTGCACACCTTCAGTTCGCGCACAGCCGGTGGGGTTAGGAACGTAGTAGCCTTCGATCTTTGTCTCGGTTCGTGAAACACCTTCCTCCCCAGGGCGGTTGATGTGCTTGATCTGCTTCTGTCGACATGCCCATCTCGGCACGTCTGCAATCTTGGCCGCAGATATAGGAGCCAGTGCGGCGACGAGCAGGGCGTAGTCTTCCGAGTCCTTGAGCAGGTGTTGCCATCCATCAATGTCCATGACAACACTAAGATCGTCGTCGACAGTGCGGCAAGGCTCGAGCGTCGACACTCCCCAGTTAATGGAGGCTGGCTCCTCTCCCTGAGGCTCTTCTGGAGCAGGTGTCGGAGTGATATCCTCAATCTGCTCGTCCACAGGAAGCACTTCGTCCACCTGCACGATATCCGCAGGCTCCAACTCTGCAGCCTTCTTCGCCTCCTCTTGCAGCTGCTTCTTGGTCTTCCGTTTCGCTTTGGGCGGCTTCTTCTTCGGCTTCTCCGGTTCCAACTCTGTCGTTGGGACGGGTGTGGTCATCTCCTCGTCTTGGGTGACAATCACTTGCGGCTCCAGTTTGTCTGTTGTAGGCTCTTCCAGGGCAAACATTCCATCTCCCTCTTGTTCTTGCACGCGAAGCCTCCTAAAGCCTTTGAGTGCTTTCTCTGCCTTCTTCCAGATAGGCGAAGAGCGAGGTAGAATTGCCAGCACCTGTTCCAGCTCTTTTTCAGCCATATTTGATGGGTCCTTATGTATCAGATGTGTGAGCAAACTCCTAGCATGCGAGTCGTCCATCATCTCATCATCGCTGTCCTCGCCCCACCCTGCCTCAAGACGCCGTCGCTTCGCCCGCGCAGCACGGCCAGTCTCCTCCTCGTCAATATCTGTCGAAGGAGCACGGCTGATGGGGCGGCTTTCCTGTTCTTCGGTCTCCCTGGTGAAGGAGCTTCTACCTTCATCATCTGAGTCTTCTTTCTCATCCCGCATGAGCAGAGCATGGTGCAGGCCACGAATATTCGTGCGTCTGGGCGCCGTCTTCCGCCGTTCGTCTCCATACACATTGACCGGCTTGGCAAGTTTCTTATTCCGCACGCGGTTCGCGTCGTAGGGGCCCAGTGCTTTGCGACCATATCGTCCAGGAAAGCCGGCGGCACGGGAATGTGGTGTGGCAGCCGGAGAATCCATGCCGGGAACAATGAGAGTGGGAAACCGCGCATCCTCCTTCGTCTGTGGGTCAGGGATATTGTGTTGTTTCCGCTTTTGAGCATGTCGCTCTGGCTTCATGAGCTCGAGGAGCATGGGCCCCACTATCCGAGCCTTGATATCAGCCAGTACTTTCTCGCGGAGATCGTGGCTCATCAGCTCAATCGCTGCTCGGGTAGGATCCAAATCGTTGGCTCTTTGCGACTTCTCGAGTTCGATATCTTCAGCTTCCTCCCGAGCAAATCGCTCCTCTTCCTGCCTGCGCCGCTGGATGGCTGCTGCGCGTTCCGGACTTGGACTGCGCACATAGTCTGGATCTCCGTGCATGTTCAGCTCCATATTCATGACATAGTTGAAGAATTCGCCCATGTGAAACTGCTTGTAACAGCGCTTAGCTTCATCCTCCCCTCTCCGAGTGTCCTCGAAAGTAATGAAATATCCAGTCCGGTCGCACCGTACGTCCGTAAACCTGAACTGTTTCAAACGCTTTGCGAGATGCTCGAGAGTAGGTCCCAACACAGGGACGTAACAAGCAGCGATGAATATGTAAGGCGTCCGCTTCATTTTGGCCTTGATAGATTCCGGCTCGACAAGATGGGATAGCTGCGCCTTTCTGCCGACAGGATGTACAGCCACATGAGGCGGGCGCATGCCATTGCCCTTGCCAGACGGTCCCTTGGGCACATTGGCGGGCAAATCAATCGGTTTTGCAGCGGCAGCTACAGGCGTGGACGGTATTTCCGGCTTCGGCGGTCTCGCTAGTTTCGCTCGCTTCTCTTCTTGCGCACGACTCTGCGCAACCGCTCTCGCGACGTAGTTTGCACACTTCCAACCCTCGCGATCACTCTGCACTCTTACTTCTCGCAATCCGAGACGCTGGCCTGTGCCTTCTTTCTCGGCCCGCTTGGCATGTACCGAGGCCTTAACGGCTGGAGTCTTGCGCATCGCAGGGGTATCTCGGTAGCGAACCAGGCAGATTCCCAGATAGCTGCCATTGTCAGGATGAATCTCATTCTTGATTGACTCCACGTCTCCAAAAGCGGAGAAGAAAGCGCGAATTTGAGACTCTGGTGTCAAGGGATCGAAGCCGGTGACCACGACCTGTGTAGATGGCTCCGGGCCGCATGATATGCGTGAATCGTACGCAAATGGTTTCGCGATGAGAGGTGCAGGTCGGCATTTGGACTTGTGTACTGCTTTGGGATTCTTTAGCTTCAGTTCAAAACGGCCGCTTGTGTAGCCCGGAAGGGCCAAGCGTGGATCCGGAGGGGGAGATGAGTCGTCCTGCAACACAAGTCAATGTCAGCCTTTGCGTCACAGGACGACCACATCTCGGGTTTACATGTATATCTCTGCATACCTTCTCTATTATGTCTCGGTATTTGGGTTCCTTGCCCCTTCGCTTGGTGTTTGTGTCGAGTTTCGGATCTTTTAAAGGATCATAAATAATCCGCTGTCCCATGCGTCCGTCCGTGGGACGAGTAGGTATTCGCGCTTCCGGCGGTGTCTGCGCGGGCGTCATGGTGAAGAGATCGTTTTTTGGAGGCGCCGTTTGCGTATCGCCGTTGGCATGTAACGGCTCATGCGATGGTCGAAACGGTCGCGGACTGGGAAGTTTCCCTGGGGGCGACGAATCGGTGCTTGTGAGAGGTGTGAGGGCATGCACGACAGCGGAGCGTCCCGGATGCGTCATGCTGTTCCAAGGTGTCGAAGAATGTGAGACTGTGGAGCTCCTCAGCGTACTGCTTATGCCTATCCCAGTCAGCGAGTCACTGGATCGCATGTCATCTTCTGTGTGAGGGTGTAGGAATATGAGTACTGTAGACGCGCCGGCTGGAGACAGATTGCCCAAGCCCAGCCAAGGTGAGAGTGTTCTGAGATAGGCGAGTTCTGGGCAGTGCGGTGTAGACGGGATTGCTCTCGTACCTACGCGTGGTGAGAACGGCCCCCGGGGTGTCGAGATTGATATCGGGCTGGGGTGCGCTAGAGGCAAGCGTCATAACCCGATCTCATGAAGTAGCGCACCGCGTGCTCAACATTCTTCGTGGTTCGGAGGTGAGTGCAGCGAGACTGTGGGTTGGCGGGCGTCTGGCTGCAGAAAAGAGGACGCGGTCGGGGATGACCAGGCAACGCGAACCCCGGCTCGCTGCTGGAAGGGTGCGTGAGAGCGCGCTGCAGCAGCACAAGCGGCACGGGGGAGCAAAGGATAAGTCAGGCAGGTCGCAAGGACAACTGCGCAGACGGAGAGGCTGGAGGCGGCGCGGGCGGTCGGGGTTGTGGTCGCCGTGAATAGAATGTGAGGTTGAGGTTCCGCCTTTGAGTGAGGTTGAGATGCGGGCTTGGCATTCTCATACCAAGTTCCAAGAAAGGGGAACGTGAGCCAACGCAGCCTGCCACCGATTACCCCTTCACCGCACATACAGTGCCGTTATTCCGAGGCGCCAACAAGCATGCGGTCATCAGAAAACTCACATTTCACCTCGACTGCAGCGTAGAGACCACTCTTTGTCGCGCACGCACCTCCGCTCTGATCTCCGCAGCCCGACGTTCCGCTTCGCACCTCCGTCACCGCACATTACCCGTCATACCACACAAACAGATGAATGGAAAAGCGTTTGGTTTGGGCAAACCCTTTAGTGCCTCGTGGGCCATAGCATCGTACTCGTCGGCTGTGACATCTACGATATCGGTCGTTTGTAGGCTTCACGTGAGCAGGTCCTAGCAGCTTTCAGGGCTTGGAGACCTTGACGCGGTAGCACACACTGTCGTCCCCTCTCCTGGCAACCTCCCCAGGGAGCAGATCGCATAAAGATAGATAAGGCGTAGAGAAACGGCCATCGGTTATCACGATACGCTTGCGGTGTCGCATGGACACGCTCTGCGAGCACCTGCGTAGGACCGTATACCAGGGTGCCATATATTCGTAGCAATTCCCAAGCTCAAGGTTGCAGCTAAACCACATCCAAACAATGTCTCCAATTCTCCTCATACCGTCGTACCCAGCGTCTAATCCACAAACTTGCCCTCGACCCACCCCTTCCTCTTGACCCCCAACTCAACAGCCGCATTCCCCCAATCGGTTCCGTGATTGTGTCCCTCACTCCCATTACCACCGATACCCGCCCTCATCAGCCCTTGCTCATCATTCAACACCGTCAACAGTCCAAACACTATCGGGACATTCAATTCCGACTGCAGCCGCATCAGCCCATGGCTCACCGAATCGGCAATGTATTCGAAATGCATTGTCTCGCCCTTGATCAGAACACCGATAGCGATGATGGCATCGAAGGGGCCTTGGAGTGCTGAAGACGCATCTTTAGGAGCGGTGGACGAGGAGAGGGACAGGTTTGTGAGGTCGGAGGCTGAGCCGAGGAGATCGGTGGCGGCGCCCACGAGGCCGGAGGACGAGGACTGGACTTGGGAGGCCATGTGCATTCTGGGAGACGGTCAGCTCGCAGCACAGAAGGGAGCTCGTTGAGATGGGGAAGTGCTCTGGTGGAAATGCAGGCAGAGAGAACAGGGAGAACGCACGATCGGACAGCAATTGGTAGCTCCCAGCTTCCCGGCACCGACTGCACGACGATATTCTCCTCTTTGACACCCGAGCCTTTCAGTGCTTTGACTGTGCCGTCCAGGAGCGCATCGATGATCTTCGTGTTCCAGCGCGCGTGCACAATGCCAATGCGGAGATCAGAACCTGGGAATTATCTTGTTAGCAAGCAAAGTCTCAGAATTGATGTCTGTTGCCTAGGCGCGCAAGAACTGGGATAGAACTGCTGTCGAGGCCATGAAGAAGAGCTGAATGTTCACGTACCGTCATACTTTTTCGGCGCACCGGGACCTTTGAGCGTCGCCATGTCGTCTGCTTATCGTACGGGTATCGCTGTAGGCTTGGAGAGTGAGGGATTCGGATTAATAGATGCTGTTGGCGTGGAATGGGTCGTCACAGAGAGCTGCCAGGGAGGGGCACTTGGATGTTCGCGTTCCTGACAAGGCTCCCCGCAGCGACAGGGGTCAGGTTTCATCTGCGCACGGACATCTGAATGCCGACATCAGCCAAGCCTGGGGTTCAATTTCAAGGGTTGAATGATCGACAGCCAGCTGCAGCACATGTCAAGAAGGACAATCAAGCGGGGTGAAGCATTAATGGCAGAAAGAATCAATCCATTATCGTGAACTGCAGTTGGCAGCATCCGACTACCTATCGCTTACATCGGGCAGCATTCGCCGCCGACCATCGATCATGCATTCCCAACCCTCCCATATGAATCAACTTCCAAAAGAATCACAAGCCCAACCAGTCCATTAATCATCGCTTAGTGCAGCCGCAGGTACGCCAATTCCCAAAAGTGCCCAGGTACTTTTAACCATTTACTCGACAGTGACCGACTTGGCGAGGTTGCGAGGCATGTCGACGTTGACGCCCACGGCAACCGCCATCCAGTACGACATCAGCTGCAGGGGAATGACGTTGATCAGGCCCTGCAAGCAGTCCACGTTGGCGGGGACCTCGATCTTGTCCGTCTTGTCCGAGGGGAACTCGGGGTCGTCCTTGTGGCAGATGATGATGGGACGTCCGGAACGGGCAATCACCTGCTGGTAGGCGTTGAGCGACTTGGTGAAGATTTCGTCGCGGGTGAGAATCATGACGATGGGGAGGTTCTCATCGACCAGGGCAAGGACACCATGCTTGAGCTCGCCGGACATGACGGCTTCGCAGTGAAGGTATGAAATCTCCTTGATCTTGAGGGCACCCTCAAGAGCCGTGGCGTGCTGGGCGCCACGTCCAAGGAGCAACAAGGACTTCTGATCCTTGAAGCGTTCACAGAGCTTCTTGATGGGCTGATCAAGCTTGAGCACCTCCTTGAACTGGTCAGAGATCTTCGTAAGGCCCTCTATGATCTCCTCCCGCCTCTTCTGCTTGGAGGCACGGTCCTCGCTCAGCGACAGCGCAAACATGACCATGCACACGAACTGCGAAGTGTAGGCCTTGGTGGAGGCAACACCGATCTCGGGCCCGGCGTTGATGTGCACACCGCAGTGCGAGAGAAGGGATATGCTGGAACCCACGACGTTGACAATGCCGACCGTCAGAGCGCCACGCTCCAGGCAGTATTTCAACGCCATCAGGGAATCGGCCGTCTCACCAGACTGCGAAACGAAGACGCAGGTATCGTCACGGAAAACTGGTGCCTTACGATCCAAGAAGTCCGACGCCAATTCCACACTTATGGGAATTTCTGTAAGCTCCTCGAAGATACCCCGAACGGCCATACAGGAGTGGTAAGAAGTGCCACAGGCAATGAAAATAAGCCTTCGGCACCGGCGGATGGTTGTGATGTATGAGCGCAGGCCACCGAGCGTGACCGTCTTGTTTACAGGGTCAAGGCGACCGCGCATGGCGTTGACAACGGACTCGGGCTGCTCGAAGATCTCCTTCTGCATGAAGTGGTCGAATCGTCCCTTCATGATTTCCTGGAGCTGAATCTCAAGAGTCTGGATGGTACGGACATTGCTAACATTGCCATCGTCCTTGTTCATACGGTGAATGTTGAGCGAGCCCTCGTGAATGTGAGCAATGTCGTCGTCCTCCAGATACAACACTTTCTTGGTATGCTCGACAATGGAGGAAGGGTCAGAAGAGAGGAAGAACTCGGTAGGCATCGGCAGGCCGTCTTCGGAGAGGAAGGCACGAGATTGGGAGCGGTGAAGGAGCGACTTGTCGGGAGGAGCCAGCAGGCTGCTCGTAGAGGACTTCTTCAAGGCCACGTTCTGCGAGGCACGCTCGGCGGGAAGGGCGCTCGTATCATCGTTGTACTCGACATCCACGAAGTCAACCTTCATCTTCTTCTCCGTCCTGACGCCGATGACCAGGGGTGAGCCCTTGCGGGCGGCAATGACTTCATGTGGGTAGTGGATCGACTTCAGGAGAAGACCGAAAGCACCCTGGAGCTCCTTGATGACGGTCTTCGCCAGGACCGGGAATTCCATATCCGGATGCTCGTCGTGAATGTATTTGGCGAGCTTGGCGATGGCCTCAGTGTCCGTGTCCGTCTCGAACACGAATTTCTTGCTCTCGAGCAGCGTCCTGAGCTCCTTGTAATTTGTGATGATGCCATTGTGGACGACGCTGAACTCCCAGTTGGGGTCGGATCTGCGCGACGACAGACGTTAGCATAATTCGCGAGTAACAAGGCGGCCGCTGATGGAAAGAATCATCGGCCGACACGTTTCAGGCTGCGAGTTCGGTTCCGCTCCGCCAGGCTCGGGGTGGGCTTACCTGTGCGGGTGGCAGTTCTTGCGCGAGGGCGGGCCGTGGGTGGCCCAACGGGTGTGGGCAATGCCGGCATGTGAATCGAAGACCTTGGTCTCGTCCCATTCCTGCTCCTCGACCAGCTTCCTGAGGCCGGCAACCTTGCCAACCTCCTTCGCTGCGAACACCTCGTTCTTCTTGTCGCCGTCTATGGCCAGACCGGCGGAGTCGTAGCCACGGTACTCGAGGCGGGCGAGGCCTGAGGGGCACAATTGTCAGCCAGAGTTGTGCGGGGCGGCGCACCAGGCGACATACCATTGATGAGGGTGTTGAGGATGTACTTCCTGTCCTTCTCGACCAGGTAGTTGATATACCCGAAAATTCCGCTGTGAGGGCGCTGTGGTCAGCGGCGTGTTCTCTGCCTTCGCTTGCAAGGAGGGGTACTCACCACATGGCGATAATGCGATCTGGGGATACTGGTAATTGTGCTCAAGAAAACGGCGCAAGCAACGGAGGTGGGGGTCAGCGAGCGACGGGGGTATTGGCGAAATGGGTGGGAAACGGATGCAAAGTGGAAGCAGGACGGTGTGGAGGAGAGAAGGAGAGAAGTGTTGATTGTTTGACTTTATACCGCGCCCAGGCGCAAGCGTGGCAGCGACATGCGAGACGGAGATCCTGCTGGCTGATGGCCCGGCGACGGCCGTGCCTTCCCCACCGCCAACCTCAGAACCCGCCCCGCCCAAAACACCAGCGCAGCTCCCACCGCTCCCACCGCTCTGCACATCCTGCACACTGCACACTGCACACACTGACACACCCTTCAGCTGAGCCGCTAGTTCCACCGGCCCTGGCGCCGTGGCGGTGGCGGCTGCGCTTCGAAAAGTCACCGACCGTCCGCTTGTCTTCCCCGGCTTCCTGTCTTGCTGCTCTCTCCAGAAACTCAAACTCTCACACGCCGGGCAGGACGATCAATATCTCAGGAAACGCCTCAAACAGCTGCCGTGCTTCCCATACGCTCCGCGCCCTGTGAGACGCGGGGCCCAGCACGCAGGCGGCGGGACACAAGCTGGCCCTGGTTTCGTCATCGCTCGGAATCTGCTGCTCGGCAGCCTGCACCAGTCTCGGCCAATAAACTTTGGTCCCTGAGCGCGGCTCCCACAGGCACATCTGCTGAGGCGCAGCCGAGCAGAAAATAGCAGCCGCTAGCAGAAGTGCCTTTCTCTCTCCTTTTGTCGGTCTCGTTCTGCTCGCACGCCGAATCTTCTCCAGCGAACAAGCTCTCGGAACACGGAACAATCCTTCTGGCGTCGAATTAGCCCCTGGGGGGCAGACTGTCTATTGACACACGTGACCATATCGTTCACGCTACAGGGATCTCCTTGTAGTTAGTGCACGCTCTATCGCTCGCTTGTTTCTAAATCTGGCAACCGCGGACGTTGCGGCGTCCTTGGTTCCAGATACGGCAGTCTGTCACCGTCTGTCGATAACCTTTGCATCGTCGACATCTGGAATCAACTGGCTGAGTACAGTAGGAGCAACCGTCCAGTCTTACATGAGCAAGCCTCCGGCGTCCACTGGAAGCAGGTTCTGTCTTACGCCCAACAACGCACAAGCGACAGACACCTCGTTGCTTACAAGGAAGGCACACGTCTCGACACATCGCCCACTCACCAAGAATTCATGTGGCAAGGATTTCCAGGGCTAAGCTGAGCCATCTGGACGATGTTGGCAACATGTCACCTTCACTGCAGCCGACGTCAATATCTGACTTCGATATATCCGACTTGATGCAACACCAATCCTTCGGCTATTGACATGCAGTATCAGTACTGCTTCAAAGCTGCTACCAAACAGCCTACACCTCGTGAGCCGAAGTCGGCTCATAGACCCTCTCGCTCTTTTTGACGAAAGCATCCCCGTTGCTAACGACACCTACTAACATTCTAGCACAGCTTGGTCCCTGAACTTCATGAAGAGCCCCTTTCCTAGGAACTCAGGACCCGTACTGTCAGCATAGCTTCACAGCACACTGTGCTTCTCTCAGTGACCAGGGGATTGGCAGTGATATCCAGTTGATGCTCTATGACTCCAAGATTCTTCCTCTCGTCTTACTTCTTATCTCTATTGAACTGCTTCACATACCAATCCAGAGACTACTCTTCCGCAGCCAATCGCAAAACCAATGATATATCGTCTATCGCTCTTGCTCTCCAACGACCATCGCCCACCAATATCGAAAATGCTATGCACTCTATGCCACAAACATGCCATGCAACAACTCATAAACAGACAGCCAACGAAGCCCCGAAAACTTGAACACATAAGAACACACGCTTCGCTAAATCAAACAAACATCACTCACTCCTCCACACGACCAACCCATCACTTATCACAATAGCCAGGCGGCTTCGGCTGGCCTCCACTCACCCAGCTCGACATCGTCAACGCAGTGGTATACGCCATGCCCACGAACCCAAGAATACAAAGCAAGACATCGAGAACCCTCGCCCTCGTCGTCGTTGCCACGGCTTTATAGTGCAACATCGGCTGTAGATTCGTCAGTAAAGCACTCGCAACCACATCAGGAGACTCTAATCTTCCACTTACCGGATAAATATACACGAGCGGAATACACGCAAAGCTGCCGACGATAGACACAAACTTATCCAAATCATTCGCGCCGACCCACGCCAACAGCGCACACACCAGCACCATGAAAAACCGGAAAAAGTTCTTCTTCCACTTGATATACGGGTTGTACTTCCCCGTCTTACTGAAGAGCTGCTGACTCGTGATTTCGATGGCCGGGTAGATTTGCAGTGGGGTGGATAGTAAGATGGCGAGGGAGTAGATGAACTGCACGCCGTTGACGAATTTGTTGTCTTGGGGCATGTTCAGGATGACGACGGTCTTGGTCTTGGACCCGAAAGCAGCGTATGATAGTGCGCCCATGGAGACGAAGACGACGGTGATGATGACCATGACGAAGGCGAGGACCGAGGGGAATTTGCGCGGTTCTTTCATGCCGGTTTGGATGGGGATGATGAGGCCGATGCCTTCGAAGGTGAAGATTGCCGTGCCGATGAAGAGCGTCCAGGACTGTTTGTTGAAGTTCACGATATCCGAGACGCCGCCTTGTTGCACGATGGTGAAGATGTCGAAGTAGTAGAGGTAGACGAGACCCGCGAGGATGAAGACGTCGGCAACCAAGGCCAGTTTCTGGATGTTGTTGATGTTCCGATACAGAGAAAGGGGGAGGAACACAATCATTTGCATCAGGATCATGTATTTGATGTCGATGTGGGTGCGGCAGTGCGAAACGGCCAGGATGAAGGCTTGGAGGTTCTCGGAAACGAAGACGATGTAGGCGGACGCAAATCCTATTTGCGAGATGACGAGGGAGAAGTTGATGAGGTTGCGCATCCAGTTGCCGTAGAGGTGGTAGCCCATGTCGCCGAAGGAGTGTTCGACAACCAGGCGCGTTTTTACGAGCAGGACGAAGCAGAAGTAGGATATACCTGCTATTGCGAGCAGAACCAGGTTGGAGAAAGCCATACCGCCGTTGAGAAAAGCGCGGGGTAGGAACAAGACACCAGTGCCGACAAAGGACTTGAGAAGCAGGAGAGCAGCGCCCGTAGGACTGGCTGTGCCCTCTTTCTTTTCCTTGCGCTTCCTACGCCTCTTAGGGCCGCCGAGGAGGGCACTTCGTTCTCCTGGTTCCTGGTCCTCAGCCTCACTTGGCATCTCGGATTGCGTCTCTGAGGCAAAGTACTCGTCCGGTTCGAGCACTTCGTCGTCTTCTTCCAAAGCTTCACCAGCGAAATGGCCATACAAGGTTAGGAATTCCAGGAAGTTGCTCGTGAACGGGGCAGCCTGCGGGGTGGCTCCAGCACTGTTTCCAGGTGCCGGCGACTGGTTGGGAGCCGACCTACGCAAGAAGTTGCGTCGGAAGCCGCCTGGCTGCTTGATAGAGTCGATATTCATAGCCTCATCGTCCGAGCGGAACCGAGAGGCGTGAAAGCTGGAGGCTCGTTTCATCTTTGCGCGTTCCTCTGCCTCCTGTTGCTCTGTCCATCTGTAGATCTGGCGCGTAATGTCTCCGCCTTGGAGCTGCAAGCTTGAGAACTCCTGGGACCCCGACGAGCCTGGTCTTTCGTCCTCCTCTCCTCTGTTCCGAGTCGACATGCTAGATGACCTGTATTTCCCAGCGAGATTCGAGTTGGACGCCCTCGCCGGGCCTGCGAGATGGCGACGGATGATTTCAGGGTCCTCGTACGGCCCCGGGGACCGAGCGCGGTCATCGAAGGAGCCGTAATGCGTACTAGGCGCACGCATCGACGAGGTGCCTTGGTCTGGCGATAAAGGCCGTACTGGCGGGGTGCCGAAGCGCGGCGGGCTCCTTCCGAACGAGTCCCGTAGAGCCGAGGATAGGGCACTCTTCCCAGCTGGTAGAGAGCCCTGTGGGATATCGCGGCCTGGCAACGGCGTCTCAGATGTCGATGGTTCCTCTGAGGCCAGTTGTGATGGCACCGGAATCTGTCGCACGGGCGGAGTGGCTCCTTGAGGTAAGGATGAAGGCGCCGGAGAGCCTTGACGAGCCTGCGACGCGCTCCTCGCTGGGGAATCGCGTCCGGAATCTCTCGAGGAGGATGGAACCGCTCTCGGCTGCGAGGCCATGGCGAATGCAGGCGAAGTCGAGTTCTCTAAATGGCCTGTTTTGCTGCACCTTCGTCTAGATGCAAGGGGAACAGTAGACAGCCGTTGATGTTCAAGTGAACGTTTGAAAGATTGAGAGGTCAGCACCAGAGGGCTGTGAAGCAACGGGCGACGGGCGTGACCAGAAAGTTGGTGAGTGGGAGGACGAAAGCTGGGTCACAGGTCGTCACTCAGACCCTGGCAGTGGAGCAGGGTTCAGCCTCGGTTACGTGCGCCGTGGCCGGGCGTGGCTGAAGCTCTCCTCTAAGTTCCAACCATCCTCCAAACATCCCAACCATCTGGCCACCTTTGACAGATTGATTTAGCCCGACGTGTCTGGTCGGCTTGAAAACTTCTGGAGTCGTCATCACTGTACACTCGTACACATGGAACTCCGCTGCTACATCACCATCGAGGGCATGCAGTACACTACCGCATTGACATAGGCGCATTGCAACTGTGACGCAATACAACTCCAGATCCCTCGAGTATGACCGACGTCCACGATGAGAATGGTATACGAAAGCGCATGCTTGCGCGCTCGCACTCGAACTTCGCTGCTCGAACTGCTACAGACGATGGATCCCGGCTAGATCGCCGCTCGTCTGTGTACCCATCAGATGCAGATGAACAAACACCGCTGCTGAACATCGCCACAAATCTTGGCCGCATTACTCCACGAGACCCGGAAGCCACCCAAGAGCAAGACTACGGTACTGCTACCGGCCGGAGCTGGTTTTCTCATGCTTTTGGGCTCTCTTTATCGAAGCCATGGCGGAGAAACCATGGAGGCAAGCGTTCGGACAGTGTGAAGCCACGCCCTGGGGCTTTCCCTAGGCCAGTTGGAGGCACGTCGAAACTCGGCACTTTTGCAGGCGTCTTCGTTCCCACTACTCTCAATGTCTTGAGCATCTTGATGTTCCTGCGCTTTGGCTTCATCCTAGGTCAGGCAGGCCTGATTGGCATGCTAAGTGAGTGGAGATGTATGCCTTTGTTTACACACGTGCATATATTGACCCGCTATAGGCATGCTGGTTGCTTGCTACGCTATTAACCTACTCACCACTATGAGTATATCCGCCATCGCCACTAACGGTACTGTCAGAGGCGGTGGTGCTTACTACTTGATTTCACGCAGTCTGGGCCCTGAATTCGGAGGCTCCATTGGCCTTGTCTTCTACCTTGGAATGGTGTTCAATACCAGCTTGAACGCCGTTGGTATGATTGACTGCTTCATCGAGAACTTCGGTTTCCACACTGGCAGCTGGTCACACTGGATGTGGCAGGGCTTCTGGTGGCAGTACCTATGGGCGACTATTGTATTGCTCTTGTGTACTGCTATTTGCCTCGCTGGGAGTGGCATATTCGCACGTTGCAGCAACGGCCTACTGGTCATTCTGCTGATAGCCACCTTTAGCATCCCATTGTCCGCTTTGGTCATGAAACCGTTCGAAAGTCGCGACCAAGGGATCATGTACACTGGACTCAGCCTGGATACTCTGCGCCAGAATCTGTTGCCCCGTTTCACGAAGGGGGCAGCGGGAAGCCAGCTCAAGGGTAAAGAGAATTTTCAAGACCTGTTCGGTATCCTGTTTCCAGCCACGGGTGGCATCTTTGCGTAGGTCTCCGTTATCCGTATAGACTTCCAAGCTGATCGATCTCCAGTGGCGCCAGCATGTCTGGAGACTTGAAGCATCCGAGCAAGGCCATCCCAAAGGGCACACTATACGGGCTGGGCCTCACATTTGCCTCCTACTCGGTGGTCATTCTGGCAATGGCAGCAACTATAACCAGGCCTTCCTTCTACAACAACACAAACGTGATACAACTGGTAGGAATGATGCACGTCGAGATTCTACCTGTTTGCTCACTGACTCTAGACCAATGTTTCCGGTATCATTATTCTAGCTGGAGAATTCGCCACATCTGCGTTCTCTGTCCTCATGGGCGTCATCGGGTCGGCCAAACTGCTACAGGCTTTAGCTCGCGATCACCTTATGCCTGGCCTTTCCATCTTTGGTCAAGGTACCAAATCTTCGGATGACCCGACGTACGCTATTCTGATCACTTATGCTCTGGCTCAACTTACGATGCTCTCCGATATCAACCAAATTGCGTCTTTCATCACGATGACATACCTCATGACCTTCCTTGTCACCAACCTCGCCTGTTTCCTTCTCAAGATCAGCGCTGCACCCAACTTTCGGCCGTCGTTCCATTTCTTCAATTGGCAAACTGCAGCCATTGGAACAATCGTCAGCGGCGCCACCATGTTCTTCGTTGACGGCGTATACGCGTCGGGATGCGTTGCACTATTGATCGTCCTGTTCCTCCTCATCCACTACACAACGCCTCCCAAGTCTTGGGGAGACGTCAGCCAAAGTCTGATATACCACCAAGTGCGAAAGTACCTTCTTCGTTTGCGTCAGGAACACGTCAAGTTCTGGAGGCCACAGATCCTCCTCATTGTCAACGACCCGAGGCGCCAATACAAGCTGATCCAGTTCTGCAACTCGCTCAAAAAGGGTGCTTTATTTGTCCTCGGCCACGTTATTGTCTCGCAGAACTTCGCCTCGGCCGTGCCTGAAGTCCGCCGGCAGCAGCAAGCATGGACCAAGTACATTGACTTTTCCAGAATCAAGGCGTTCGTTAACATCGTAATCGCGCCAACTGTGGAATGGGGTGTCCGTAATATTGTGCTAGGTGCCGGCTTAGGCGGGATGAGACCGAACATTGTTGTCATGGGCTTGTAAGTCGATGGTATCTGGAATCTTGAATCACCTGGTTGATCATGAACAGCTATAACCTTGGAGAACTGCGAGACTCTAAAGCTGTTAGCATACCCACCACCCAACCCTCACGCCCGTCCAGCAAAGCTGTCAATGGCCCCCCGACCCTCAAGGCTGTCCGTGCCGCAGCCAAGAGACGCGTCCCGGATAGGCTTGTAAATGAGCTACCCACAGACACAATGAGGCTGGAGAGCGCCATCTCCATTCAAAGCTATGTCACCATGGTCGAAGACTTAGTACTCCGCCTTCAAATTAACGTCGCACTCGCAAAGGGGTTTCAAGATCTAGAAGTGCCAGCGCCCAAGCCTACCAAGGGCCAGAAGTTCATGAGCGCTTTCGGACTGGCAGACGTTACTGAAGAGCCGTCAAAGAAGTATATCGATCTCTGGCCAGTTCAGATGTCCGCAGAGATAGCGACTGCAGGAGACGATCCTACATCAAAGAACGCCCTTACAACGAATTTCGACACGTACACGCTGATTCTGCAGCTTGGCTGTATTTTGGATACTGTGCCCTCGTGGCAGCGCACTTACAAGCTCCGAGTCTGTGTCTTTGTGGAATATGAATCTGATGTAGAGGAAGAGCGTGCCCGTGTCACTACGCTACTACGCAACCTCCGCATAGAGGCCGAGGTGCTTGTGTACTGGCTCGCGAGCGGCGAGCTGAAAATGTACGAGGTCATCATCAACGACACCCGGTCAGACGACTGCCTCCAAGCCAGAGAGGACGTCGATAACGCCTTACAAGACGAGGAATGGTGGCAGGATATCCGAAGCCTACGTGACCCTGACAATCTTACTTCAAGTCAGATGATATCGCGGAGGGAGAGCCTACTAAGCACGATCACTAATTGGCCTACTGCCTCCTTTCAGCATGGCAGGAGTATGTCGAAGCCGAGGCGATTCGCTGAGCTGAAGAAAATGTTGCGGAAGAAACACAGGACCTCGATGGCAGAGATAGGAGAGCCGAGCTTCAAGCTCGAATTCCGAGCTCGAACATTACCCGCGAGCATGCTGGCTGTCAGTGACTCCGCTTCCAGCGATGAGAATGAGGGAAACGATGAGCAAGCCGTGGAGTCAGCCAGTGAGGCATATAGCGATGATCTTGAGGCTTACGATCTGGATGCCACAGACGATGAGCTACCCATTAGCCCTCTCAGCCCAGGACGACGGCGTATGACCGAGAGTTGTGTTCCAAGAAAGAGAACCCTGAGCATAGGTCAATCGATCCCCATTACATTTATGGGCAAGAAGATCAGTCTCCGGAAAGCTCTCTTCAAAGAGCGAGAAGAGGAGCAGCGACCTACGGCCGATAGTACGACGCCCTCGAGACCGCATACCCATTCGAGCAATCCCGATGCAGCTCTGTCGAGCAGGCAGCAGCAACAGCAGGTACCAAAACTCTCATTGTCTGTATCCCCACGAGGCCGGGATCTTATTCGAACACCCCAACTCCGTCCACAGTCTCTCCCAAAATTTACTTCGAAGCCGACGCCACGGACAGCTGTGGCCTCTGAAGAAACCCAGGGACCGTCCATCATGTTCGTCGACTCACCGTCGCCGTCTACAGCCGTGAGACCCGACCCGTTGGCCTCGTATCAAGCCGGGCCTGTCAATTCGCCTCTCTCAGAGGGCCTCAAACCACCAGGAACCCCTGGGACCCCAACTTCCTATCAAAGATCAGATACATCTACAACGCCCCCACGACCGTTCTCAGCCACACAAGCAACAGGTTATCCTCTCCAATCAGCGATCCCGCTCTCCTTCAACGATCTGCCCTGCCGCGCTCAGCACCTCATACTTAACGAACTCATTCGTCAGAACTCGGAAGAGACGGCGGTCGTTTTTACGACATTGCCGCCGCCTGTGGAGGGAACGTGTGAGAGCGAGAGCGAAAGCGTGAAGTGGATCTCTGATCTGGAGGTGTTGTGCTTGGGGTTGCCGCCCGTGTTGTTGGTGCATAGTAACAGTATGACGGTCACGATGAATCTGTAGCGATGAGGTTGGAGTTTAGCGCTCATCATAGAAATAAGAATTTTATTGTATATTTTTTTGTTGTTTTCATGAACCTATTGAAAGCGGCATTGTGTGATCTTCAAAGCCCTCCACATTTGTCATTGAACTTTTAACATATGGAAGCTCAACCTTGATCGGGCCTGTTGCTTGGCAGTGGCACGTGCACCTCCCGCGGGTCCCGGCTCCAGCCTGATCTGCCAGGGCTCCGTCCAAACAACCACACATCACCCACCCTCGACTGAAACACCCGTGGACAAGGACGGTCAGACAAGACTGCGGCGTGACCCGACCTCTCTGCGTGTACCCGACAGCTGCGTGTTCTGTGTCACTAGACTTGTGTCACAGAACCACCACCGAACGAGAGCCCGGCGTGTGCCGACCCCCAGGCGTCAACTCCGCAAACAATAACACCGACGAATCCCGCCTCCGCCTTCACTGCACCCTTCGCCGTACGCCTATAACAGTGCTTTCGGGAATAAGCACCTTACGAAGACTCGGCATCCACCTATACATCGCCTTCCACATTTGCCCTTTGCCTGCCTCCATGGCAGGCGCCCCCCACAACAACGCGGCCGGCTTCGCCGTGCCCTCATACATTCAGGCCTTCCGTCCGGCGTCGTCTATGAGCTTCAATAAATTTGACGAGGGATACTCGGAAGATACCAAAAGTCAAAGCGAGAGTGACATACAATCGAGGATGGATGTTCAGGTTGAGGAAATACCCGTCGAGCAAGCCTCATTACCATTACCAGACTGGGTCCTCAATATGGGCGAAAACGAGCGGAGTGGTTGGTGCTACCAAAAACTGGATCGCCTTCATACTAACATGCCACGACAGACTTCGCATACGCCATATTACGGTCCTTACGTACTTCGACCATTGCGGATATAGTAGCGAAGCTCAACCCGCTTCTCCACCTTGACCCCGTCATGTATCTCCCGCCAGAGATCACCTTCCACATTTTTTCGTATCTCAGCCCAGAGACATTATTACGTGCGTCCACACTGTCGAAGGCATGGCGCGCACGCGTCATGGACAGTCCGCTTTGGAAGCTACTTTTCCGCTTGGAAGGATGGGAGCCAAACATCGCCCAGGTGCGCACATTTGAAGAGGCGGAACGGAGCAGGCTGGCACAGATCAAGGGGCGGCGGACTCGATCACGTACAAGCGAAGGCACCGAACGAGACAAGCCGCTCGCCAAGAAACGGTTGCAAGAGGGACGCCTGTTCGGTGATAGCGATGTACCCGACAAGTCTCTTCCAGGATCTGAAGACGGCCTAAAGGAGACTGGGTTCGATTGGACTGACCAGAATGGACCCGTGGAAGCTGACGAAAGTCCTAATGAAGCGGATCCCATGGAAGGAGTGGCGTATCAAGAAGACAGCACTTCTATTACACCTGACTTGGAAAATGCGAGCATAAGTAGAACGTCATCTTACGAGAGGGATTGGTTGCCCCCTCCTCGGCCTGCAGATTCATTACCGCCCCCGGTCCGTCCCACGCTTCTCCTCCCATCCTTCCCCGAGCCCAAAATCAACTGGCTGTTCTTGTACAAGCAACGGAAACGCTTGGAGGATAATTGGGCAATGGGCCGGTTTACAAATTTTCAGCTTCCACACCCAGATCACCTGGACGAACGGCACACCGAGTGTGTGTATACTTTGCAATTCTCCGGCAAATGGCTCGTAAGCGGCAGTCGCGACAAGAGCGTTAGGATCTGGAATTTAGATACACAACGGCTTGCGCACCCCCCGCTCCAGGAACACACTGCCTCTGTTCTCTGCCTGCAATTCGATGAGCGGCCGGACCAGGACATTCTCATCACTTCGGGCAGCGACCGCAAGGTGATTTTGTGGCAGTTTTCGACAGGAAAACTGATTAAGAAGATTGAGGAGGCTCATTCAGAATCAGTTCTTAACCTCAGATTTGACGACAACTATCTCGTCACTTGTTCGAAAGACAAAACGATCAAGGTCTGGAACAGAAAGTCGCTGTTGCCTACTGACGATGCATATCCCTCGTCGACCACTAAAAGCAGGGCCCACTTTCCCCCTTATATCATCAACATGCGAGAACATGTCGAGACGACCAACCTCCATTTCAAACCTCTCGAACCGTACACCTTACTCATGACGATGGAAGGGCACGGCGCTGCGGTCAATGCCATACAGATCCACGATGGACAGATTGTGTCCGCATCAGGAGACAGAAACATCAAAGTATGGGATGTACGCACTGGTGCTTGCATGAGGACTTTCTCTGGACATAATAAAGGCATTGCATGCGTCCAATTTGACGGGCGCAGGATCGTGTCGGGCAGTTCCGACGAATCCGTACGGATATTTGACCGTGCGACTGGCGTTGAAGTAGCCTGCCTCATCGGCCACGGCCACCTTGTCCGAACCGTGCAGGCTCAGTTTGGGGATCTCCCTGGTAACGAGCAAGACCTGGAAGCAGAGGCGCGAGCCGCAGATCGCAGCTACTGGGAGGCCCGCAGAAACGGCCGCGTTCCTGAGGAGATGTCAAGGACACCGAATCCCGGCTCCCGTGACCCGAGCTTGATGAACGCCCTGGGCGCGAAGCTTCCTCCTGGCGGCGGTGGCAGCAAGTGGGCACGGATTGTGTCCGGTTCCTACGACGAGACCATTATCATATGGAAGCGGGGTCCTGACGGGGCCTGGTTCAAGGCGCGGGTGCTCTACCAGACGGACGCAGCGCGAGCAGCAGGTGGCCGACCCCGAAACAACAACCGTAGAGTTGCAGGCGCCAATCCAACCAACAATACAGCACTGCCGCTACAGCTGCCAGCCCCGGCACAGAACGGGCAGCCCAACTATCAGGTGTTAGTACAGCAAGCGCAAGCAAATGCGCAAGCTGCGCACCACCTTGCGGTACAGGCGGCAGCACTCCACGCTGCCTCCCTTGCACAACCCCAACCAACCGCTTCCGTTGCCCCTCCTATACAAGCAGCTGCTCACAGCGCCAACAGTACTCCGCCCGCGAACCCTGCTCAACCAGCAGCAAACCAAAATCAAGGAGCAGTCGTCGCGCAACCGCCTGCCGCGAATGGACCGGGGCACCACCACCATCATCACCATCACCACGGTCATCATGCTAATCCGGCTGGCACTGCACGTGTGTTCAAGTTGCAGTTTGACGCCCGGAGGATCATCTGTTGCAGCCAGGATTATGCGATTGTCGGGTGGGACTTTGCGAATAATGACAAGGACATTATTCTTGCTAGTCAGTTCTTTGGCGAACCGCAATGAGTGGCTTGCTTATTGTAGGCCGCATGATTAGCAGACTGTTTGAGTTTTGTAGATATTTGGTAGGAGTTATGATGTCGGCATCGCGTGGCGTTCAGGGCATGACCTACGTTGATAGCGTAGGGTATTCTTCCAGGATTGTCTTTATGGATAACCGAATGACATGAGATATGTAAACATTTGAAATGACAATGTTATTACACGCAACTGCTTCTCAAACATGCCGGGCGTTCGTCGACGTCCGTTCGTGAACTCTCTGGGACTAGCGCAGCGGGTTTGTCAGCTCACCTTGGTTATCACCATCATTTATAAACGAATCAATCTCATCTCTTTCATGCTTCCTTCTCATCATACTATGGCACAACCATCTCACAGTGAGAAGGTTGACGCGAGTCTTGAGCCATATCCATTGCCTTCTCGCAAGCAAAATGCACGATCAAGCTGTTGGGCATATATTTGCTATACCATTCTGATTATCGCAACGATATACAACGGCCTGACCTTTTTCTCGATCATGCTTGTTCCCAGTAGCACATCCCACCTCACAATAGAAGAAAGGGCACGGAAACTACTGAAAGACAATCCATTGATAGGTGCGTTGATGCATTGATCATCCCCACATCACATGCCTCTCTCTAAACCACATAAATACCCCCTTTCGCCCCCAGAATCTAACTTCCCCAGACGGTCACAACGACCTCCTGATCTTCATCCGCTCAAAATACAGGAACCACATCTACACCTCCAACTTCACCGACCCCTTTGAAAATGGCGGCATGGACATGCACGTCGACATCCCCCGTCTCCTAGCAGGTCAACAATCCGGCGCCTTTTGGTCCGCCTTCATGCCGTGTCCCATGGACTCTGGATCCCCCACGAATTTCTCAGATGAAAGGTACTACGAAACCGTTCGTCTGACGCTCGAACAACTCGATCTCTTCAAACGTCTCGGTGAGCAGTATCCGAGGTTCTTCACGCCCACTAGGGATGCGGCGCATGCAGAGAAACAGTTCAAGAGCGGCGAGTTCATAGCTCCCGTTATTATTGAAGGCCTCCATCAGATCGGAAACTCAATCTCCACACTCCGCCTCTTCCACAGCCTGGGTGTCCGGTACGCGACGTTGACATGGAACTGCCATAACGCCTTCGCGGACGCCGCTATCGAGATCACACCCGATGGCAAGAACATCCGTGTCGCAGAGCCGTACTGGCACGGTTTGAGCCCCGCTGGCCGTATTCTCGTTCGCGAGATGAACCGTATGGGTATGATTGTCGATTTGAGCCATGTGAGCGCCGACACGATGAGAGATGTGCTTATCGGCGACGGCGAAAAGGGGCAGTGGAACGGGTCGCTCGCGCCACCGATATTCTCGCACAGTTCTGCGTACGCGATTTGTCCGCATCCGAGAAATGTACCGGATGATGTTTTGCAGCTTGTCAAGAAGCGCAACTCTATCGTTATGGTCAATTTCTCCCCTGACTTCATCTCTTGTCACGCTTCGAATTCTTCCGAGCCAGCCCTACCCATTTCAGACCCTGAAAACGCGACTCTTGAGCAGGTAGTCAGGCATATCCGGCATATTGGCGAGTTGATTGGCTACGAGCACGTTGGGATTGGATCGGATTTTGATGGGATCGAGAGTACGCCGAAGGGATTGGAGGATGTGAGCCGGTTTCCGAAGCTTGTGGAGGAGTTGTTGAGACAGGGTGTGAGCGAAGAAGATGTTGCGGGGATTGTCGGGAGGAACCTTTTGAGCGTTTGGAAAGAGGTGGATCGGGTCGCGAGGGAGTTGAGGGAGGGCGGGATGAGGCCGGTTGAGGATGATACGAAAAATCCGTGGGAGGGATAAAGGCGCCCACGAAAGTACGGCAGCCATGGAACTCTAGGAGCTTGGCGGATGAACTCGACCGATTCGACCCAGTAACGAGACCGATGCTGATTACTGGGCACTTCAATGTCATACTTGCTAAGCTTTGCCTGGCAAGAAGTCCTCCAGTGAGTATATACTGAAGACTTGTTCACCTCTCCATCGTTCCGCTGTCCGGAAAGGTCTCTTCTTGAGTGAGAGCCAGGCACGCATGCCCCTTTATGGTCGCTTTCCCGTATCTTTATATACGTCACCCCGCCTCGCACTTTTCGGACTCTTACTGCGGGAAAGCAGGCGCCCAGGTTGGCGCACGGCTGGGATATATGAAAACGTTTTTGTCGCGACTTCTCGCACTCTTTCTTCCTTCCTCCACACTCGACAACATTTCGCACGTTGGCATGTGCGACTGCGAGCAAGATATCGACTCGTAAGTGGTCATCATTCAGCTTGTGGATGCGCCTGCTAACCTTTTACAGGTATATACTTCCAATTCTGGTCCTGAAAGGATGCGCACAAGTATCTATATCTATAGGGATGGGGAGTGGCACAAGGTAAGTCATCTTGCCAAACATTTTGATCGACAGTAACTGACTGCTCTCCAAAGACGCGCGGCCTCGACATGGTCTTTGGACCCAACAACACTCGGGTGACTCGCAGCCAAGAGGACTGGTTGGTTCAGTACGACTACGAGAAGTGCCAAGATCTCTGGTCCACTCGCAAGTTTCCTCAGAATTCCAAGGTTCTTGCACCAGAACAGCGAACGAAAAAATATCATGAAGGTCACTACGCCGAATACATGCGAGACCTTACAGCTCTGGCACAAACTGGTACAGTGCTGTACATCTACCTGCCACCACGAAACATGGTCGAGACCAAGCAACATATTCAGACATATGTCCTCAATTCGATCAACAAGAGCGATCTCAACACAGTTCTCAGGGTTCCTCTGCTTCGTATCGACGACAAACTTTTCGACGTACTGTGGAGCAAGATTTGGGAAAAGCTTACGGCTTTCTTCGCGGATCGGGAGGCTATGGATCTCGCAGGTCTCGCCGATTTCTACGAGAATGGAAAGGCGCTCACCGAGGTTGAGGAGGACGAGGACAGTCTTGATGTCATTTGCGACGACGATGAGGGAGATGACTGGGTCTATCTCGACGACTGCAATGCTGAGCTCAAAGATTGGGAGTATGTCGAGTTTGGCGGGATTCATAACGAACAGGTCGATGAGGGGATCAAGAAGAAGGAGGACCACAAGGAGGAGGCCTTGGGGAAGGCCATGGAAGAAGTCAAGGAAGCAGTCAACGAAGAAGTCAACGAAGAAGTCAACGAAGAAGTCAATGAAGACGACCTGGTCCTCGAGATGATTCAGTTGCTTCCCTGGGATCAGCGCCTGAAGTAAGAGCATCTTGCCAACGACTGGAATTGGGGCTCGGCAATCATCAATCGGTGGCTTATATGGTGGTGGAGTAATAGCTTTTTGGGCATAGCCGGACCAACTTCGTTAGATGGTCCTCTGTCATAGATCGAGAGCCACCGAATATATCGACATGCAACCACTTCATCCGAGAGACATATAATACAACTCTGAGCACGCAACAACCTCTTCACCTTGATACCCCATCCGTCTCGGAACTGCTTTTCAGCACTGTTTTTCTCAACCGTTTTGCTTGACTCTGGTGGAGCATTTGACTTCTAGAGTGAAAGTCGGCGCACTCGGTCATAACGTACCTGCCTATTTCCTGTAGCCCCCGGAACGTGTTTACCTTTCGGTATTTTCACTGCAAGAGAGGCAGGCGCTAAGGTCAGCACACTCACAGGCTATATAAACAAATTTTGTGTCTCAGATTCTGCTGTCCTTTGTTTTTGTCCTTCGCCACGCTTGCCTCAGTCGGTGAGTTAACCCTGACCCGGCGTGGGGATTTGGCTAACCTCACTATAGATATATATCAATCATTCGAAGCTCAAACCAAAACTAGTATAAGCAATTCAATGTAAGCATCTCATTTTGTCAGGACTTGCAGCTGCTGACGAACACAAAAGATGTCCGAAAGTGCAACCACCGACAGGTGTCCGACGCAGCGGTACTCTCCCAATCCGACACACTGGCGCGTCCACATCAACAGTGACAAGCTGAAGCGTGTCATGACCGCAGAGTTTAGCACCGACTTCGCGGAAAAGCAACCGGTTGCATCTCTCCAACTCCTCGCCCGTGCCGGCGTCATGTTTAGAATCCATCTCCCGAGCCCCTCCGAAGTCAACTCTACGGACGAAATCACGAAATTTGTTCGCGACAATAGCATTTTCTTAGTCGGCGTCGCCAGGTCGATGCAAGTTCTTAGGATCAGGCTTGATGAGCATTCTTTTGTTAAGCTGGATGAGCTGTTCGAGTTGAAGTGGATGGCACTTTTCAACAATTCTGACGAGATTGAAAAGGCGGGCCTTCAGAATTGTTATGAGGACTTGGAGATGTCTGGGTGGGTGGAGGTGGAGAGAGAAGCTGACTATGAGCTCGTGGGCCACAGGGAAGTCGTTGAGGATAAGCTCGTCCAGAAGTTGGTTGAGCTGGTGCCACATCATCAGAGCCTGGAGCCCTGCGCGGAGGATCTGGATTAAGATGAGGAGTGACGGCTTATTGACAGCAGTTTACAACGTTCGAAACTGCGTCATCAAGAGGTTGCACATTCTGTACACAGAGGTTTCACTCTCAGTTCACTTTTCTTAACCAATACATGAGCCCCTCTCTCTCTCTCGCCGAATTTTGTTTCTACCTTTCATCTTCTTCTCTTACACCAGCCTTTCCCTACCCCTATCACAATCATTATGTTCAGAAATATCGAAGTTCCTAACCCAGGTATACAAAAGAGAGGTGGACTTCAAGACTGCTATGAGGATCTTGAGATGGCGGGCTGCGTTAAAGTCGCCGACGAGGCCGACTATGAGTATGTCAATTACGGGAAGTCGATGATGACAGCCTCGTCCAGAACATGATTGAGCTGGTGCCTCACCATCAGCGCCCGAAGTCCTATATGGGGGACCTTCAGGACGAAGACGAGGAGTGATGGCTCATTACCCGCAGTTTCAAATGCTCTAGACCGTCTGCGAGGGTACCATTGTTCGGTATTTTGGCTGCGCCATCGCAATCAGTTTTCCATCTATGACCGATGAAAGCGTCGAACACAAGAAGCTCTTACTATCACTCCACTTCTCTTACCCAATACATGAACCTCTCTCTCTCGCCGAATTTTGTTTCTACCCTCTATCTACTTCGCTTACACTAGACTTTTCCTACCCCAAACGCCGTCGTTACGTTCAGGAAAGTCGAAGTTCCTAACCCAGGCATTCAACGGAGAGAGTGGGCAGACTCGGACTCTAGAAGGCGGACACGCATTCCAAATCAGGCAACAGTCGGAGGCCGATCAAACCTAGCATAGGATCATCTTGACAGAAACGTCGTGTCTTGAACCCACAACGGATAAGCATCGCCCGAACGTTCAAAAAGCGTGTTCGACAACCCGGTGCCGTGAGATCAGATAACAGGTTGGAGCAACATCTATAAAGAGCTTGAACAATGCCAGGGTTGGGTTATGCCATGAACCACCCAGTCACTGCAGTGAAAGCCACTGCGATTGGGTACACCCGCCCGCCCCATCTTTTCTGATCCTTTCCCGCACCCCCTTACCGGGAGCCTTGGAAGCTTCACCGCTCGCGGGCCTGCCGTTGTTCTTGGCATACAAACGCTATATAAACGCATTTGCGTTGCGGTTCTTCGCACTCTTTCTTTCTTTCTCCATCCCTGGAAGAATCTCACTGTTCAACACCGCACTGGCTGCGCTCGACACCTCGTCAAGGTATGGTTCTTATCATCAGCGAGGGCGACCCTAACTACCACGCCAACAGCAGGAAAGATGTCCACAAGTGCGCCCCTTCCCATCAGTCATCCACCTAAATGCATCGATCACTACATGTCTCACGTCTGGAGGATCTACTTTGACCCTGCCAAACTCAAACCCATCTTGATCGAAGAATTTGGCGAAGATCTTCCCGGCTTCTACCACAACCCTATGACATCCCTCAAGCTGCTAGCCCGCGCTGGAGTCATTATCCGCTTCTAACTGCCGAACCCAGATCGGGTCAAGACTGCACACGAGATCCATCAGAAGGTCTGCAGGACGAAGTCGTCTCTCAGGACATTCCCTAATGCTTGGAGCACTTCCTTCAATGTGCTTGGATTACACTTGACCAAGCGGACTCTCGACAAGATCTACCAGATTCTCGAATCGAAGATGTCCGACTTCCTGAAAGATGAGCAGGCCATGACTGAAGCTGGATTTCAACACTTTTATGAGAAGCGTGAGCATCGTGAAGACGGTGACAGTGAGGAGTGGGTGGAGATCAGTCATGATGATGTGGACTATGTACTTGTCGAGGATGAGGACTTCAATGAGGATCTGGGCGAAAACGGGGATAAAGTCGAGAGCGCGATGGTCAAGAACTTGATCCAATTGGTGTCTCGTACTCAGCGTCCGGTCGTTGCTGATCACAACACGATTGAGCTGGATCATTGAATGAGGGCATTGACAATCAGGATAATGATCTGTGAGATTGGCCTATTTCGTCTAAGTTTTCTACGATAAATGCTCAGAAGTGAGACTGCAGGAAGAACATCTTGGTGTATGCGTCGGAGGTCTATGGAAACAACGTCAGTGAGCTACTTTGTAGTGTCTTGCCCGTGTTTCACAACCTTTAGTGGCTACAGTAGCAACAGGAAGCTCGGAACTTCTGTTTTCAGCTACCATAATAAACCTGTATGAATGGTCAATTCAAGTGAGAGAACTGACAATCAATTATCGTTTTAGACTGTGAATGTATTTGCATCCAGGGAGGCCTTTGGGAGGGAGCCTTCGATCTATTTACCAGACATATCGGATTGTGAGGCTGGCGACTCGTGTGTTCTTATATAGAGCCCTACTTTCCAAGCCTCTACGTGCATATGAAGATGATCAACTCTTTACTAAGAGCTCTAACAAGACAGCGACACGTGAATAAGGACGACATTTTTAGATGAAGATGTGTTGTATTAGAATGGGAGAGCCGGGGGATGCAACCACTAGATATCCCTCCGTTGAATCTTCTTGCCACAGATTTCGATCATTGCCAGACGTTGACTCAGCCAGTCAGCGCATGCCTTCGTCAGCCGAAGAGGTCACTACTTCGGCGGAGGTCTGGAAGCCCTGCGCATATTGAACCGAACAAGCTGGACCATCTCTCTGACCAGCTCATCCTCCTCTTCCGCATCCGGCACCATCTCGTACTCGTCCTCATGCTCCACTTCAACCCAACCAGCGAGAGCGAGATCCTCGTAGCAATGCTCCAAACCAACAGCGCGCAATTTCTCCAGGTTGTCGCATAGCTCATTTACCTTCGCGCGGAGCACATGTTCCATTTTGCGGAAAGTCGACTCATCCATGGAAAGACCCAGTTTCGCGAGTGATTCGTCAAATGCTTGCAGAGTCGGGCTTCCGTCGCGGACATGGGCCTGGATGTCATGCGTGGACTTCACGGTCGATGGATCCGGTAGGTAGAATCTGAGCATGACGCCGGCTTGCGCGAGGGTTCGCAGCGTGGGGACGGGCTTGTCGGCGGCAAAGTCTTGTCCAAATCCTGCTGTCATCGCTTCGTTGAGCGCCTGGAGGTCGAAGCGGATCTTCCAGTTCTTGGGGTCATTGGACACCCAGTTGTAGTGTCTGGCAGAACCTTCGGCTGTAGGCATCTGGCAACGGTAGTGAGTGTAAGCTTCGCGTATCTCAGGCATGAATACGTACCTTGATGAGGTTGTAGTTGTGAGAGAAGAAATGTATAAATCGTTGTGTATAAGGTTATATACTGCTGACATGTTAGATTTCAGGGCAGCGCTGGATATGATCACCAACCAGTTGTTCGCTTGCTTCAAGGAGGAAGCAAAGTGTGTGTAGGAGAGTCTATTTGGCCGCAGAGACTGTCATATATGGATGTCGCCCATCATGTGGTGAAAAAAACAAGCGAGATGACACTCCGAGTGAAAGGGAACAACAACACACCTGACATCCTATTTGACCCTCTGATCTGTCTCTTTGCCGCACACCATCCTTCCCCACACTTCTAGCACCTCGCTGGAGGAATGCCTGCTTTTCTTGGCACTCACACAGATAATCAAACCGCACTGGAGGGCTTGTCCCTCTTCCCTCACCACATCCGTACACCACCTTTACCATGGACGCTTTCAAGGTGGTCCAGTTGGTAGGTTGCCGCTGTTTTTATTACAAACACGCGATCTTACTTCACTTAGGTGTCTGCTCTCCTTCACGGCTCCGCTTCAGTCCTTCGTCATGGCCAAGAAGTCAACGGCTCGGAGGACATCGACGACTCCGAATTTGTCAAAGATTTGGAGGAAGTACAAACTGCGAACGACCCCAAGGTATGTAAATAGGCGAAAGATACAGTAAACTGTTGTTGTTAACGAAGCAAAGTCGCCCGCAAGTGAGAGCCCGGTAAAGGGCCTTGTTTTACTAGCCTCCGAGCCGAATAATTGGGCATTATATTATGAGCCCGAAAAGATCCAAGGATGGCTCACTCAACCCACTCCGGAATTTGACTTCAGAATCGTGCGTTATCCGGGCAATCCGATGACGTACACTGGCATCGTTTTCCACTTTTACCTTCCGTCTCGGTCCCTGGTCAGCACAAAGAAGGAGATCGAGGACTACGTACTCAGCCACGTAGGTCTTCTGGACTTCTATAAATTCAACGGTACTCTTGCTCCGATAAGAGTTCATTTCAACGCTTACCGCCCTGGACACGTCAAAGGGGCGGTGAAGGAAGCACTGCAGACTCTCTTTACGGACTTTCAAGCTCTGAGCGAGGCAGGACTCCAGGACTTCTTTGAGAATAGTGACGGGGACGGATGGGTCCCTGTGGGAGGTGCCATCAAGGTTTCTGCAGCGCGGACGTCTCAGGTGCAGGAGTCGATCCGACTTGTTCCATGGGACCAACGTCTGCAGTAACGGCAATTTGGCTGGTCTATAGCGGTGACTCCGTTCCAGGCAAGCCGCTGAGTAGGTGATAGACAGAGCCTATGTGAGTGGTGTATCGGCTGTCAGCCAAGATGAAAAAGCTTTCCACTCCAACGAAGTGGTATGCGGAACCCAATCCCAATCTTGTATCTTGTTTGTGAAGGTCGGCAATCTCCTGAGAGGCAATGACTGTCAACAGGAGAAATACCACAGAAACATTGAACAAACTCGCTCAGCCTGCGGCCATGCAGCTGGCCTCGCGACCACAGTTTTTTCGGTGGCTGATCACCTCAACGCTTTTCACTGAACAGTGAAAGACAACTGCAGGTTCACTTCACTCATATGCTTGCCACCTCTTGCCTCTTGAGGATGCGTCCAGCACCGTCTCACTTCACTCACCATGGTGACGTCTGTCCCCAGGAATACTTAACTCTCCGCTGCGAGATTCTGCTCTCCTCTCTGTCGCGCTTCGTTAACACCTCCCAACCCTCACTTGTTGTGCAACTGGTAAGTGCCGACACAAGGCCTAGAAGGCGCTCTGTTGACCACTGCAGCTATCTTTTTCGCCTGCTCGTTGTTTTGATCACGTCGAGAAGTTAATCCAGGTGCGTGTCCACACCGCAAGCTCAATCATCAGCATCACTTACCGCATACCAGTATGTCTACCAACGCGATCCCTCACCGCCCTCCCCATCACCGTACATCCTCCTCATCCCTCCGCGCAATCCTCAACCCTCCACCTCTTCCGCCCTCTGCAACCAAATGGGCCTTCCCTCGCAACTGGCTCCCCAAGCTTCCGCCTCTCTTCATCCCGACGTGGAAGTCTCGCGACTCTTCCTCTTTGCACGAGCTAGACACTCAGCCTCCGCCGTCTCCTCCCCGCCGGACGCCGAAACCGCTTTCAAAACTTAGCATGCCGCTTCCTCCGTCTCCGCGCTACATTCTCTACACGCCGCCTTCTTCATCGCGTAGTCCGCGTCTCGCTCGTCTCGCTCTTCGTGGCGCACGCCTCGTTCTCAACGTTCCTCCTACGACTTCGTATGTCTCTCCCGCGGAACTCAAACAGTACTTCAACGAGCGGATCAACAAGTGTACATGGCTGTACGATCTCGGATGTGACGAAGAAGACATGAAAGTGTACAAACAGATTGTGTTCCAGAAGGTGGAGGAGTTGTATGCCGAAGAAGAGGAGGACGAGATGGATGATCATGGGGAGTGGGTCATGGTCAAGCAGTTTGGGGTTGAGGAGATGCTGGTTGAGATCGGGTTTACGCAGGAGCAAGGGGTGTTTGATGGCGCGCGGTTCTAGGTGGGACTCTGTTCCATGGCACCGCAAAAGCAAGGCTGTGCGACGTGGATCCATATGGTGAGGTTCGCGAAGTGGTTGGATCTGCAGGTCGGTGAGCCTCACATTCACATGTCGCCAATTTCTCGGATGCTACAACCCGGATCCGCATTCGCCTGCGCCTTGTAACAAAGTGTATCTTCTTGAGCTGTTTCGATGATGGACGTGGCAACATGGCGACCAAGCGCAGGAAGCGCAGGTATCGAAGTCTGTATTGAGTTGCGCCTTCGCATGATGGTCATGCCACTGTCGTTGCACCGGCGCAGGGGCACTGTGGCTGAGCTGTGAACAGCACGGTATATATGTACGCGCAGGAATTAGGGGACGCAATGCACTCAATCAATTTGCAACACATCTGTGATCTTTGCTGTTCGGACCTTTCCGAGGGTTTATCGTTGCGCAGATCACTCCATACCAAGACGGAACCCCAGCCGCTAGCTTACCATTTGATAACGCTCTATAAACATGACACCACCAGCATGTGACGGGCAGTCACAACCTCTCACCACCTTCTTCTCACAAACATCCTCGAACTCTCAGACCCTGACGACTGGCTACATATCAAACACCGCAAAATCAACCTCAGACACCGAAATGCACGAACCGAAATCCAAATCCAGCATCGCCATTCTCGGGTGCGGAGACGTCGGCAGCACTCTCGCCTACACGCTAATCCTTAACCCCATCTGCAACGAAGTGATTCTCGTGGACCCGAAAACCGCATTACTCGAAGCGCAAGTACGGGATCTGAACGATGCGACGTATCGCGGAAACACGGGGACGAAAGTGAGGGCAGGGACGCATAAGGATGCTGGACAGGCGGATATCGTTGTTATCACTGCGGGGGCGAAACAGAAGCCTGGTATGTATCTTCCCTCTCACAATCAATCCGTACATCCTATCTCCCTATTCTTTCCTTCTCCCAAATCCAAAAGTAAAGACAAAATGCTAACCATTTTATTCAAAAGGCGAATCCCGTCTCTCCCTCCTCTCGCGCAACCTGCACATCCTCCGCTCAATCTTCAGCAGCATGCAGCCCATCAACCCTGATACCATCCTCCTGCTCGTCGCAAACCCGGTCGACATTCTGACCTACTTCGCTCGCAAGCTCTCCGGACTGCCAGAATCTCAGGTCCTAGGCACAGGCACGAGTCTCGATTCGGCACGACTGCGCGGTGTGCTGGCGCAGAAATGCGAAGTTGCACCAAACTCCATCGATGCGTATGTCCTAGGTGAACACGGCGATAGCCAATTCGTACGTTCTTTTTTTCTACAATCCCCATTTCCCACTGCTGGCGTTTTCAACATGATCGGTACAACGCGTCACGTGTCCATACCTTCACACAACCCCTACACACTCCGCACTAGAGTCGAATATATACTAACACCATTCAGATAGCCTGGTCCTCCATCCACATCGGCACAACCCCCCTCACCCTCGCCCTACCCCCAACGATCCTAACCCCGCAATTCCGGCACGAAATCGCCGCCCACACGCGCGGCGCCGCCGCCGCCATCATCGCCTCCAAAGGCTGCACCGCGTACGGCATCGGCAACATCGCCGCCTCAATCTGCAAATACATACTGTACGACATCCGCTGCGTGCGCCCGATTTCGTTTTATCAACCGGAACTGGGATGTAGTTTGAGTATGCCCGCAGTGTTGGGGAGGAAGGGTGTGGTTCGCGCGATGCCTGTGAATTTGGATGAGAAGGAGCAGGAGGAATTGAAGGCGTGTGCGGAGAATTTGAGGGGGATAATTGAGGGGGCGGAGAGTGAGTGGGCCGCGAAGGAGAAGTTGGAGGAGGCGTTGAGGAGGGATACGCTTGTTCCGCTGGAGGAGGGGGAGAAGGGGGAGGAGAAGGGGGAGGAGAAGGCATGAGGGGAGCTGCGATTTTGGTTGTTATAGGATGCCTGGACGTTCTTGGGGGTGGGAGGTGAATGTTCTAGGATCGGCTATGGACATGCTTTCTCTGTGTCTTGGGGAACTGATTTGAAGAAAATAATGCTTATCTATTATCTGCCTTTCGCCTTAACGAACAAACTCCTGTGATATCCTTTTTTATGCCCCTCGCCAATCCATCCCCAACTCCGCGAAACATTCTACAAAACACTGACAGGCATAGAGACCTCGCTCGGCACCGCTTCCCTATTCTTAACGCCATTCATGACGCCCTTCCCCACAAACACCCCCTTCTCAACCTTCTCCCCCGCACCCTTCACCAACCCCAACGCGGCCGTCTCCCTCTTCCACTCCTCCAACAGATCCACCGTAACCCCGCTCCCACCACAAAGCACAATAACCACACACTCGTCCCTATCCACCCTGCGTCCAAGGACCCTCTCCAACCGCCCATCATAACACAACGCAACATTAACGCCACACGCCAACTCCACCATCAACCTCTCATCGTCCGCCAGTCTCCAACACGCCATCTTCGCCTCCTCATCCGTCAAGACCACGCTCTTCACATTCTTCCTCTGCGCATACGCGTACGTTTCCCGTGTTACTTGGCGGCAACCCAGAGATGTGGCGCCAGAGGTGATGGAGTCGAGTCTTGCGAGTTTGCCGGCGCGTACGGAGGCGGCGAGAGAGTCTGCGCCGAGGGTTTCAACGGCGAGGACGGTGGGGGGTTGGGAGTAAGGAGAGGATGAGGGGAATTCGTCGTCGAGGGCTTGCATGACGCCGTTGAAGAGGCCGCCGCCGCCGATGCTGCAGATTATTGTGCTGGGGCTGCTGTTGGGGGGCATTTGGTTGTAGATTTCGGGGATTAGGGTCGAGTTGCCGGTCCAGATGTCCGGGTGGTCGAAGGGAGGTGCGTAGATGGGTGGCAGAGGGGACTGGAGGTGGATGTTAGGTTGCGCAGTTTGAGTCATCGAGTACAGCAAAGTGCACGGTATTGTGAAGGTCGTGCCGATTGTCGGTCGTGTGAGGAACAGTAAAGCTTACCTTAGGCATAACCTCCTCCCTCAAAAATGCATCCGCCTCCTGCCAGCTTGCGCCAAACTGCAAAACATCATACGCGCCTGCCGCCCGCAACTTCGCAACCATCATTGACTTCGTGCTGACCGGCACGACCACTGTGCACGGGAGACCGAGAGTACGAGAAGCATGGACAGCCGCGAGGCCTGCATTACCTCCGCTGGAGCAGAAAATGTGAGGTTGGACGTCCGAGGGGAGTTCTGCAAGTCGGCATTGGATATAATGACCGAGTCCTCTGAGGGCCGGTTAGTAAAGAGTAAGGGAGGATAAAGAGCAAGACATACCGGGATTTGAATGAGCCAGAGGGCTGTAGGTTTTCGAGCTTGAGGAAGACTCTGCTTCTACGATTTAGAAGGTGGTTTCTGTAGAGACGGGGGGAGAAGACGACATGAGGGGAAGTGTGTTGCTGAGGAGGATGGTGTAGGATGAACATGAAGCGCACAGCTTCAATTGATAAGAGATGGGAGACCATACCATCCCGCAGCCTGGCTCAATGCATACGACTCCCTCAACGGCGTCTCAACCCAGGGCCTAGCCGCCTTCACACGAGCATGATGCCCGTTTCCATGCTGATAACCGTTCTGCTGAACTGAGACCGTCATGTCTGCTCTCACTCGTGGGTGTTTCAAAAATTGGTATGTAAATATAGATCAATTGACGAAAGCTTTCAAACAAGCTTCAGAGTGCGAAGTAAACAAAGAGCGGGAGCGAGGCAAAAGGGTCCGCGAAGAGTTATGAAGAAAGTCACTCCGCGGCACCAGGAACCCTTCTTTATACCCGTTCGCTTCCTTCCCCTCGCTATCACTAACAAGGCAACCACCACACCCCGCCCAATGTCTTGTGTCTTGTGCGGAATTTTCCATTATTACCCCATAAAAGATGGATAGAGAAAGAATCTAGTCCCGCCCAGAATACACATCCGGGGTGCCCGCTTCCCGCAGGACAACGGCCCTATGACGCTCCGTCCTGGACCCCTGGCCGTGCAGTAAACAGATGCAACACCATTCGCCATAGGGAACCCTCGATAACGCGCCGATAACATGCAAGCCAAGAGCTTCTCGAAGCTCGTGCTGCAGCTATTTTCTTCCTCCGCCAGGTTCTTCCAAGGAGCGGACTGCCCGTTCCAGCCTTACAAGTCGCGTGCTAACAGCTGCTATTCCTGATGGGTCATTAGTTTTGCGGGGGAACTGGCGCGTCCTGTGGGGATGACGGTTTAAGCATGACACTTGTTGACATAGAGAAGGCCACCAAGAACAGCATCGCGATTGTTTTCCGACGGCAAACGCGAGTGACGGAGCTGAGGTCACAATGCATCCACGATGGATCGAGAAACGGTAAGGGAGATCCGATGTGGCAGGTGTGGTGCTTGCTGAGGGATAACTATAGGGTAATCTATAGGGTAATAGCTCCCCTCACGTGCGCTAGCTGTTGTTATGGAGGGCGCAAAAACACCTCGAAAACAAGATCAAGGGGGAGGAAAAATTTCTCTGCGTCGGGTGTGACCTCGTGTGCAGCAAAGGTGGATGTGTGAATGTGATGCATGCAGCTGTTGTACTGGGGGAATCCATTGAACTATGCCGAACCAGAATAAAACGCCGTCCGGGTATCACTGTAATCGCCCCTCTACGAAAGCCTGGACTATCGTAACTACCGCTCTCTCGCTACGCCTCAACGGCTGCAGAGTCCAGACTTCGCGCCCTGTACTCCCAGTACTTTGCTCGAATGGGATCGTACTTGTTGGCGAGCAGATCCAACGCCGTTTTCGCCTCGTCGTTCTTCTTTTCTTCCTCATAAATGTCCGCTAACAGATCCAGCGCGTGTGTAGACCGCACTTCATCCGGTTTCTCCAGATCCGCAAACTCTTTTGCAAACTCCTTGACCGTGCTCATAGGTTTCTTCGCCTGTCGCAACACCCCGCGGATATAGTTCCACGGACATTCGTTCTGCGGCGCCTTGCGAACAGCGTCTTGCGCGTACCTGTGTTCCGTTAGTATCGTCCTAAATCCCACACGATAACGAAGCTCAACATACTCAAGCTCCCTCTTGAGAAGACCCTCCTCCACCTCCCCCTTCAATCCCCCAAAGACCACAAAGAACCTATGATTCCACACCGAATTATTCCTCACATCCCTCTCCATCATCCCCTCACACCACTTCCGCTCCCCCTCATCCCCAAACAACCCAAACCGTCTCACAACCCACTGCCGATAACTCCAAACATGATAGTTCTTCGCATCCTTCTCCAACATCTGTTCCACGAACTCCTGCTCACCGTCACAGCTCCCCAAGCGATCGATAATCGTCTGCCGATGATGCCAAATCTGATAGTTCTTCAGGTGTTTCAGCGCGGTAGGGTTCAACCATTTGATCTCCTCGCGCAGGTTGCGGTTCAGTGCTGAAAGTGTTTGCGCGCGGTAGAGCCAGACGGTGTAATGTGCTGGATTGAGCGAGATGATGTGTTCGGTGAGGTCGAGGACGCGGGTGGAGTATTCGTTCGCTGCCATTACGGCTCGCAGGTACGACATGGCTTCGCTGTATTCGGCTGTGTATGAGATGCCAGCTAGGACCTGGCCGGATTCGAGCTGAGGAATAGGCGTGACATCCGACCATGCTGGGTCGTCATGATAGAAGCGCGGCATTGTGGTGAAGAGAAGGGGGATTTGGGGAATCGGGGAGACGAAAGAGCTATGGAAGCTGTGCAGTTGAGGTTGTAAGTATGCGGGGTGCCGGGCAGACTATATGAGACCCAGCTTGGCGCGACTATACCTGTTCCTGATCCGTGCACAACAATACTAAGAATGCAAGATCGTACACTTGCACCAACACAGTTTGGGAGCGGTAATTGAAGCGGAGAGCAGAGTAATACTTGGTACTCAGCTAGTCCTGATCATATGCTGCTGCATGCAATGCTGCCCAGTTGCACCACCCGACCATCGCTGAAGTCTAGTGACCAATTCACCAATCCTCAACCCAACCCAATACCAGATACTCAAGTCGATAGGACACCCTTACGCGACAGGCTTCATGCTCTCCCTTGCACTTCTTTTGAGAGTGCTTCCTTCCTGAAAGGAACATGAGCCCCAGCAAAGACCCGACGAAAACCCTTTTTCGCTTGCCATCCCATTACGCCATTATATATGTACAGCAGAAGAAACCTGAGGTAGCTAGTTTCCCGGTCGTATGTCATGGTCCAGAGCTCAAGTGTGTGGCTGAGGAACAGCACCTGGGCTCTGCATTCCTAGTTGCTGCGGGTTATGTGGTGTGGCACTGCGGCTCATTGGACGAGCATTCAACCCCGGGCTACCAGACTGCTGCTGCTGTTGTCGCTGCTTAAGCATTTCCTGTTGCTGCCTCATAAGTTGCGTCTGATAAGCGTGGACGCTGCCAGGAGATGGAGAGTTCGACAAGCCATTCGTGGGGAGGTACATGTTGTTCCCGATCTGAGGAGACGACGTAACCCCCGTCGAAGATCCCGCTGCAGCGCTCATGGCAGATGAAACAGTGCGCTGTCTCATGATCAGCCTCTGGAGATTCTCCGTTGCTGCCTTGTGGAGCTGTTGGTCATTCCAGTCGGGATGCTGCTGTTTGAGTTGGTTCTGGATCTGAGGGAAACTGGGAATATGACCGCTGGATAGAGGCCGTGCGGGTCCCTGTAGATGCGAGCCCATCTGGTTCATCCGGGGGGACCCAGCGGTGTTCGGGGTACCATTGACCGTCGTGCCTAAGCTACCGTTCACACTCGGCGCGGCCATGTTCGCCATCATGTTCGCATTGCCCGGCGTACCGGCCCCCATGTTCATGTTGCTCATGCTGTTAACCATGTTGAGCTGCTGCTGTTGTGACATCTGCATCTGGTGCTGATTGGCGACCGGGTATTGAGATCTCTGCATGGCTGCTAATCGCACGTCTGGCGGCGCCATTCTGGCATTATTCGCCATGCCCATACTCTGTGGCGTAGTCTGCATCTGTGCCTGGGGAACGCCTGGCGTGCTCATTGGCATGGTGGACAGGTTGGTGTTGGGGAAGTTGGCCTGCATGGCCTGCTGGCCAGGGTGCCGGGGAGTCAAGTTCGCATTCCCCGTCGACGGAGCTTGTTGGCCCAAAGATGCAGCCATCTGGACAGGAGTTGAGATGTTGGCGTTCACGCGCGGACCAGCCAGGGAAGCGTTTGGCATGCCGGGCTGTCCCTGCAACTGTTGTTGCATCTGGCGCTGTGCCAGTGCTTGCTGTGTGCGAGTCAGCTTAAAGTTTTCGTGTTGACGGTCACAGCCACTGACCCTCATATTATTATTATGTTGCACCAGTTGCAGCCGCTTCTTCTCCTCTGCCTCCCATTTGAGGCGACTCAACTCTTGAGGCGTGGTCGCATTTTGCTTCGGCGCAGCGGGTTCATGTGCCTTACGCAAGGCTGCTGCTTTTTGGGCTGCTGTTCGGTCAGTTAGGTACCCTAGTACCTGGAACATAAACTTACATTCTGCAGTCTTGTGGGCCTGCTGCTCCCGCTTCTTGGCCAGCTTTTTCATTGTATCAATAAGAGAAAGATGTCTGCAATCGCGTCGTCGCGGCACGCGTACGGGGTGATTCGAGGACCTCCTAAGCGCTTGCGCTGAGATAGTCTGACCTGCCTGTGCCTGCTGCTGCAACAACTGTTGCTGGGCTTGGTGCTGTGCCAAAACTGTCCTCTTTGCCTGTTCCAATCGGCCAGTGTATGTTCGGAAGTAAGACGTTTTGCCCATGTCACCCGGCAAACCTTCCATTTGCACCCAGCGCTCAAAGCACTCCCAAGGCGTGCGACGGGCCCATCCAGGCACGAACTGTGATGGAAGCGAGAGCTCCTGTGCGACCAAAGACCAGTTGAACGTGAACTCCTTGACGAGGGTACGTAACTTCTGATCCTCTTCCCAAAGCCACTGCGAGGATGCACGGTTTTCAAAGAAGCTGACTGGCGGCATATTGAACTCGTTAGGGGGCTTGAAGTGGTGCGCCGCATGCAGGCGATCCCGCACGTGCTTGTTTTCTGGGTGGAAGAGAGCAACCTCAGTGGACTCTGGTGGCAGATCGTTGCGATGGTACAAGATCCTCCCCGGTGTGGAAGGTCTTGACAGCTCTGCTGATGTTCCCGCTCTGCTCGGTGGTACGTGCGGCTCGTCCTCGAAGTCGTACTTATATCTACTCCTCGGCCTCGGAGGACCCTGGACCTTGGACACCAACTTCCCAGTGATGAACTTGGAAACCGGGAGAATCGGAGGATCACAGAAAGAGGCTGGAGTGACATCTTTCGATGTTTCCAGATTCGGTCGATACATCGGCAGCTCCATGAGCATGGAATCGCTGGCAGGTGTCCGATGCATTTTCATGACTACATCGTCATAACCCAGCGTGAACATGTCCGCGGGAGTCGAGGGCAGACGCATTGCGGCAAACTCGTCGTCATCGGCAAATGATTCACTCTCCGTTTCGTTCGCTCCTGAATGAACAAGATCGGGGGTCGGGGCATCAATCATAGTCTCGTCATCAGCGTTTGAAGAATGTCTCCGTGCTGGAGCCTTTGCCCGGACGCGTAAAGATGCTCGCTCTTCTGGAGAGCTGTTGACGAACTTTGCGCACCACGTAGCGAAAGTCGCAGCCAGTGATCTCTTCCACTTCCTCTCTTCTTTGAAATCAGTCTGCATCCACTTCATCTCCTTGAGCAGGTGGTCAATATGCGAGGTAGGCCGCGGGGGCTCAGCTGATTTGCGTAGCTGCCTGAGAGACCAGCGATTAGCATTCTGGAGCTGGTACACCCTTTTCAGTATCTTGTAATCCGAATTTTCACGCAATGTAGCAATGAAGCCAGCCGTGGTGAGGGTTTTCTGAGCCTTGTCTACGAGGTCGTAGAGTGGAACGGAGCGTGGGGGGTGATGGGCCTGAAAGTTGAATAGGCCCTGCAGGTAGTCCCGATTTGGGTCATCGCAAGCGCCTTGGAGAGATGCATAATCTGCGTTATGAATTTGCAGCTCTCTTAACGACTTCTGAGGGTCTTGCTTAGCGAAGACGACGGTAGACACTTGCTTCTGCTTCTGTTTGGGTCGCGTTGCTCGCTCAGGGCTCGCTGAGGGCGCTGAGGGATTGCTCGAACCTGGCGTGGGGATAGCCGTTGATTCCCTCTGCTCACTCGCGACATCAATGATGGGCATCTGCTCTGTCTGCGGTTTGGACTCCTGCTCAACCTGGGTTGTTGACATCTTAGTCGTGTCAGGTGCATCATGCATCTCAACGTCGGTGTCGGCCGGTGGCGTAGGGTGATCGCCGACTGCCGGAATACGTTTCAGTCCATCTTCGATTGAGTTGTTGGTAGTCTTGTCATCCTGGGGTAGTTGAACTTCGGGCGGGATGATGGTTGAAGTGTCCGCACTCGGTGCGGAGGCTGGAGGCACGCCGTCTTCTTTGGTGTCACTCGAAAGTTTTGCTTGTGCAACATCACCAACCATCTCTTCCACGTGTTCCGTCAAGGAGTGAGGTACGGCGAACGGCTGCGATTCGCTCAAGCGGGACCTTCCATCTCTTGCCAGCCGTATTGCCTGCTCCTCCTCAAGTTGCCGTTCAATCTCCGGAGTGGGTGAGACATCGCCTCTTGCCTCCTCTCTTGCCATCTGCATTTCCAGCTGTAATCTGCGCTCATGTTCCTCCTTCTCCTCCCTGGCCTTCTGAGCCGCGACATCTGCAGAAACGGCGGTTTCGGTACGGTCGACGAAAGACTCTCTGTCAGGACTAGTATCAGGGGACTGGTGCGTCGGATGGGGTGTGGCCTGAGAGAAAGGTCCAACGGTTGAAGAGGGCGAGGACGTGACATCGGCGGTGGGGTTGGTGACTGGTATATGAGAGCGCTCTTCATCTTTCCGTTCCTGTTCCCGTGCTTTCTCCAACCGCTTCTTCGTCTCTTTCAAGCGCGCTTCCTGAACCTCTTGCGGTGGAAGATGGACAACTTGAGCAGGCTTCGGTTTGGCCTGCTCTAGGGCGACATCCGGCAACGCGGCTTCGTCCTCGGCGGAAGGTGGGACAACAAGTTTGGGGTCGGCAGATGGTCCTTCGGGCAGGGCGACGGATCCCTTCTCTTGAGCTCCACTGGCTGGAGACGCTGATGCGGAAACAGTTCCGGAGATATCGATGAAAGGCAGCGCAGGTTCATCGACTACGCTGTGTTTCGGAACATCCGACGGCGAATTCGTTGAGAGACCAGGTCGCTCGGTTAATCCAGAGGCTCCTTGCTGTGCGGGTGGACGGAACGGTTGGGTAACTGATGGCGAGGCTGAGGCAGCACGAAGTTGTTCCTCTAGGCTGGCTTGGGGTGGAGCGATAGGCGACGGCTTTTGCTTTGGGAGAGGAGAAAAGACAGACTTTGGAGATGGCTGAAATGGTAAAGTTGAAGGCAAAGGCGAAGACTGAAATGGGTATGGCAGCGAAGCTTCACTGAAGCGCAGTCCTCTTGAGCAGACAGTTAACGATTGCAGAGAAAAGAAAGCATGACGGTAGTATGAAACAGAAAAGCGAACAAGGTAACGGATAGAAAATTTTTCTTACTTTGTAATGTCATTTGATTCCAGAAAGCGGCGTTCGTTCTCGCTGGGTTCGCTGCTGATGACCAGGTCCGCCTGTAGTTGGGGCGGGTGGGTCGCTGTTAGGAGGGCATTGACATTATAAAGCTCCCGCAACTTGCGCTTGCGCGAGAGCTCGCAGGTCCTGTGCAGCGCGATATCAGCACCACGACGGCAGTAAAAAGAAATCGGAGCGATTTTTCGGCGTCGCATCGGCGCGCGCATTCGAACGACACGCAGTGCAGCGAAAAACACGCAGGCGACTTACGCGATCTCATTCTTTTTCTCCAGGAACTGGGCATCGCGCGGGCCGTCGCTGGACATATGAAGCGCGACGATCGGAGGCCGACATCCGTTTGCAACGAGTGTCGCCAAGGTGATGGATTTAGGGGATGTGGTGGGTTGTGGTCGCGAGGTTGCAGATGTGAGGTAGCGGTCATTCACAGAGGCGACCGCTGGGGACTTTGGGGGACTTCCAGGTGGGCGGTTGGGCGCAGGAACTGGCAACGAGATGCGCATGCGGAATGGACGCAACAGGGACGCTCTTCACCGCCCGCCCGGGCGCACTTCGATAAGAGCGGGCTAGCTGCATACGGCTAGAGCGCCCCGGTCTTTTTGTTTTCTGCCGCCTGCGACCTGCAAATGTTCAAACGGGAAATCAGCTTTTCCTTCACTATCAACACGCAGAACTCCAAGACAGAAACAAACAGCACAGCCATGGTCAAGCGCAAGAGGGAAGCAAAGGAGCAGGCGGCACCGGCCGCGAAGAGCAGGAAGTCAGAGCAGGAGAAAGCACCCCGCAGCCAGGAAGCAGCAGCAAACAACACTGTCACAACCTCGAAAAAGCAAACTCCAACAAGTGAAACCACGAATAGTGCCTGGGTCGCAGAGACAACAATAATACAAATCGTAACCGGATCCTACGAGCGTGTCCTCCACGGTTTTACAGCCGCCATCCCTTCTACCCTTATCACGAAACCCTCCCCGGAACCCACCGAAACCGTAACCTACACCGACAACTTCCTCTTCAACGCCCACACCTCCTCGATCCGCTGTCTCGCCCTGTCCCCTCCCACTGACGACCCCAACGGCCGCATCCTCCTCGCCTCAGGCTCCACCGACGAACGCATAAACATCTACTCGCTCTCCCTGTGCCCGCTCCTCCCAAAACCCAACAACTCCACCGCCCCGTCCCTCCCGTTTCTCTCCAAAACCGCCATCGCCACAAACCCCAAAAACAAAGAACTCGGCTCCCTAACCCAACACGCCTCGTCCATAACCGCGCTATGCTTCCCCTCGCGCTCAAAACTCCTCTCCTCCTCCGAGGACTCCACAATCGCCATCACGCGCACCCGCGACTGGGAACACCTCAGCAGCATCAAAGTCCCGATTCCAACACCCCAGGGCCGACCCTCCGGCGACACTGCCGCTCCCGGCGAGGTCCCAAGCGGCGTCAACGACTTCGCTGTTCATCCGTCGAACCGTCTCATGCTTAGTGTCTCGAAAGGCGAAAAAAGCATGCGCCTCTGGAATCTGGTTACTGGCAAAAAGGCAGGCGTGCTATCTTTCAGCCGCGAGGATCTCTCTGCGGTCGGTGAAGGACGCATGGGCACCGGCGAGGGCCGTCGCGTTCTCTGGGATCCCGAGGGCGAGGAGTTTACGGTTGGGTTCGAAAGAGGCGCGATCGTGTTTGGCATTGACTGCAAACCCCGCGCTACTATCATCCCGACGCCGAGGACGAAGATACACCAAATGGCTTATCTGCCAGCCGCGGGGGAGAGGACAGTACTTGCGCTGAGTACTGAGGATGGACGAATAATGTTCTACGATACTGGCAACACTGTCTCCGCACCTGCATCACAGCAACAGAACGGAAAAGAAAAGGACGCACAGAAAATCGGATCCTGTGTCTTGATCTCACAACTCGGTGGTCCGGCGGCGGGGATCACGAGCCGCATAAAAGACTTCTCTATCATTCCCATCCCCTCCTCTGAGTCTTCGACTACGGCGGAGAAATACCTTATAGTCTCGGCATGCAGCGACGGCTCTGTGCGTCTCTGGGTCGTGGATTCCGGCGATGTATTGGGCAGAAAGAAGAAGGAGGATAAGAAGGAGAAGATGGCGACGACGTTTACGACGAACCAGGTTGGAAGACTGATTGGCACGTATGCGAATGCCACGAGGATTACGTGTTTGAAGGCTTTCGTTATGACGGGGAAGCCGGAGGAGGGGGAGGTGGGCGTTGGGGCGAGGGAAGATGGGGCGAAGGAAAGTGAGAGCGAGAGTGAGGAGAGTAGTGAGGAGGACGAGGAGTGATGGGCCATATGTATATTTCATATTTTCTGGCGATGCGTCCGCATGTTGAGACATAGCATGGCGTTTTTGGCAAAAGTATTGCGCCGAAGCGAAGATGTATGATTGTATCTATTCTTTCAGCACGTCCTGCTGTTGCAAAGTAGCTGAATATGCAAGATCGCTCAGCTTCAATCGCCACCCCGTTCTTAGTGCGCGCCCCCTCTACCCCTCCCTCGCCCCCTTCCCCTTCCTCTACCACGTCCACCTCTCCCCCTCCCTCCGCCTCTTCCATGACCATGCCCCTGCGCAGTGGGACCCTCCGGAACCTGCTGCCCCCTCTCCCACCTATCTTTCAGAGGCACCGGATCCATCCATCTGTCATCGAATCCCTCATACTGTACCGGATCCCTACTCTTCACATCCTCTCTCACACTGTTATCCACGCTATGTTGACCCATGAGCTTGCTCACCGCGCTGGGGTCATACCCCTGTTCATACATCCCAAGATCCACAACGTCATCGAACGAATTGTACGAACGCTTTATGTCGATGGTACCTGTATCTGGGAAGCGCTCGATGGCGTTGGAGAACAGTGGGTCCGGGTGGGCGTCGGTGATGGAGTGGAAATCGACGTTCATGACGGCGCCTTCGAGTCCGACGTAGAGAGTTGGGGACATGGAGGATGGGATAGAGAGGCTGTAGACAGACGTGTCGGAGCGCACAGCTGGGACGGATGCGGGGCGTTGGGATGCGGTTCGTGGGTGCATGAACATGTTCCAGCCTCCGGCGATGGCTTCGAGGTTGTCCATTTGGTCGAGGGTAGGGGCCCATGTGGGGTTCGCAAGGTTTGGTCTTTCAGCGGTGGTAGTTGGAGGAAGAGGCCGCGTGCGGCGAGGTGGATCAGAGGGTCTGACATAGTGGTACTCATGCGAGTTCGGGAACCGGAGGTCGAAAATCTTAATGACGCCGTAGGTGGCCGTGCCAGCTACTACACGCTCGGAACCTTGTGTGGCAAGGGAGTAGATGGGGTTGTTGTCGACAATGTCGTAGAAGAGCTTGTCAAAAGCGCGGGGAGATCGCATGTCGTGAAGTCTTATTTCACCTTTGTTTCCAGCGGACAGAAACGCGTTCCCTGCCGGTGAATCGGGCGTCGTGGGAATGATGGTGAATGGGACGTCGTCTTTCGATAGCTGGAATTTACGAAGCCGGCGACACAGTCCAGTCGGGGTAACCTGAAAGGCCTCAATTCGGCCTCGCATGCCTGCGGCTAGCGTATCGTCCTGGACGAAGCTCAAGCTGTGGACCATCCGAGCCATGTCGGAGGGCATGTCCTCTCTAGATATGTCTGTGACCCAGCTGACAGGGTGTTGTGTCTTGCTTGTAATTGCATCAGGATCAACGTTGACATCGTACAATGACAACACCGTCCCTGAAGTCGCAGCTAGCAGAGGACTGCTACTTGATGACAAGGCAAAGCCGATAGTGTCCATCCACCCTCGAGTGTTCGCAAACACATCCGTATCGAAATACTGAACTCTAGTCTTCTGGTCATCGAGGTCCACATATAGGAGGGCGAGATCATCAGCCGCAGTGCTATAGGCTATGCACTCTGACCAATTCCCTTTCTGATGCGGCCGAAGCAAGTTTAAGTTGATTGTATCGCCGATTCCCTCGCTGTTTCCTGGGACCGCATATGTATGCCATGAACAAGCATTCTTGTAAGCGTCGAGAGTCTCCACGTAAGGATCACAGTCCCAAGCTTGTGCCGCTTTCGAGCCTGTCTCTTTTGTCCTCATCAGGATTTGCGTACCCGCAGACCACGCCACCACTTCTCTTCGGTCTGCCCACGTCCCGCTTAATTCCTCATAGCTGTCAAGGCTCGGCCTGTAACCTACAGTCTGGTTTGAATTCATTCTCCAGGTGACCTTTTCCCAGGTGTTCAGGCTGGTGACTTGTGAGCGCGGGACAAGGTATCGTGCTACGAGGGCTTTCGTCTCCCAATTTCGATACATGGTCGAAAGACCATGCACTGTACTACGAGCGTCGGCATCTCTTCCTTCAATGTTGAACCGGCCTCGAAGAAAAGCTTTCCAGCCATCGTTCCTGGCGAAGACGGAAAGTCTTTGATTGGTCAGTGAGAGGTAGAAGACGTCTCTTGGGTGTTCGAGGCAGCTGGTTATGAGTGAGAGGATCTCGTTTGGCAGTTCACCAAGGGCTGCCATCGATCTGTGTGGCGGACGAAGGCTGGAAATTGTCAATTCCTCACATGCAGGTGATGACGATTATCGAGCAGGCAGCTGTTATCGATATCGGCTAGGCTCCCGAGACGCCAGGGGTCGAGCCAAAGGTGCCGAAGATACGCCGTTGCTGTTGTCGCTTACTTTCTCGAGTTCCTCGGACTCCGTATAGCGATCCTAGCTTGGGCGTACTGCAGAACAACGGACGTGTAGCTGCGCGTGCTGGTAGTCCGCTCATGGCAAAGGGTGATTGTAGGCGTTGAAGGCCACCGTGGTTGATCGCAATGGCAGCGGCACCTTCCCCCATCGAGGCAAGCGGGGAAGCTGCCCTCCTCACCTCACGATCCCTGTCAACAGCAGAGAGTGTTTGAGCTTCATCTTTCTCTCACACATGCAAAGACCTGCTGTCAACTACGTTTACGGCGACAGAAAATGGCTAAATGCGTTCTGCAGACTTCATGTTGGCGTAACGGTTGTTCAGACACCCTGGTCGCCCCCGGATCCCTCGAGCCTCCGTCCAATGATACGACCTTGTCTAGGCGCCTCTCGGGCCCTATAGGGGGCTATGGCATGCGCAACACCAGATCCGAATCCCTGGTGTCCGACGAGAACAGCTTCCCCTCTCCCCTCTCCAGCGTACGTAGCTTGTCATGGCGGACGGCGGCATCGCCTTTGCCATGAGCGACGACAAACGCGTCTTCGCCCTGCTAAACACAGTTGCGAACTACACGGACCGTCTTCGTCAGTCGATTGACGGGCTGCGCCAACTCCATGACCGCTTGAAGGACAGCCAGGAGGCCTTCATCAACTTGATCGCCCAATTGACGGCTTTGAAATCGAATCTAGGCGAAATGCAGGACTGGATGAACTACGCTATCCAGGACTTACACCCTCAGCTTCTCAGTGATCTCGACGTCCTCATGGATTCATGCGGGGCACTTGTGCGCAGCTTGGATCGATTGATCGCGCAGCTGCGTCAGCCGGACCACGACAATGTGGATTTTGCCATCAAGATGAAGCTGGCTGTTGGAGCCAGATCTATGCGACGCTTGCAAAACGTTGCGAAGCGACAAGCCGACGCTGTCAATCTTCTCCTTGCCGCATGCAAGTGGTATGTAGGCCTTCTTTTGCCACGGCTACCTTTAACACGAATACAGTCACACAACAGCACAGCGCAAGATATTATTACACAAGAGTAGGCAAATCAGGAAGGACGGGAATTCATCTATGTCTACACTCGCCCGTACTTCCAAATGGGATGGGCGTTGCATTGAAACACTGGCGCGCATCTCTCGTATGGTTCAGTGGTTTCGATTGATTTTCTACATCAAGCTCTTACGCAAAGGGGAAGAGCCCGCGGACAGGGAGCAAGAGGATCTGGATGTTGCGGCAGCTTACAGAAGCCAGGCCATTGACCGAGAATTGGAAGAGGAGGCGGCGTGGCTCCGGCGGGAGACGAAAATCATCCTGGTGGGCATGCAAGGCAGCGGAAAAGAACTGATCACGAGGCAAATGCAGGTTCTCTATTCCGACGGCTATCCCCAGGACCAGCGGGTGAAGTATAGGTACGCAGTCAGGTCAACAATACGGGTGCTGCTTCACGCCATAAGCGACCTCATCAAGGACACCGGCATCAACCTTCCCAAATCCCTAAGCCTGGACTACGCTGTACTCTTGAATGAATTGGAGACAATCGACAACACGGTGATCAGCCCCGAAGCTGTGATTGCAGCCGAAAACATCTGGAACAGCGAAGCCTTTTCGGCTGTCTACGTCCGCAACTTCGAGATCGACTTCCCACAGTACGCGCCCTACTTCGCGAAAGAGATCCGCCGTATTGCAACTGAAGACTACATCCCTTCTGAGGCCGACATCATCCGCCTGAACAACATGGATGGAGGCATCAAAGAGCTGCGCTTCAGCTGGGACGAACTCGATGTGCACCTGTTCAACATCAGTGGTTGGCAGCCGGACAACTTCCGCAGACGCTGGTTCCACCAACTCGAGAACGCAACCGCAATCGTCTACACTGTCGATGTGTCAACGTATGACCGACCCTGGCTTGCTCAATCCACCGAAAGCCAGCTCCTTGATGACTTCGCCAGCTTTGACACTTGGGTTAACTCGCCCAAATTTGCACGCTCTTCAATCATCTTGCTGCTCAACAACTTCACCCGGTTCCGCGAGAAACTACCACATTGCCCATTGTCCACGTTCTTCGCCGATTACACACCAGGCCCGGATCCGGAAGTCTCGGCTCGTCAGTACATCCTCAAACGGTTCAAGGACGTCAACAGGAACAAGCTGAGCATCTACTCCTTCTGGGTCGATCTCGACATGGGCGACAACACGCATCTGTATGCAGCGGTCAAAAAGACCCTGACGCATATCCAGCAGAGGAAGGCTCGGAGCCAAGTGTTGAGCGACGGCGGTGGACTGGTCAGTGCCATGCAGAGTCGTGCGACAGATGTTGGAGCTTCAGTCAGAAGCGGGACGGCACTGAGCCATAGTCGGACTGTGAGCGATGTCTAGGTCCGGCCTACGAGCGATGATCTGGTTACGAGGAGGCAATTTGCTGCTGTTTTACTTGTTGGTCGATACCATGATGAGGTCCTGGATTTTGGTACGTTAATGACCCATGCGCGTTGGTCGTGTCGATGTTCACACTTATATACCTTATTCAGCTAATACTTAATACCGTTACGACTGACGCGAAGCCATCATTTCTACGCCCGAGGCAATGTGAAGGCTTGCGGGCGCAGACTTGACAAGTGTTGCGATATGAACCTTACAACTGTGTCGTGTCCTGCACGTGGCGCGGAACCGCCATCCGAGAGGAGCGGCATGGTGTTTGAGCCTCACTCCGGGCCGGTGGAGCAAAGCGAAGATCCCGACCGTGCCTCGATGCTCCATTTACTTGGAGCAACTGTTGCAAACACAGGATTCGACGGAGCGGGGACAGCGTGACGATCAGCTCACGGACAGGGAGGGCGGCCAAAGCTCATGACCACGGTCCAGCGGGGTTGGGTCTGTTCGAGTGGCATCCGCGCTCTCTCGTGACCGCCATCCAGGGCTCCGCAGTCGTGGAATTCCAAGGTTGAAGACAGGGTCGGCGTTTGCATATCAGGAAAACGGCGCTGCGAGGTTGCATACCGGTACTCCACCGTGCGGCGGCTGTGGTCGATGGGGGTTGACTGGGTACGGAGCCCGTTCCGCGGTACGAGCGCGCATAGCAGGCGCCCTCCAGACGCGGAGTGAATATCAACGCCGGCAACCGTTTGCCCAACCAGCAGCGCGTTTGCCGTGCGGTTTTTAAAAGGCTTTTCGCACTTGCAGGGCTGGCAGCGCGGATGAGGCTAAAAGCGGCCGCCTTGCCCCATTCATTCGGTGTCCATCCCTTGTTGCGTCACGTGACCAACCCCCCGACGCCTGCTCCCGCATGAGGGCTGATGTGAAACTCGGCCACGGCACACCACGCCCCTAATCGCCCATCGTGCAGCTGCCCCAGTGCCTCCGTCTCTCCCGCACGCCAGACCGCGCTGCAGAACAGCCTTCGACTTGTGCACGCTTCCGAGCTCTCATCGCGACCGCCGGCAACATCGCAGCCCTTGCGTGGACCCTCCGCCAGCACCCCTCGACTCGCGCCGCCCGCCGCTAACCCCCAACCACCGCCCACCAACAAGGCCCGGCTGCATCGGTCCACGCCGTCGACGGCGCCACCCTCTGCCCTGCCAACAAGAAACGAGAAATGACCTGCTAGAATGGAGGTTGCTCTCCATAACGGCCTTGCGAGAGCCCACACCCACCAACCCTCCTCCACCCCACCCAACCAACAACACTCCCGGATGAATTCGACCCAAGGGCCCCCCGCCCTTACGAGCCACCAGAGCTTCCAGAGCCACTACTCCGCGTTCTCGCACCACAGCAGCGCCCGTGACACCCAGTCGACCCTCGCCCCTTCCCTCTTCAGCTCCTCCACCCCCACTCTCGTCAACGGCGGGCCGGTCGAAGCCGCCGACAATGTCCTCAACAAGCGCGCCGACAAAGACACTTCGCTCTTCCAGCGATGTCTTATCCTGCAGATGCGCCTGTGTTTGATCCCCGGATTTGAAGGATGGCAACAACTCGTCATTAGAGAAGAGAAGGAAGCAGCGGCACAGCGCGGGGAAGCCTACGATGAGCTGGACATAGTCTCTCTGCTGTGGAGGACGTTTCAAAAAGGCTACCCTCTGATGGACATCTACAACACCCTCGGACCAAAGGTTCCGCTGGCAGTAGACGAGCACAAGGTCACAGAGAAGAACAGAGGGAAAACGGCTGCATACCAGTTCATGAAGGCATGTCTAGAGGAGCTCAAGTTTTCTTCGGAGGATTGTTTCGTGCTCAGGGACCTCTACGGAAATGATACCACAGGTTTCGTCAAGGTTGGCATACCTCAAACATGATGGATCAGTCACGCTAATTCCACGCCAGGTCACGAATGTCGTTAATCGCGTTCTCGATATCCTGGTCCAGATGGGTATAATCTCCGCCGACCGCGAAGTCGCCGATGCCGATGCCGCATCCGTAAACTCGACGCACAAGCGGACCCAGAGGGAACACATCATCGATGAGCTCGTCAGAACGGAACGGACATACGTCCAACACCTGGAACTGCTGCAGGATTTCAAAAAACTCGTCGAGGAGAAGGGCGTAGTTACGGGAGACAGTGTGCACGACATATTTCACAACCTCAACTCACTTTTGGATACCCAACGCCGGTTCCTCATCCGCGTCGAGCAGACGAATTATCTACCCCCGGAGGATCAAAATTGGGGACAGCTCTTTGTCGTGTACAAGACCGGTTTCGAAGTCTACGAACCATTCATTGCAAACCAGAAAAGGAGCGAGGAGGTGGTCATGCGAGAATTCGACAAGTTGAAGGAAACTGGAGGGCCTCAACAGATGCAACAAATGGTTGAGTCGCCAACCCATCTAACGTCCTTTCTCATGAAGCCATTCCAGCGTTTGACTCGGTACATGCTTCTTTTGAAGGTACGTCCTGCTCCCTGGTGCGTCACATATCCGCTGACGTTGTTAGGAACTTCGGGACAAAGGCGATCTCGACCAGAAGCGCAGAGAGGATCTCTCGCGTGGTATGGACGCCGTCAACTCTATCTTGGAGAAGACAAACGCAGCCGTCGACCGCGAATTGCGAGTTGAAGCAGTTGAAGAACTCAAGACTCTAGTGGAGGACTGGAAAGGTCATCGCATAGAAGCTTTCGGCGAATTACTGCTCTATGGCCAGTTCACAGTTCTCAAGGGCGACAGCATCAACGCCAAGAATGAAGAACGCGAGGTTTGTCCATGGCGAGTCTGGTTGGAATCCCATTCAGCTGACTCTACCTACAGTACAAGATCTATCTTTTTGAGATGATTCTTCTCTGCTGCAAAGAGATCAATCCCAACAAGCAGAAGAACCGTATGAAGCCGTTAGGCAGGAATGGCAAGCCCAAGCTGCAGTTGAAAGGACGCATCTTCATGCAGAACGTCACCGAGACCGTCTCCCTGTCGAAGCCTGGTAAGGCACTCGGTCACGACTTACACGGACCCTACTAACTCCTGGCCAGGTTCCTACACTTGCCAAATCTACTGGAAAGGCGACCCGGGCATTGAGAACTTCGTAATCAAGTTCAGTTCCGAAGAGACGATGAAGAAATGGGCAACACAGGTAGATATGCAGCGGCGTGTTTGGAAAGACCACGCAAGATCTAGCAGCAGCACAAACCAGTCACAATCACGGCCTTCGGACGTCCAGTTCCAGTTCCTTCGAGACACAACTTTGGAAAACCCTTACCAGGAGGACGATGACGACGAGGACGATGAGGACGTCGACACCGTCATCCCCGGCTACCCAGTTCCACACGACATGTATGCTCCTCACAACATGCAACCTGTTCCATCTCGGTCGCGATCCACCACAGGCGACAGTGGGCCACCGCTCAATGGACTGCCGAGCAATGGACCGCCGGGCATTGATCTTGACAACCGGATGTTACCTCCTGGCCTTCGTGCTGGATACCCACAGTCAGCACCGCTGACTCTGCGTACACAGCAGCTCGCTGCATCTGGGAATATGCAAGATTCTTACTTCTCCCCGACCGGGGAATCGCCCACGTCCGCACTGTCTAATGCTCGGACAAGCTCGTCGTCGGCAGGAACCTTCCCATTCCCTAGGCAGGCAGTTCCACCCCAAGGATGGCAGGACGAGAAAAATCGGCATACTGCACCCCCGCCTGGGCGTGGTCATATCTCACGGGATGGGTCCTTAGGCCCCAACCGCGGTATGCAACGGCCATCACTTCCCGCCAACGCTGGTTCTGGCATGATGTCACAAGGGCGGTTAAGAGCCGCCAGTAGCCCTGACATCCATAATGCAGCTGGCAGCCGACGCGTGCCCCAAGGACAGGCGCCGCCCGTGCCGGACCTCCCTCCATTCCCTACACATTTCGCTTACAATGCCGCAATCGTGAACCGCAGCCAGAGCAACTCCCCGAACAGCTTACCTCCTCGGCAAGGAACAAACTCCCCGGCAGTTCAGAGAGATCGTCTTGTCCAGCAGCGTACGGCGGCCGAACTTGCAAACCCAGACTATCTCGGCGGATCAGCACGGAGAGACCGAGACCCAGGCCATACGCCCTTGTCACGGACGATGACGCCCCACTCGTCGTTTGAGCGCACTCTAACTCCTCTGTCGATGGAGTCACGCACTATGTCTCCCGCCCTGTCAGCCGACACCAACGTCCTTCCCACTCAGCTCAAAGTAAAGGTACACTGTCCCTCGGCCGGCAGCACGATGACGCTCGTGGTGAGCACAACCATCAGCTTTCAATCACTAAAAGACCGCATCGACGCCAAACTGCAACGCTCAACAAGTGTCTCGCTCAGCGCCGGCCAAGTCAAGCTCAAGTACCTCGACGAAGACGACTACGTCAACATCCAATCCGACGAGGACGTGCAAACAGCGTTCGAGACGTGGAAAGAGCAACAGCGGGACCTCAATCCCGGGGGACTGGGCGAGATTGAACTGTTCTGTCAATGATTTGGGTTGCGCGCATGTGGGGTCAAAGAGATATTTTTACGTCTTGGGGAAGCGAAGGCCTTCTTCTTCTCCATGCTACGATCCGGACTTTGGGACGACGGGATATATACGTTCGATATGAGGTTGGGTTCTTTCAGTTAGGTTGGTTGGGCTGGGACGGATGCATGGGAATATTGGGGCATGTTTTCCTTTTTTCCTATTGATTTGTGGCGATTGGCGGATGGTGTAGGAGCTGGATCGGCGTATGGGGTGTATGGAGACTTTCTTCTTCTTGTTTTCTGGCTTCCATTTTGGCGTTGGACTGGGGTCTTTTGTTTTTGCTAGATTGATGGACTGGGTATATGTTGATGTGGAGTTTGGACATGTCTTGTTGTTGGCAACGGAGTAGCCGGTGAAGGTGGTAGATAGGAGAATGCGACCACTTTTTGTGTCGAGTTTGCCTACCAGTCAAGTGTTACGTTATCTGGAGACGTGGCAAACCGTGGAGGGTTTGCGGTGATTGAATTCATGATTTCAACTCGAAAATGTTAGACGGTTGAAGAGTGATATACATCTTTCCGATGAAACCTAGAAGCATGTGAAAATTTCCTAGAGCCATAGCCATAGCCAAACTCAACATTCCCAACAACCCAATTCCTCGAGTCTAGAAAAACAACCACGTTCCCACCCCCAATACACATCCTCTCAGACACCTACAAAGCATGCATGCAAGAACCAGCCCACTTTTCGCATCCTTCAGCCCCTATGATCATATCAGGGCTGTTTCTGCTCCAAAACCGACGTTTTTCGCGTCGACTTGCCTAATTAGGAAATATGAAATTCACATGTCTAGGCACTAGAATGGGCGATACTTAAACAGTTAGATTGTTGATAATTTCCCGTAGTCTGGTTCCTCGAGGGCGGAAAAATGTTCGCGGCTCCAACCTCTCTACCTACCACCTCCTGGCAACTTCCGCACTAGCACGCGCGATTCAGCGCGAAATCGCATCTTTGAAGCGCCTGTGATCATATCAGCACTTTTTCTTCTTCAAGATCAACACTTTTTACGCCGACTTTCTTAATCAGGCAATTCGACATCACATATCTTCACCCGGACGGTTCGATTTCTGAAGCATGGGACAAAGGATGGCGTAGACTGTCTGAAACGAGTCTGTTTTATGAACGTTAGAGCTGGCATGTGTGAATCAGCGCGGTTTTGGTATCTTTTGGCGGCCTTGATCATATCAGAGATAATTTTGAGTTCAAAATCAACACTTTTTGTGCGGAGTTGCCTATTTGGGTAATGTGGATTTGAGAAGATGTACCGGGCCTGGATTGGAGGATTGTAATGATGAGGTTTATGTGTTTTGGGTTCATCCACCTGGGTAGTCGAATAGAGGATATTTGAGAGTTTTTCAGATGGGTAAAGTGTGATATACACCAAGTTTTCCATGTAGGCCGCAAGGCTATGTGTGAAATGGTAGGCTGTAGAGGGATATTATAACCGTGACAAAGTCAGCACCAAAAGAGAGCAGAGTCAAATGTTCCTAAAGCCCTATCCACAAGAAGACAAAACAATCCAATACGCTGCTCTTGAGCAGGCCAAAAGTCCTTCATTGAACCGCCAATCCACCATATCCAAATAAGGTTTCCAACGAAGAGAAATACAGAAAAGGGGGAATCAAAACAGCAAAGCACTCATTACTCAAACCGCCCCTACGCGTCCCCCACCGCCTTCTTCCTCCAAAACCTCGCCGCACCCGCGACCCCACGAGCCCTCTGCTCTTTCTTAACGGGAGCATTGACCGGCTCAGGAGGTCCCGAAGAGCGCAGGAAGTCCGCAAGATCACTAGTAGCTGTGCGGGCTGTCTGCGGTTCGCGGGCTGCAGGGGAGGCGACGGGTTTGCGGACCGGGGGTGCACTACGCGCCTTTGCGGCCGCAATGGCGGCGTCGTTCAGAAGGAAGGGTTGCGGTGTGTTAGTTGAGGGCGGAGGGTCTGTGGAGTTGAGGAAATCCATCAAGCTCTCTTCTTGCCGCCTTTCATTGTTGCGTTGTCTGGAGGAGGGTAGGGCAGTGAGGAGGTCGTCGTCTTCATCCTCCTCGTCATCAGTATCGATGGCGTAGGGGTCTTTGACGCGGCGGCGAGTGCGCTGGATCTGCGGCTCCGCAGTCGACATGTAACCGTTACTCGGGCCGGACGGAGAGTGCCGAGCCTGTTGGTTGAGCTTCTGCGGGCTGTTTGAATAGGCGGGCTGAGCAGTGGAGGAAGCGGCGAGAAGCCCGGTTCTTGAGTTGGCCGACTGTTTGGATGTAGTGGAGACCTGAGACCCATACACGGATCCATAGTCCACCGTTGCGGTTTCGTCAAGCATCCGGTCAAATTGGTCTGAGTCGACTGTGGTACGGAAAGGCGCCACAGAGCGCGGAATTCGAGGCTGCCCGTCGTTCTGCCCGGGAGGCCCTTGCCGAATGAAGTCGATTAGGTCATCATTTCCACTTCGCTGCCCGGCTGGGCTGCGGGGTTCCATATGGATACGGGACTTTGAGCTGGGGCTGTGCGCGGCAGGGGAGATCGTTCTTGCAGGGAGCGATTTCATGGACGCCTTCCGAACAACACTTACTGTCGTATTAGATGCGCTGGGGGACCGCGGGCCCCGCGACAATGGTAGGAAAGGCTGTGGGACACGTTGGATCCCTGGCGGTGGGCCTGTCGACCGAATGAAATCAGCAAAGTCGGCCATGGACTCGGGTTTGTCGATCGGGCCCCTGGCGCGAGGCTTTTGGTTCATGTTTGTTCGGACAGGCGTGGATCCCGACGAAGGATGACCGTTAGTGCGGGCACTATTCTTTGGAGGCAGTGGCTGCGACCCGAATTGATTGTCACGGTCTGCGTTGACACGGGGATATACTTTGACAGAAGAAGTCGTCGGCCTTGAAGTGTCAATTGTTTTAGTTGTCGGAAACTCCTGTGGTGTGTGTTTAGTGAGGTGAAATCAATGCCTCACAAGAAGACTTACGTCCATGTCGCGCATGCTCTTCGGAGTGAGAGAGAGCTTCACAGTGTCTTTGCTCTGGACCAGCGAGTCAAATTCGCGTTGGCGATCCTCTTCAGACATGCGGCCACTCAGCCCCCGCGGCCGCGAACCGGCTTCGCTGTCTCGTCCAACATTGAGGATAGATGTGGAAGTAGACCGCGTCGTCGACGACGAAGAAGCACGCTTAGGGGTCGTGTCCTCATGAGCGGAACCGACCATCCGCATCGGCCGACCGTCGTATATTGGCCGACGATCAACTACCGACCCCTGCGCTTCTGGTACACGAGCCGAACGGTGCGGTTCTGCTCTCCCGTTGGGAGACCGCTCGTATCCAATGGAAGAGTCGGGACCCTCATGCCGTTCATGAGTCCAGGTTTCGGCTTCCCGCAATGCAGCCAAGGGCTGTCCGCGACCTTTAGGGGGTGTCTTTTCCCTTCGCTGTCCGTCCGTCTCTCGAACATCGGGTCGTCTGAACTGCGGTTGTGAGCGAGGCAGTCTGGTCTCTCGGGTCGGGCCGTCTTGTATGACACCTGTGCTAGAAGATGTTGTGACCTGTCGAGGGGCGAGTTCTACATAGCCCTGATGATCGGGTGCCATCTGTTTAGTCGAGTCTTGTGCAGGCTCATTCTTGACACCAGTGGCTGCAGGCGGCGAGGGAGGCGGGACAACCGGGACATTGGACGTGCGAGCTACTCCGATCGCCTCGGAACCGCTGAGTTCATCATCCGTGTGGGCATCGTCAAGGTATGACCTGGGCTCAGTTGAGGACCGGGTCGAGGTGTGCTGACTGCGGGTGGACACGGTACGAACGACGCCAGGAGTGCCGGGCTTTTCAATCGACAAGCGCTTCACAGGCAGCACCTGCGGCTCCGTGTACGCCGTGTTTGTGGGTGTCTCACTGGCGTCCTCGTCCTCCGGGCCGAGACCGTCCTGCTTGGTCGGACTGGAGGGACCCATGTAGAAGCCCAGGCCAGTAGATGCAGAGAAGGCCACCATGTCTGGATCCTCTTCAGCGGGTACTGAGTGCCTGTGGGCGTCGTATTGGGGTGCATGCTCTTGGCGAACTCGGTCGTCTGCAATAGCGCTACCTTCAAGGGGCGTTGCAAAGTCTTCATTGTCAGTGGTGTCGTCATCACGGGTCGGCACAGTGAAGGGCTGGGGAGTGGCTGCCGGCAGCGACACAGGGCGTTCCTTTCCCATCTTCTTGCGAAGGGCCTCAGCAGACCCAAGCGTGATGACACTAGTTGGGCGTTGCGGTTTAAGCCTCGGTACCGGTGTCGGTGCGCCGCTCTCGCTTTCGCTGTCAACGGAGCGCGCGATGCCAGGAACTTCTATCTCCTCGACATCATTGTCGCGCATCGGCAGTGGTATGTTGGATGCTATCTCGGTCTCTGTGGGTAGGTGCTCCGGGACCTCTGGCACGCTCTCGGACGTATCGTAGCTCAGGTGACGGCTATGCAGGCTGGACAAGCTGGCAACAGAACGCGGCGTCCTCGTGGGACTGAGGAGGGAAATGGACGATCGAGACCGTCTTCTCCACGTCCTCCACAACCGGCCCAGGGCGGAGTTCAATGCGATCTTCTCCACATCGTAGTCTTCGACAATGATGCGCTCCAACTGGAGCTCACCCCTTGCAGAGGCTTGGGCTTGCCGTCTAAGCTTCGCAGACATGCGTGCATAAGAGGCTTGTCCGGAGACGAGTAGCGTCTGCTCAGCGATATATTCGATGACCGAAGTAAGGAAGATGGCAGACGCCCACGACACCAGATTGGCTTCGTCGTCTTCATCTTGGTCCATGCTGAGGCCACGCTCCTGGTCGACATAGCGCTGCTCATCCTGGTCTTCGAGCTCGCCCAGGCGAGTGTAGACCATGATACGTAGGCGGGTCCGCTTCCACACCTTTTCCACATCCCACCGTATGGCACCCGCGTACTGTATGTGTTCGGGAAACTCATCTTCGTCGTCTCCTCCTATGAGCCCCTGCAATTCGTCGTCGGCCGTGGTTGTGGCTTCCCGTGCGAGCCTGGGCTTGAGGATTTCGGTGATGGCTGGCCGTATGGCTGCCAGAGAGGGCGAGCGAGCGGTTGAGAGAAAGGCGAACAGCAAGTGGTCGAGGAAGCTGTTAAGAAGACTGAGGGCTTGTCCGGAGAAGACGGCGTTGGTCAGGTCTTGAGCGCCGGCCAGGGGGCTGCCGTCGTCGTGCAGCTGGGCATTGTGGTGGTCGGTGACAATCTGCGAGGCGACGGAGGCGGCAATGTATGCAGGCGGCGGACGAGCGGTCGTGGGCATTTGGAACGTTATTGAGCCTGAGATTGAGGGGCGGTCGCTGCTGAAGCTGGGGGCTCTGCTTGAGCGAGGTGAAGGGAGCTCGCCCGCGTCGGAGCGCGTGTGTCGGTGCATTATGGATTAAGGCAACAAACGCTATAATATTACGGAGTACGAGGGTATGCGGGCAGCGAACGGCGCCCGGTGATTAGCTGACGATCGGAGGGGGGCTGAAGTTGGGGGAATGGTGGGCGTCCGACTGGCTGAGGGCTGCGCAAGATTCACAGGAACAAACGCTCGCAGGGCAGCGAGGCGTGAGCGTCAAAGAGCCATGGAATACGGAAAGTAATAACAATTGATAGCGAGCGATGGGCGCGTAAGACGGGTCGATATGGGGGAAGGGAGACGTTGGAAGAGACGCCTCGGACACCGCGGGATAGGAGGTCAGACGTCGGGGGTCGCTACTTCCTCTAGGGGCCGCTAGGGCAGGAGCGACCGAGCGCCGCCAAGCATGCACATCCCGGCGGGCGATCCTTCCAACCAATGCACCACAGTTCCCAAGCCTCGCACTGCGATACCACCTGTCACTCCAACGAATTCACTCACCGCGTACAGTGCCCTATCGTCCAGCAGCAGCAGCCAGCAGCAACAGCAGCAGCAGCCCCAACTTGCCAAGCCAGCCAGCCCGCCCTCCTCGTGCTCGAGGCAACGTTGCACCGCGTCTGTAGCGCCGAAACGCCCACGGACGGTGCCCTTTGTACCCACCAGAGATTGCAGGCCGCCTTCGTGCCCTGTCCAACACTGCTGAACGCACATGTGTCAGATCGCAGCCCGGCTACTGCAGACTACTCACCTTCAGCTTTGTCCGCGTGTTCATACTGTGGGACTCACGCATACTCCCACGTGACTTGGGCCCACATCTAACCTGTTCCTGGCTACACTAACCTGCCAAGATCCATGGAATTCTTAGCGTCTTCTACAGCTAGCCGCATCCGGAATCGTCTCAAAATCTCCTATTGGCTGAAACGATGCACGCTCTCTTCCATTGCACCAGTATGGTCACTCTTGTATCATTTTGCATTGCATCAGGAAGCTTTTGGACACGCCTCGTCACCACCAGGTCGTTACTATGTCACTCTCTACCCTTAAACAACTGAGTATGACGAAAGTTGCCCTGCGCTACCGGACCGGCCCGCTCAGGGTCCCCCCCACAGCTTGTTGAATATGTATATATATAAGTGCCGTCTTCGTCAGTTTTGCTTCACTCAACCACACCTCCACACACTCAAACTCGCTATTACGCTTCTTGGTCTATTCCCGCCAAAAACCTCGCCCAATACGAAACCCGTCATACCTGCACCCTTCATAGCAGTCTATCAGCGGGAACCAGCAGCCGACCCGAAACACCGACCCAAGGCCACATTGTCACCCACAATGTCTCTATTCGGCCCACCTCTCTCTTCCCATCTCTCCAAGCGCAGTCAGGACGAGGAGAGCGACTCGTCAGCATCTACAGAATCAGCCAATAAACGGCTAAAATTGCTGGGTCTCTCCGCCCCAGCACACACGTCTAGGCCATCCCCGCCTCTATTACACAAGTCCGAAGCGCGTTCGAGCAGTCCAGACAGCGACATAGGACCCGCGCCTCCTCCCGCAGGTTCACCGGCGAAGGGCAGCCACGTGCTTTGTCCCCCGCTACCACGGCTCGATGCCCTCCCTGTGGAACTCATCGGTATGTGTTACCTGCAATCGAAGTTTAAAAGTATCATCTTTGGCTAATACGCTTGATTCTAGGGTTAACCCAGTCGTATCTCAATGACGAGGACTTCTGGCAACTACGCACCACGAGCCGGTCCTTATGGGTAAAATCAACTATCTACTTTGAAGATAGAAGGAAGAAGGTGCCGCAGTCCGAATTCATGAGGAACGTCACGCAGAGTCTGACGCAAGTTGTTGTGCACGCGAATACAATTACGCCGGTCAACCCCCTTCCACCCGGACATCCTCACGAGATGAAGGCTGCATCATCTCTGGCTTCTCTGGTTTCCAGGTCGCGAAGCCCACTTCTATGCCCGTTAATAGAGGAACTGACAATCCTCCACGACGATGACCCGCGATCCTTGCAAGGTACCGCCGCGCACAGGCAGATCGGTTGTGGGCTTGTGCCCCAGAACGAAAAGTCCCCGGAAACGTTCCATCTCTGGGTGGAAATCTTCAAGAATATCAAGATGTACGGTACTCTTAAGGTGGTACGCATCTCCGCGGCCTACGAGACTGTCTTAGGTGCCATGGCCACTGCTGGTTTCGACGAACCCATCGTCATCCTCCACCTTAAGTCGGGCAGCTTTGACAATCAGTCAAATGAGAAGATCTGCTCCTCACTCGCAGGAGCCGCAACCCTGGTTCGGGGTGTGGACTTAAACATATCCCCCACAACCTTTCGCCATAACACCTCCGCAAAGCTGATGGAGTCCACAAATCCGAAGTCGGGACTCGTTGCCAACCTTACCACCAAGCGAGCGCTAAGTCAGCTATCACATATCTCCGAACTTGTGGTGGCGGACGTGTCCCAACATTTCGATTTCCTCAAGAGTTGCAGATTGGAAGCCTGCCTTGCGAACAAAGTCTTTCCGGCACTCCAAAAACTGGATCTCTGCCGGCTATACGTTGCCAGCCAATCTCTCATCTCCTTCGTGCGCAACTCGCCGCAAATCGAGCGACTCCGCCTGCAGTGCGTCACCGTCTTCCAAGGCAATTGGGCGGACGTGTTCGAATGCGTCGCAAACCTTCGTTCCCTCAAGGAGCTCAGCCTCCTGTACCTCCGTCAAAAAGAACGGCCTCCAAACGTACCGGCGCGGCGACCTCCCAATACACCGGTCACCTTCCATGGGGTGATGGTCGTGCGCACTACCGACTCCGCGGAAACGAAGGAGGCGCTGGACCAGCTTGCAACGGGGCGCGAGCCGGCAACTGATGCCCATGGATATCTGCTGCTGCCGTACAACAAATTCAGGAAGTTTCGGCCGCGAATAGCCCGGTGAGCATGTTGTTTTGGGAGGTGCCCCGAACACTCTCCCTATCGATCAGATCTATCCTTGCTGGGTTGTGAGCAACTATCCGCCTTCAGAAGATGCTTGGATGGAGCCAACAACGTCCCGCCCACTTGTCGATTACGGTCGCCTCTAAAACCATATTGGCGATTCGGTTTCCTTTTTGTTTTTCCCTTTATTTTCCTTTTTTTTTCTCAATGGAGCTTTTGTATCTCGTTTTTAATTTGTTTCATCACATTGCATATCGTCCTGCGCCGCTTGCCGGGACAGCTTAGGTGTTATTGGATAGCGTTCTGTTTGTACTTGGACGAGCAGACCTCCCGGGGTAAACCCGGTGATTTGGTCCGATGTCCTGGATGGAAGCACCGCTTTTGTTTTTCTGCTCTTTACGAGGCGTACTGTCATTTGAGGGCATGGTGTAATGGATACATGATACGGGATGGATTAATGTCTATATATAATACTAATGCTAATGCTTAATGTAATGTTTAACACACCAAACTGCGTATTACAAGGGGCCAAGTTGATGATGTAGAGCGAACAACAGAGTTGTGTTTCTCGCCGTCCTCGTGGCCAAGCACAGCGATATGAGACAACCTTCGTAAGCTGGTAGTGAGGGGAGACCATGTCTTCAACCGATTCGGTAGGGGTCTTACAGACTCGAATTGTACCGGTTCTCTCCTCTTACCCCACTGACTTATGTGCTTCCCTTCATCACTTCCATTCTACCTACCTACCCACAACAACTCGCGAATCGCGCCAAGGCAAAAGAGGAACCCTTACTTCTGCACAGGAACCGTGTTCCAGTGAGGTTGTTGTATGACGAACACAACGACTGTCTTTTCGTGTATATCTCTGTCCATAACCATATCACAGTGAAATCGATAACTACACCTCAAGAGGAACTACAGCATACTCGCAGCAAATGTTCAATACTCCAGGTTTTTCTTTGTATCCCTAGGTGATGGCCCTCCAACGACATCGACGGAAGAAGAACAAGGACGCTGATCCCGGGCCGACGGGTGGCGCTGTACGTGGGACGATAGCTGACGAGGATCCGGGAAATCGAGGTGGTGTTAAACAGCTAAGCAGACTACTCAAGTATGTTAGCACTTGTTTCCCAGACTGTCATCACTGTTGGGTTGGCCGTCCAGTACAAGGCATAGTGCATAGCATTCTTAGTTTACATGGGTACACAGATGTCAACACCTCCAAGTGCTCGACTACACAAAAGCACCGGCACCACATACCCCCATTACCAATCACCACATCACAAGCCCAAAACACATTGAGGTTCAATTGTCCATATTCCTAAATTACATTCCGTCATTCCATAAAAACTGTCTCTTGCCGCTTCAAGCTCTTCGATGGGCAAGGTACGAGCAGCAGGGGGGTGTCGTGAAGTTGTGAAATTAAGGGTGCGAGTGCCCGGGACAAAGCGCAAAGCAATGCCGGCAGTGTCAGCAATGTTGTATGTGAAACCATCGTCCGTGGACCAACTCCGAGATCTATCCCGCTTCCGAAAACGCAAAGAAACAGCGGCCTAACACAAAAAGAATGAGAAAAAATACGGGGGGTATAGGCATCTACGGCATGGTCTTCTCGACCGTCTGCTCCAGCTGAACGTTCCCGGCTGCCTCCGCCGTCTTGACGATATTAGCGCCTTCAGTCTTGCCACAGAGGGTCTCGACGATGATGCCGGTGATCTGGTACGGGTCGGCGTTGGAGGCGGGGCGGCGGTCCTCGAAGTAGCCCTTGCCGTCGGCGGCGACTTGGCGAGGCACGCGGACGGATGAGCCACGGTTAGCGACACCCCAAGAGAACTTATCGTAACTCGAAGTCTCGTGGCCACCGGTCATGCGGAGTTGGTTGTCCTCGCCGTAGACGGCCATGTGCTCTGCCTGGCGGACACTAAGCTTCTCCATGGCAGCTTCAATGGCCTTCATGCCACCGTCCTCACGCATCTCCTTGGTGGAAACGTTGGTGTGGAGACCGGCACCGTTCCAGTCACCGGGGATGGGCTTAGGAGCGAAAGTAACCTTGACACCGAACTCCTCAGCGACACGGTGGAGAAGGAAACGGGACATCCATAGCTGGTCGCCCACTATCACAGCGTTAGCGTGTTGTCTAGAAAAACTGTAGGTGATGCTTACGCTCAATACCCGTGCAAGGGCCGACTTGGTACTCCCACTGGGCAGGCATGACCTCTGCGTTGGTACCGGAGATGTTGATGTTGGCGTACAGGCAGGCCTTGTAGTGGGCCTCGACGATGTCACGGCAGAAGACCTTGCCAGTACCGACACCGCAGTAGTACGGGCCCTGGGGAGCAGGGAAGCCGTTCTTGGGCCAGCCATACGGCCAGCCCTGGAAGTCGAGAAGAGTGTACTCCTGCTCAAGACCGAACCAGAACTCGTGTTGTGCGTGGGCGTCCATCAGGAGGGCAGCATCGTGGCGGAAGTTGTACCTGTTGGGCTTGCCGTCGGGGCCGTATGTCTCGCACATGACGAGGATGTTGTCGCCTAGGCGGAAAGGATCGGGGTAGAAGGCGACGGGGCGGAGGAGAACATCGGAGTCGTTGCCAGGAGCCTGGCCTGTTGACGAGCCGTCGAAGTTCCACTCTGGCAGATCCTCGACCTTGGAGGGCTTCTTGTTCAGGGTCTGGAAGCAACTCGTCAGAACAGCTCGCGACGATGAGCGATAAACAAGCATGCATGCCACTCGCACAACGTCACCAGGCTGCTCCCGCGTCGCTAGCGGGGCAGCCCGATGCTTATCGCGGAGTACCCGATCGGGAAGTGGGAGGACGGCAGAGTGACCAGGGCCCTGGCGATTGTGGCGCCCAGTGAGGTCACCTCCGAACGACGACGGAGCATGAAGAAAAAGCTGGAATTCGGAGTCGTGTGCTCACCTTTGATTTTGAGCGGAGGCCGTTGGAGCCATCAATCCAGACGTATTCGGCGATGACCTTGCCGCCCTGGGACAGTTTGAGGTATTTCTCGAGCTGAAAAAATGGCGCGTTAGCCTGGGCACACAGCCATGGGGGGGCTGAGCGATATACTACTTACATTGGCGGTGTTGGAGATAATTGATGATTCCGTCTGTCGCGTGTAAGTATGGGCACAGGCTGGTCACAGCCAGCGGCATGCGTACCATGATTGCGGTTGTGTGGTTGTGCGTGCTGTGGAAGCAGATAAGATGTCTGGTTGGTGGAAAGTGTGTGTAGTGTCAAGACTGAACGGCCGCAGACTGGGTGAGGATATGTCGGGCAGGAGGAGTCAAGCAGATGCGGGGCGGAGTGGACGCTTAAGTAGCAGGCGCGAGCGATAGCGAGGCAGTGAATGGAGTAACTGAATATGTCGCGCGGATGTGGCGGGGCATGGACTGTAGATAAATGACGGGCGAGGCTCGCCAAGCCGCGTTGCCGAACTGTCTCCGTGGGATGCAGCAGGAGCGAACAACATCCATGGGCGACAATCAAGCGGCGGCCAATGTGTCGGGGCGGGGCTCCCCCAAACTGGCGCGCCCCCAGAGAGAGAGAGAGCAGCCGTACGGGGGCGCCGTGTATTGAACGCAGAGCCGGGGACCCACGCGGCCGCTGTATTCCACGCACAATTTCACGCTCCGTCGAAAGACTCAAAGGGACGCCGGACCTGCGTCCTTTGTTTCCCGCCGGCCCGCACACTGACTGGCTCACAGGAGGCGCCGCAGCAGCCTTACCGCAGTCCTGAACGCAGAAGGCCTCGGCTGCGCACGGCACGCGCCACAGTTACAGTCACTCTCTCCCGACTTTGACCGCGACGTGCCTGGATAGCATCGCACGCTGCTCCTAAATTTACCTCAAATGGCAGCATTAATGCTAGCCCCTATTACACATAGCGCCCATTCACCGCTCCACGATCTACGCTGCTCCCTTATCGCGGCCGCCGCTGGGCCTGCATTGCATCCAGAACAACGGCGCTTCCTGTGAACACTCCAGCAGCCCCCCGATGCAGCCGCTGTGACAGCCTGCATACGGGCACTCGCAGAGGAAACACTTGATATCCCCCACCGGCTGAGGCCATTCCTACATTCTCCTAACCCCGGTCCGTCGTGCAGAACGATCGATGTTTCGACCTGTTCTCGCCACAACAGCATGCGGCCAGGCGGATCTCCACGATAAGGCGGGCCCTGACGCTGACTCGGCGCCGTCATTCTTCTGCCCAGCCCCAGCGACCACGCAAACCCTGAATCCAGCCGTGCCTGTTGCGTCATACCTGGGTAGTTCCACGTCGCGTGCTGCGAAAAAACGAAACTTTTTCCATCCTCGCTGTCTGCTACTACGCGCTGTTGACGCTGCGGTCCCGCGACGTGAGCTGGATGCACAAAATAAACGAGGCATATCAGCCGTTCGGGTCTTTTCATCTACACAGCGCCCGGGAGCCTGGCCGTGCATGCAGCGTGGGAGGGGTGCAGTTCCGAACGCCTCCAAGTCGCACAAAACAGAGGCCTCTGTCGCACAGCAACCGCCAACAGTGGGGTATCCTGGGGAGTCCATGTGGCTTCGAACACGACCTGCGGCATTTCTTGTCCCCTCTGCCTATCGGTCTCGTCATCCGCTCTCTGTGACGACTCATAGGGTGCCGTCTCCCCTGCCGCACCCGACCTGCAGCCGCGACCACCGAGGCTCTCCACAAAAGTGCTCTTGGAACCCCACGAAAGTTGAATCATGGCCATTATTTTGTGCGAAACACCAGCTCGTCTGAAGAAAAAGCCGCATCGACGACGGGCCGTTGTCGGGCATCCTGACTGGGCATCCCCCGCATGTTGAACTGTGGCTGTGGACAAGGCCTCCGGACCTTCGCAATCTCTTGGCATGCAGGGTTCGCGATAAGCCATCGGAGCCCCGTTGATTGGCTCTCGGTGAATGATGGCCTAACGTAATGTACGCCGCTCTTTGTGAAGCCTTGACTCAACGCTGATAACCGCGTTCCGAAAGCATAAGGCGATTATTGTATGTGTGCCACCTTTGCCGTGTTCGTGTGTCCTGGACTCCTGGTGGTGTGAGTGAGAAGGGGGAAAGCGACAGACTCCTGAGGTTGTGAGATCCGTTCACTGGCGGGGCACCACCACCACTCCAAATTAGGCAAAGACGAAAGGGAGATCCACGTGCAGCATCTGGGGGATCTGGGGGGCAGCGATAGCCTTCGCAAGGCGAACGAAGCCGCGCCCAGATCGAGCTTCGCTAAGTTCCGAGCGGGAACGTAAGGAAGCTTCACGGAACAATCTGGGGGCGGAGAAGGACAAGAACCCCACCCCTTCAATTTCTAATGACCCAGTACGAGAGAACCAAGGATTGGTGAAAGCGTTTGAGAAAAGTTTGTCCTTGTTATGGTGATGTCGTTGCCATTCGGACAGGTGCATCCCATTCCAGTCCAGCATCCAGGACAACTGCGTAACACTGTGAGTTCTCACAAGAACCAGCAAAGCCAGCCGATGGGGCCCCTGTCAGCCTCCAAAGCCTCCAAGATATATGATCGCCTGGTCCCATCCCAGATGAACGGCGGGAGTGCGGGAGAGCGACAGTCCCTGCAGTGAAGGAGGACCCGATTGACAGGCACAGGAGAGATCGAACCTTTCATTCGGGAGCTAAGCAGGACGAACGATAAGATGCCGTGTTCCTGGATCCGGATGGGCGCGCTTGGAGCTCTCTGACGCCATATGTCCACCTTCCTTGGAAGAGGCCCTCAACAGCAGATGCCAACTCCCTGACCGCATCTCCTTTGGGTCAACAGGAAAGGGTCAAGCACCCCCTGGCCAATATAACTGCTTCCTCACCTCTGCACGTCATCATGGTGCATATCGACTTTCCAAAGTAGTAGTCAAGGTGTTTCTCGGGCGTGGCTAGGCCGCTGAGCGATCATGCAAGCACTGCGCCATCTTGGTTCCGACCGCACCTTGTCTGCCTGCATCTTGAGGCATTAGGGCTGTTGCCATTACTACCTCCTCTTGCATCTTCTTCTTGACCTGCATCCCAGTCGGTTGAGCTGCCCGAGCCCTCGATACGCGCACGTGATGGTCGACCTATGATGTTCTGACAGCTGGACGCAACATCTCTCGGAACTTGAAGTGGTTCCCTCCCCAGGGGCCGATGTCCAGAATCAACGTCCCTCAGCCAGCATGGTCTTCTTGACCCATTCGACCCAAATTCCAAGGTCCATGCATACTTCGAGCGCCCGAGCTAACCTCTTCACACTTGCATCCTGTTGCTGGACATTTTGCTTCTCATCTTTGTCATTATCGCTCATGGTAGTGTCCGTGCCATTGGTCGGCAAGTTCTGCGGCTTGATGACAAGATCGGCGTTCGATTGAACATCAACCACAAGCGTCACTCGCTTCCCAGTGACCCGTTCATCTGTGAGGCAAGCAAGTATATCATCGGCGGAGAGGGAACCCGCATTGGCCGCAGGTATGTCGACTCTGAGCTGGGGCCCACCGTTACTGGCCAAAGCAACTGAAACATCCAACCGAACGGCCGGCTCCTTCTGATCGTTGCCTAGGTTCTGTTTAGACCTCGATTGAGAGCGTGGACCTGATGAGGGCGGTTGTTTGGTCGATGGCAAAGACTGTGCTGTCCCTCCAAATGTTTGGGACAACAGCGACGTCGTAAACGCATATTGGCGTAGGGTTGGCAACAGCTCGACGAGTTGCCTCGGGTGCGAGAATGGCAGTGAGTCGATCACCACACAATAATCGGTCCGCGGGAAATACAACCAATTGTCGTGCCTGTGTTCCTCTTCTTTGCCGTCTTCCCCGAGCACAAGTGTCTTCTTCTCTGCACGCATTTCGTACGTCGGTTCCGCTTGCGCTCCGGTCATCGCAGGATCTGGATCCCCAGCTTTGAGGGCCAGGTCGGCGAATGTACCGACACGTATGTCGTTAGAGGTGCCAAAGTTCAGAGACTGCTGTATGTAGTTGAATACGAGGAGAGGCACTACCAACGGTGGGCTCAGCTTGGCGACAAACCGGATGTTGGGAAGACGGCCCGTCGCATTGTCCAGGTTCAGGGCTTCATGTTCACCCTCCGGCAGGGCTGACGGAAGATATGTAGGTGGCGGGTCCTGCCAGTCAAGCGTCGGCTTGTTGAGGAGCAGATTAGTTATGTCGCTGTCCGGAGCATCTGGAGCTTTCTCGACAGTGTCTGATATCCAAGCATCGGATATTCGGATCGACGAGAATGGGGATGCAGGAGCAGATTCGCATTCGAGCGTCAGGGCATAGATTTGGTGCATTTTGGTATCGTCATCTTCAGGGTTGTTATTCGCCGGCTGCGAGTCGATGTCCATAGCCTCCTTGCCTTTGCCGTGACTCGGAAGGACATGGCGCCGGTCCATCCAGTACTCAAGAGAAAGACCCAAACGTCCTCCAGCGTTCAAGCGGGGACGACCGCTCTTTTTGCAGAGTACTTCTCTCTCTGCCTTGTAGCTTGCCAGGGGATCACCCGAGTCCCGCAAGGCCATGGCCGCTTTCTTTTCGTGATCAAAGAGCTTCTTCAAACTCGTATAGACACCAAATATGGCCTTGTAACAACTAAGACCACCGTTCTGAGGGCCACTGAGATGGTCTATCCTTAGCAGCTTCTCCAGATTATGCGCGAATCTTTCGAGTGACACGTTGATTTTGGCCATACCCGGTAATGGCTTGAGACTGTCGCCCAGGATCTTCGATGCCGTGGCAGCATAGTCATGTTCGTCGCCGTTGATGCCCAGGGCGACTTCCTCGGGAACCACTTCGCCATTTCGAACGGGTATCTGTAAGGTCAGTATGGTACGCTTGACCATGAGCTCGAACCTCACCTCACACAGGGACTCGTTTCCGATCTGAAGCACCAAGACACCCGATTCCTCCACAGCGCTCAGGCCTTCCGTCTGGCAGAGGTCTAAGATTCCCTTGGGGCCGACTCTTCCCGGTCTCGACTTCAACGTCGAAATGATGCTTTGCAGTCTGCGCCGGCGCTCGTCTTCGTCTGCACGGCCCATGGCGCTGGCCGTAAAGCCCAGACTGCTCATGCCCATTCCGCTCATGCTTATGCCCATTCCAACTCCACCCTCTGCAAGGAGACCGAACGCTGCTGGAGAGTCGAAGTTCACCATGGCGGGGACGCTTCGGGGTGCTGGCGACGAGGAGGCTGGGGCCTGCTTCTGGGGCGTGTTCATCATTGGGGTGGGAGTCGTCATGGTGAGTGGAGGTGCCGCACAAGCGGTCCACTGGTGCGGAGAGGTGTATGATGAGAGCGGGTTCGATGAGGGACGCGGGGAGAGCCAAAGCTCCCCTGTTGATGCGAAGCTTGGCATTCAGGTACAACCCCACTTATGACATGGGGGAGACATCCTGGATGTCAACGGGGTGTGAATAGCAAAGGTATTAGGGATGTGATGTTCAAGATTCCAATCCGGGTATCCAACGCCTGGGTATCATCTAAATGCTATGTGACGCCATGTCTTGTTCTGCCAATCGTCGACCGCACCAAATTCCCTCTCAGTCCAACTCCAATACATCATCGTGGTCAACAGCCAACACTGTCCCTTGCTTCCCCTTCGCAGATCTTGTTTTCGCCGTGTTGCCAGACTTGCCAGTCCTGATAGGCTCTTTAGCCCTCTCCATCGTGCTGCTTGTGCTTGAACCGGCTTGCTCCATGCTTCCCGCTCCGTCGATTCCACCTGACAGCAGGCGACTTGTTATGTCCGCGAAGGAAGCGTTCCCATATGATATCTCCCGCAACCGCTTTCGGGGCCTCTCGCTCTGCGTGTCCACTGCATCTGATGTGGCATTGGCTTCTGTCTCCCAGCGTTTACGGATCGTCTCTTCCTGGGGATTCTCCAACAGATGGAACGAGGCATGATGGCCGCAGCCGTCACAGTCGAACGTAGATGCACTCTACACGGTGTCAGTATGGCTTATACTGTCACCACCGGAGCATATCCTTACTTTGAGCGGATGCAACATGAAACGCTTGCATGGACACTTGCCATAGTTGAACATGCCCTTTCCGTGTTGACATTCTCCGCGAGGGACCGCATAGTTCATCAGGCTCCATATGTCGGGCGTCGTCATCGTCGCGGTTGGGCGTGCGATAGCCGTGGCGCAGACAGCGTAGGAGTTGCGCTGTGGGGAGGAATAGTTGCCGGGTGATCGACAAATACAGGGCGACGAAAACGCGACGACACAAACGCGTCCTCGCGAACTCACGTGCGCTCTAACCAAGCATCCATAGATTCATTCACTCCAATACTCAGCTGTTCTGAGATTACAATTTGATGCCATAGCAATTTCGACGCAGATCATCTATACAAATCAATGTGGTCAGGCAAAAGCCATCACAGCCCGCCCAACCTCCGGTTCCAACCCAACATCATGGGAGCTTTGGCCATCGTATGATACAACTCCCGAGGTCTACTGGTGCGAAGCTCGGTAGCCATTTCAGTCAGCTCTCTGGCGAAAAGCCTCAGATTGGGATAAATGTCCTTGTATATGTACCAGCAGTTCTGAATAAGGTGCGATAACTCATTCATACATCTAAAGATGAACATATGACGAGGATCGTCGTTTTTCGACTGCTTGTAGAAGTCGTGAATGTAGAAGATCCATTCGAAGATGGCCCAGTGTTCGTGGTAAATCGCGATAGGGGACTCAGCAAAGTCGATCTATAAAGACGTCAGCCCCGTCAACAAAGCCTCGTCGATACATCACTTGCCAGGTCCAGAAGGCCAAAGCGCCTAAAGGCGTCGCAGAACTCGCAACAAGGCTGCTTATCATGTCTCCACCTGGCTCGAAACTGTTCAGATTGCCTTTCTCGGGGATCAATGCCGAACAGGTGGTCCGGGTTGTTGCAATCTGAATAGGGGCACTCGTCAACGTCCTCATAGAAATAATACTCCATGGCCATCAGGGGTCAGGGACAGAGTATGGACACGGGAAGGAATCTTGTGGAGAAGTAAATGAATCTATGGATAGCAAACACGCTTGATTGTCAGCTCCTCTGCGTAACAACGTTGGCAGCCGGAGTGGCTGAGAACGATGCACATGGTCACACATCGCTGATTGCCTCAACGCCATGCGTCCTATGAAGTTGAGTGTGCAAAGTCTGGTGGTCCATAGTAGCATCGACGACGAACAGCGCTGATGTTAGAGGTTGATGAGTACCTTTAGGGGTGGACATCGGAGTGGTGGAGAGGTCCAAGCTCCAACGCGTCGCGGCTCCGCTCCACGCCAAGGCGCTAGCAACCACTTAACGCGTCGCGTCGCAGCTGCCCTTAACTCGTGTCTGAGGGAAGTGACCTCGAACACCACTTCCACCCACACCAATCCGCCGCATCGCAGCTTCCCACCAACCAGCATTTCCTTCCCATTGCATGTGTTGCTGTACAAGATGCCTTCCACAATCCTCGGAAAGAGAACTCGCAGCTCTGCCCGCGCAGAAGCTTCAGGCAAGTGCTATCGCCGCCGTGCAAATGCAGGCACGTCTAACAGTTCTCAGAAGTCACAGCTCCAGCTACCCGCTCAAGACGCCAGGCGCAATTCGTCATTCTCGACGAGGCAGAGAAGGAGAACCCATTCGACAGTCCCAGAAAGCAGGCTCGCCCCGATGGCGACGCAATGGACGTGGACGAGGAGGAGGAGATGCCCGTGAAGAAAAGGGGACGGAGGGCAGGCACGACGCCCGCAAAGTACACCACACAGAAGAGCCGCATCCCGCTCTCAGAAGCAGAAGGCAACTCTCCCTCCAAAGTACCTGCCGCAGTTGTTGAGGAGACAGAGAAGATCCCTCAGACGCCCCGTCATAGAGATTCCCGGTTCAAGGTTGCTGTCACGCCAAGGCATCGCGTTCTGGTCGCTGGTCGGCTACCCCTCACACCACGCACTCCGCGCACCCCGTCCACACCCCGGACTTCAGTTCCCACAGTTTACAATGAGGGTCGTCAGCTGTTCATGCGTGGAAACGCGCCATCTGCATTGTTCGGCCGCGACGAAGAGCGTAAGGAGCTGGAATCCTTCATCTCCACGCGCACGAAGGCGAAGAAGTCTGGCTGCATCTACATCTCGGGTCCTCCTGGAACCGGCAAAAGCGCTTTCGTCAGCGACATCTGCAGGGAGCTTCCCTCCGACTCCTTGAAAACGGCGTATGTGAACTGCATGAGCGTCAAGAACGCGGCAGACCTCTTCCGAACACTGCTGGAAGAGTTCGTCGACATCAGTGAGGTGGCTGAAGGAACCGAGATGCAAACACTGAAGAAGCTCTTTCTACAGCGCAAGACTTCATATTTCGTTACCCTGGACGAGGTTGACCACCTGCTGGAGCTTGACCTGGAACTCCTCTACAGCATTTTCGAATGGTCTCTGCAGAAATCGTCAGGCCTGGTGCTGGTCGGCATTGCGAATGCCCTCGACTTCACCGATCGCTTTCTTCCACGCCTCAAAGCCCGCGGACTCAAGCCTCACCTGCTTCCATTCCTCCCATATACCGACAAGCAAATCAGCTCAGTCATCACATCCAAACTGCAGAGCCTGATGCTTGCCGAAAACAAATTCATCCCCTTCATCCACCCTACCGCTATCCTCTTCCTCTCCAAGAAGGTGGCTGGACAGTCAGGCGATCTGCGCAAGGCCTTCGACATCTGCCGCCGCGCCATCGATGTCATCGAGGCGGAGACACGCGACAAGTACGCCAAGCTGGGCTCAGAGATCACTCCTTCTCCCACTCCGTCTCCAACGAAGACACCCCTTGTGGAGAATATGAACCTCTCCTCTCCCGCCACCCGATCACCCATCAAAGGCAGGGGCATCGCCACCAACCCTCTCTCTACCCTCACACTCGAAACCGCCCCCCGCGCCACCATCGCCCACGTCGCCAGGATCACAGCAGCCGTCTTCAGCAATGGCACCACGCAGCGCCTGCAATCTCTCAACCTCCAACAAAAAGCCGTCCTCTGCTCCCTCTCCGCCATAGAAGCCAAATCGCGTTCCTCCACCTTTCAGGAAACGCCCTTTGGCGCTAGCACTCCCTCCAAATCTCAAATTACGGCACCTACCATCAAAGAGCTCTACGAGGCCTACACCACGCTCTGCAAGCGCGAAAACATCCTCCATCCGCTCACAAGCACCGAGTTCAGGGATATCGTTGGCAGCTTGGAGACGTTGTCGCTGGTTTCAGCGGTCGAAGGCAAGGCGGGGAGTCTGGTCATGGATGCTGGAACGCCGAGTCGGAAAGGGAAGAAGGGAGGTTTCGGGGCTGTTACTGTGGAGGATCGGAGGGTTGCGGCGAGTGTGGGGCAGAAGGAGTTGAGTGAGGCTCTGACTGGCCCGGGGAGCGATATTCTGAAGGGAATCATGAGGGGGGAGTGAGTCAATGTGAGGATGGAGAGTGTCGTGTTTGTTGTTTCTTTCTTGTTTCGGAGCGTGCTTGCATAGCATGGCGTAAGGTTCATGGGCATGGGAGGCGTTCATTAGAGCATCTGGCGTTTGTTGTCCAAAAAGGCATGGGCGTTCATCGCTTTGGTTGGAAGCGGCATAACGGTTTTGGCATCACGGTTTGGGTATGGGTCAACACACTGCATCAGCATGAGCGAGTGAGTCGTAATAGCAATTCAAAAACCCAACAATCACATCTGTGCTCGGATTCTAAAGTGACATTGCCTTGTTCGCCACACAGGGCTTCCATACTTGCCGTGGTGTTTCTCACCTCTGCCACCCGATCTTTGAGGAGAATACTTAGGTCCACAGCCTTTGACATAATCCTCGTTAACCAGAGCAGCCACTTACCGTACTTAGCCTACTACCCAACCATTCTTCACACATGGCATTGACAGCTAGCAAGACAAGGTCAAGCGAACTTCCACACAATCCATTCCCATCCATGCACACAAGCCACAACACCGGATCTCGATGCCGATTGTCCGTTCCCATTCCCTTTCCAAGCCCACCCATCCTTTCAAGACCTCCACCTTTTCCCCAGTCCCACACTCGTCCACCCCAACTCCCAGGTCCCTCACTCTCTCTCATCACCAACCCTCCACCATCACCTCCCCACCCTCCCCACCTCTTCTCTCCCCTCGTCTTTCCGGCGACCCCGAAGTCCCCCGAATCCACCCAGATTTGCTAGCCGAATGATAGCATACCCTAGGTAGCCGAGCCATCCCAAGGCCGACGCCAAAACGCATGACTCGCAGATCCATCCCAAGCTGAAGGCTGAAAAGAGGCGTTGTCTTCTGTTTTCAGCCGGACAGTTTCTGTTTTCAGCCAGCCACCGCCCGGCGCCACAACCCATCGTAGCTGGAGAACTTGGCTGGCTGGCGTGCGTTGGTGACGTTCGTGTGGGGATTTACCTGCGGCTGCGTTGTATTGTATGGATGCATGGATGCATGGGTACATATGGTAGGTCGTTCGGGTTTGTAGAGGAGTGCAGGAGTACAGGAGTGCACGATGGCGTGTGAGTGAATCACTTGTGTATTGTATGCTTGATGTGCTGGACCAAACAATCTACGAACAGACAAAGCTGCAGCGTGAGATGTTGAGAGGCGGTAAGACACATACGGACATAGCCTAGCAACTGGTTGGAATGTGAGCAGCAGTAATGGCCCTAATAGGCCAGGCGCTGAGGCTGAACAAAAAACCGCATACCAGCTGAGAAGCCGCATGACCAGAAGATCGTCCACGACAACAATCTTCTTGCAAATTCATCAACGATGATGGCAAACAGTGACAGCAAATTGTTCTAGACTCTATTACAAGCGTACCGCATATCCTAAACCCCGGCCGTGGCTTCACTCCCAGTGAGCCTGCAGCTTATCCTAGGGTATCAGTCAAAGTGCCGGTCAGTAAACGCAAATGTGCTAAAGACACTACTGGCCAGCAAACATGGCAAAAAGGAAGATTGTATATACGCTCATTCGCCTGTGCCCAAAACTCCAACCACGATGCAAGCAGTAGACACCCTGTCTCGCTTTTTGCGCCCGAAACGCCACAATGCTAGTATGACTGAAAGACAGGAACCCAGAACCATGGGTATGAGGGAAAGGCAAAAGTGCAGATGGCGCAAGTAGGTGTGGAGATCAGGAAAAGTGCAAGTATGATCCCGTATGCGGGTTGTTGGGACAGTCCCGATGCTGGAGGTCGTGGCGTTGCCGCGCGTCTCAAAAGTCCGCCCTACCAGTCGGAAAATCCTGTGGCGGTCGCGACACCACAGAATGCCGACCGCAAACCCCGCATAGCGGACTCCATATCCTATCATCGAGGTATCTACCGCCGGAAGATAGAGATGAAGCTCTTACGCTTGCCGATCCTTGGTGCTCCATCGTCCGGTGGCGCAAGGTGTCCAGTGGAGATCTTGCTGCCAGACTTATCTTTCAGATATTTCGAAGACGAATGTTTCACAGCGTTCTTTCCAAACTTCTCGCCTTTTTGCAGTGGCGACAGGCTGTCCTTGCCCTCCTCGCTCATCTCGACGCCCGAGTCGAGATGCCCCGGGCTGGGCATAGGCGGGGTAACGGTGTTAGCTCCTACAGCCTTGGAGCTGCTCCTAGAAAGCTGGATGCTGCTTTTTGCCTTGCCAATGGCCGACTTCTTAGAGCTCTTCGTAAGTGCGCGTTTCAGTGCAGAGTTGTCTTCGCCATTTTGGCGCTCCAGCCGCTCGATGTCGCCCAGGACTGTCATCCCGCTGATCGCCAAGCAATCCTCGGGGATGGGCAGGAATTTGACAATGCCTCTTTCCGACTGCACGCCGATGGACTCCTGTAAGAAGTTCTGCACGAGAGCGGCATTGCGCTTGTTAGTGGTGGGCTGCATATGCACGGGCAGGGCCGAGATGGTAAGCACGTAAGTAGGCTCGAACGAGCCGCCGAGCAGCAGACAAGCGGAGTGGTTAACGGTAATCATGATGGAGGATTCGGGTCGCTGGTATCGCTGGGATAGGTGGTGCGAGAGATCGGTTACTAGCGTATATTCATCCTTGATCTGCAATCTGTCAGCGCAGGGTCTCACGACAGATGCTGAAACACCAAACGTACAATGACATTTGTCCTGAGGTCTGCAATGATGGGCGCATCCTTGGTCACACGGTCACGGGCCGACGACGTCGTGGAGTCCTTGTAGGCGAACTGCTCTTCGAAATACTTGTGCCTTTGGCGCGTGGAGGGGCGGTGTCCTGTCCGGTCGGTTGAGGCTCTGTTGCTGATGGCTGGCAGGTCGCGGGGCTCGTCGACGGCATGCACAGACGGGTGAGTAGAGTTGAAGGAGAAGGTGGACCGCGAGGGTGAGAGTCCGTCTGTTTGAGGGTCGGGTGCTGTCAGTGTGACGCCGGCAGGTTTGGGAAAGGCGGCGGCCGAGTTGGTGGACGTGCCGGACGATCGCGACATGTTGGTAGCAGAGGAACCGTGGGTAGAATGTGGCATGGTGGAGGAGGAGAGTTCAGGGTGGGTTTGTGTGGGCGCGTGGAATTCCTGGGTGGACCTGTGTGATAGGTAGATATATCACGTATATCAAGTCCGGATAAAGCTAGCGGGTGGCACGCACAGCGTAGGACGCGGCGTGACAGGCGGTCAAGAGGTTCTTTTGAAATGTTGACGGCGGCTGGTGACGGAGGGTCGGGGAGGAGTAGGGAAGGCGCGGAGGAGAGTGTCTTGGAATGTGGAAGGAGGGGCCACGGGTGCGTCTATGTAAATAGACAGTGGGCAGGACTTGAGATCCGACAGGGCGGATAGGCCGCAATATCAGGCGGCGCAGCGAGTTTCGAGGGAATATGTATTATGGGGATTGTTGGATAGGAGAGCAAGGGAAACGGGGGGATGCAGGTAGCAATATCTAGTCCTGAATGGCACAGGGAACGGGGTCTAGGTGGTTGTCATGGGTGTCATGGGTGTCATGGGTTGTGGAGGCGCGCTGCCCTGTGGTCCACGGACCCTGGGTTCCATGGTTGGATTGGGCGACTGTGCAAGCGCATTGGGAAGCCGCGGCAGCCCTGCAAAGCCCTGGATGTCCTGCAGCGCGCGCTCCGAGACGGTGAAGTGTTGGCTGCTGATGCTGCTGGATGCCAACGCTGCAGTCTCTGCTGATTCCGTCCCAGTTGTCTTTTGCGCGCCCCAAAGTGAAGGCGGCGAGGGTCATGGGGGAGAGAAGTGTGGCGCTCGTGGCTTGCCGCTCTGGGAAGTAGCGGCGTCGAGAATCCCTGCGTCTATCTGGCCGCTACTGCCCGAAGCGGTCGCCAAGTCCTGATCTCGGCCTTCCCCGTGCGCGCCGCGGCTTGTCAGCGATGCTGCTATGTCGTGCTGAGAGAGCTGCTGAGGCCAGCTGCTGCAAAATGCACAGCGCCAGATGCCCTTTGCCCAATTGCCCGACACGTTTTAGCCTCCAGTCTGCAGCGCGCCACAGGCTGCAACCACCAGCTGCCTGCGCGACGCGAGGCTGTCGTGTCGTCAACACCGCTCTCCGGACCTCGCCAGCAGAAAGACACCATGACCATGTGCCGGGATCGAGTGGGCCCTGAGCTAGCGTCCCCGTAGATCCACTTTTCAGAGGGCCTCGAACATCTGGAGAAAGCGACCAGCGAGTTGCTCCTCCAGGGGCTCCTTTGATTCTCAGACATCACGAAGCTGAGCCCGACAGACAACACGACTCCCTCGCAGACACCCACCGCCACACTCACACCACCAACACAACTGTGACCAACCCTTCATCTCGGTCCGTTGCACCCGGACGCGAGCCGAAGCCAGAGACACACGCTCTGTGGGGAAGTGAAATGTTTCGCCCAACGTTTGCGTGTCACTGCCGTGCTACCGGCCTTCTGCCGCCGTGCAACACCACCCATGAAGAGGCAGAGGGACCAGTTGGACCATGTCCCGTCTGCGCCCAGAGCCCTTGAGCAAACCATACAGTGTGTGTATGTGTAATCGCGTTACCACGGGAAGTCCTGGCGCTGTTGTTGAGACATCCCCGTACGATGCTCGAGGTGCTTCGCTTGATGCGGCTCTGTCTAGGACAGCTCATCTTCACAATAGCCCCCGTCATGATTGTGTACAGACTCCACGAGTTGTCCAACCTGCAGTGCTCTCCCTGCAGCTGTTGGCCTTGTGGTCAACGACTCCGCAGCTGCAGTAGTAGCCATCGAACCGAGATTCGCATGTAAGAACTCTCTCTATTCCCCGCTCGTGAACGTCCAAGGACCACTGTTGTGTCACGTCGTACAGCACTGGTCTTGCAGAATTCATTTGCCCCTCGTTAGATGGTTGGCTGCCTCTTCCACCGTCTGCAAGGGAGGCGCTGTGCATCTGCTTTAAATTCGAAACCATGAGCCGCCTCCACGACGCCAACGGCTTCGCTCGCCGAACCTCGCGCATCTCCACAGTTGCACAACGACATCCACAGAGACACAGACAGCTGTCTGGCAGAGTGCCATTGATCAGAGTATACGTCATCTCTGGAGTCGAGATTAAACATCGGAACAACTGTTTCGTAGCCCTGTTTGCCTTTGGGTACAGCATCTGCATGGACGGGGGAAGTGTTCCTCATGCGTATACGTTTGGAGAGAGAGGATTTGAGGTAACGTCACTTATATTATTTCGAGCCTCCAGCCGTTGATTGGTCTTTCTAGCGGTTGTGCACGCTGCGCCTTCCTCCGGTAAGACGTTCATTCGTTGACTCTCCTGCCATGAGGTTTGATTGCTCGTAGAGGACGACAAGCGAAGTGCAGACTGAAGCGTTGTGGCGGCCTGAGGTTCCGATGAGACCTACCTCAAGCCGTTCAGTAATTGACCTGCGTTCGCACTGTTGCTCAGCTTGGATACATTTCGGTTTTGTGATGTTGGCTTACATGCAAGTGGGTAGAACCTTGGAAGTTGTCGCGCACCACGTGATAGCGCGTTGGGAAGGCGCGTCGGTTCCCACCATCTTGTAGAAGGCGCCCCACAATGCGATTCCACACTTACACCACCTCAGCAGCTACTACTCCTCCCACACCTCTCACACATCATGGCCCAGAACAATGCCGCGAAACGCAAAGGTCCCGCTTTCAAGCCTCCACGTCCTGCCAAAAAGCCTGCCGAACCTGCTGCTGTGTCGACTAGCAAGACCACATCCGGACCAGCCTCACGCTCGGCCGGCGTCACAAAGAAACCAGCCCCGGCGCGACGTAGCTACAACAAGGCAACAGTCTTGAACTCTTCCGACAACGAGGACGATGACTCGTTGCTTGGCTCCGATCTCGACGAGCTGATGGAGGATATTCCAGCACCGAGACCCGCAGCCGTTGAGCGAGAAGCACCCGTTCAGCCACCACTCGAGCCAATTCCTCAGAAACTTCTCGGCAGGCTACTGCAAGAAGGTTTCGAGGATGACGACACACGAATCCATCGTGGAGCGATGGAGTTGACAACAAAGTACATCGACATATTCGTTCGCGAAGCCCTTACTCGGGCTGTGTTGGAGCGCCGCGAGACGAACAAGAAGGGCCGGAGAGGTGGAGTGACCGATGGATTTCTTCAAGTAGAGGATCTCGAGAAGGTGGCCCCCCAGCTAGTGCTCGACTTTTGATCGAGGTCATCAGTCCCAGTTGGAATCACAGGCCGACTTACACGGCCAATGCTCAGCGACGCCTCCGGATCGGACAGTGGAACTCCGCGAAAGGCGCGACTTTCCGCTGCTTTTCGTAATTTCATGTGTACAGCGCAGAATGGCCTTCAGGCTGGATTGACACCTATTGTTCGAACATCGAGCTCTGGCATGCCAAGGCTGGCGTGCTCACTGATTGCAAGGCTCGCGACAGAAACGAGCAACGCTCCAGGAAACGGACATTCTATAATGACAGGTCAATGATTGAAACGCGATACCATGTGCTCGACCGTTTGAAGATGGTGAGGCCTATCCTCTGCGACCGCTGTTTGTGATGACAGGATCATGGGGTACGCTAATTTGGTCTCTATCACACGACCTCAAGCAACACACTGCATGGCCAAGACGGGTGCGTATTCTTTTGAGAGAAGTCCTGACGGTGCAGCGGTCGGTTCAAACTTTACCGGAGGCGAAGAGGGGCTACCAGTCGCGGCGGAGGTCTCAAACGCAGCCTCAAACAGGGACTGCCTCGCACCTCAACACCCGAACCGTTCCCACTCCGCAACGAAGACTTTCCACCACGGAGCGATACATTCACCCAGCACGTCCCCGGCGCGATGAACAGTGGATTATGGTCAACTAGCTGATTCAAAAGAATGCAATTTTGCCTTTCCTCTCAGCGACGGCGCCGCTGACTGTGCGCTTCTCTGTTCTGGAAGTGCGCGCCTCATGTTGTCGGACCTGCGACAACCGAGGAGTGGTCTGAGGCACGAAGAGATTCTAAACTGTCGCAGAACCGCCCAAGGTGCTTCGGAAACATGCCACCCGCCTGCGCATACGCGTTTTCGAGCGGACCTCCTATTTCACATTTTTTTCTTCATGCCTTAAGACCCCCATTTGTTGTCTTTTCTGCTCACTTTCTTCTCATCCACTTCGACGGCTGTCTTCTTTTTCTTTCGTCCCTCACTTTACCGTCTCTCTTCACTTCTAATTCTCTCACTGGCTAGTCCAGTTTCGAGCGCTAGTCGCCTTTTCGCTACTTCGAAGCCCTAGTAATACCCAGTCGCTCTTTACACAGCACCACGATATCACAATGTTGTTTTCGAAAACCTTTGTCACCTGCGCCCTTCTCGGTCTGACCGCGGCTACTTCCCATGAGGTTCAAGCTCCTGCGCACGTCGCTCCACCAGCCGAGCACTCTCCGCCCGCTGTGCACACATCGGCTGCCGTTGCTGCACCTGTCCATTCCTCGCCGCCTCCGGCACACGCTCCTGTGGCGGAGGCTCCTCCTGCGCACTCCCCTCCAGCTGTCGTAGAGACTCCTCTTGCGCACACCTCTTCTGCTGTTGTTGCGGCACCCCCTGTGCATGAGTCGACGACAATTGCAGAGGCCTCCCTTGTGCATACTTCGACGGTGGTAGCAGAGGCTCCTGCGCACACATCTACAGTTGCTGCACACACCTCCCAGGCCCCGCAGGTGCATGCCTCGCCTCCTCCTGCACATGCCAGTTCTGCTCCAGCGGCCGGAACTGTCAAGACACATGTTGTGCAAGTTGGTGGTCCCAATGGCACCCTGCTGTTCTATCCAGAGAATTTGGTTGCCCAACCTGGTGATCTCGTCCAGTTCCAATTCAACCCCAAGGTAAATATACGCAGTGCACTAGACAAGCCGACGTTGATATATGACGCAGAACCACTCAGTTGTCCAGTCTACTTTCGACCAGCCTTGTGTGCCGATTCAGAACATCATGCCGAACAAGACCGATGCTTTCTATTCTGGATTCATGCCCACCAACGCCAGCTCTGTCGCAGCAGGGAACAAACTGACATACACAATCCGCGTCATGGATACCAAACCCATCTGGTACTACTGCTCGCAAGGCCCACACTGTCAGAACGGTATGGTTGGGGCCATCAACGCGTATGTTCAATCTGGTCTCATTTTGTAAGTTTGACTGACAAATTTCTGCAGGCCTGCTAGCGGAAACAGGACACTTGCCTCCCACAAGGCTTTGGCTGCGGCTGCTCCTGAGAACCTTAGCCCTGGGCAACAAGCTGGACAAGGCCCCGCGTCTCCTCCAGCATCTCCCGGTGCTCCCAGCAGTGGCCCGACCGACAGCATTTCAGGCGGCGCCACTCCCTCCGCTCCCGACACCCCAGCACAGGTCACTACCGATGCTGCTGGCCGTATCTCTCAGTCTCTACTCATGCTCGGCCTTACTATGGTCGCCGCATTCTTGGTGTTGTAAGGGAAAATAATGGCTAGGTGTAGGTAAACGAGGACGGGCTTTTCAAGATACCATATTGTTGTGATTGCTGGCTGGTGCAGCATCACTATTTCTTTGGGGGTTAGGGCTCGGAGGGCGTGTTGTATTTATTCACATTATGTGCCCCCGACATGTCGAGCACGAGAGGCGGCGATAGAATCTGCAATAATAGAACATCTCATTCGCGTTCAATCCCAAACACTTGAGCTGATTCTACGGCTTTGGCAGGTGCGGTACTGACGCGGCACTACCGGCCTGTTCGCGCCTTCCACTCATCAAGGCTACCGGCAGATGCAACATGCATTTCCCCCAGCATCAGGCTCTTCAATGCTTCCCTTAGCAACACGTCATGCGCATCCTATTCCCTCAGCTTATTCTAACCTGAAATCGATCTACCTTTCCATTTCCTAGACCGGCTGTTCGATTGGAAGGGCAGCCTTCCACTTCAATGCGATCAGAGACGCGGGAAGCCAGACGCAGCATCTCTGTCCTCTCGCCCACGTCGCTCACTCTCATATGCTGGACTGTAGCCACACTGCTAAGCGCCGAGACGGATGCTCTGCATCATATGGCGGTAAAGGCCCCTCGAAAGCTACACAGAAGACAGCAGTCCACCACACCACTCATCGTAACGAACCGATGCAGCGATACCATCTGGCCCGGAATATCCACGCAGGCCGGAGATGGACCACCGGACATGGGCTTCGAACTCCAACCTGGAAGCTCACGGAGCCAGACGGTATCTGAAGACTGGCAAGGGCGTGTATGGGGTCGCACCAACTGCTCCTTCAACGACGCCGGCACAGGACCAGCAAATGGTCGTAGAAAGGCATGCGGTTCTGGCGACTGTTACGGTGTCCTGCAATGTGTGGTTGGCGTCAGTATAACCACAAGTCATCTGTGGATTTGACCGACTGATGTCTGCAGGGCGACGTGCCGGTTTCGCTGGCCGAGATGACACTCGATGCCGGCGATGGCCATACCTACTACGATATCTCGCTGGTCGACGGCTACAACCTCCCTATAGCAATTGTTCTCCAGGCGCATGAAAACGCGAGCTTGGAGGACCTACCTCCCAACCTAACCAATCCCTCCTGCGATGGTACTGCCGCCTATCTGGCAGCCCAGGGATAGGATCCATACAGCGGCTCCGACCCCAACTTCCTTAGCACGAACAGTTCGTTCCAGCTCCCCTTCGATCAATCCGTCACAAGCGACGAGTGCGCGAGATGGTGTCCTTGGGATCTGCAAGAACAGCCTCCAGACGAATCTTCCAGTGGCGTGGTAACCTATCCCGACGACCAGGTCCAACGTCCAGGTTTCAATCCGTGTTTCTCGGCATGCGCAAAGTGGAATAAAGACTCAGACTGTTGCACGGGACCGTTCAACTCGCCCACCAAGTGCCAACCGGGGGATTATTCCAAGAACGCAAAGAAGGTTTGCCCAGACGCATACAGCTTCGGTCAGTTAATAGGTTCTCATCTATGACACCCAGACTTGCGATATCTGACTACCAAGCAGCTTATGACGACCAAACATCCACCTTCATCATCCCTGCCGGAGCAGGCTTCGAGGTCATTTTCTGTCCTGGCGGCCGCTCAACTACCATCCTCTCTACGTATATCGACGAGATGCTCCAACTAGCACAGACAGGAAAAGTGGACCACATGGGACGGAGAAGCCTCCACAAGAAAGGCGTCGGAGAGCAGAAGCAGATTGCTACGGTCAGGAAAAGCGGTGCCAGGAAGAAGTTCCGGATCCGCAGCGTTGCTCTCATGGCTATCCTGGTGGCGGCCGCATATGCTGTGGCACACGCAGTCATGTCTTGGTCATAGCGGAGTGTTGGTGAAGCGGTGTGGGTGTAGGTACCTCTGTCTGCGAGCTAACTGCGTGCAAGTAGTGTTAGTTATCCCATCCTTACTGCTGCCGAATGGTGGTATTCTGCATCTCTACACCCGCAACGGGAGTTTCAAGTAAACATCCGAATAAGTTGTTTTTGTGATTGCATCAAATAGGCGTAGGTGTTGTTAATGCTTTGACAATTTGTCTGCTAGATGTGGCGCAGTTCCGCCATGTGGCTGACCGGGTGCACCTTCCCCACCTCCACCCCAAGCTTCAGACGTCAACTCCCGGCACTCCTCTATCACCTCTCCACCTTTTGTCCCACCAGCGGAGTTCTAACACCAGCCCGCAGCTTTCTCTGTTGATAACGGAAGAGCTGCCCCCGCTTCCGCCACGGCATCATCGCGTCTGTTCGACACAAGTCGACCGGGTTGTCTTTCCAGGCGCTAATGTTCCGACGAGCCTCGAGTTTAACCGCCTTGGAAACGGAGCGCCTCTCCGTGGACGCTTTCGGTATCACTATTTCTGCGGCCGCGGTGCTACAAAACACCTGGATGGAGCATAAACGGCCTCAACCCCTCCGGCAAGTTTGAATAGCTGGTCCCATAGCAGCTAGAGCCGGAATTCGCGCTATATGTAGAAGGAGCGTCTGCTAAACAGAGGGGTGAAACGGTACCTTTGTATCTCCCACCGTTATTCTGCTCAACTTGTCAAGCTTTCTCCGAGTGACTAGGGGACTATCCAGAGCTTGGCCTTTACATCACCACTATGCCCGAGGCTTTGGCTGTGCACCACCTCATCGAAGGGTGGACCTTCAGACAAGCTGATGGTCCAACACCGGATACATGGCTTCCTGTCAAAAGAGTGCCGACTAATGTGCATCTTGATCTTATCGACAACGGAATGTACGTCATCACGTGGGACAGTATTTGGAAATGCTATTCAATGCATGACTGACGGCGACGCTTCCGCAGAATACCCGACCCCTTTCTTGGATTCAATGAGCTCGACGCGGAGTGGGTTGCCGACCAAGCCTGGACTTATAAAGTGACCTTGCCTGAAGTTGCTCCTCGTAAGGATGGTGCCATCACCGTCCTGGCCTTCGATGGCTTGGATACATTTGCTACTGTCAAGCTCAATGGACAGGTCATATTGGAGAGCGACAACATGTTCATACCTCACCGTCTCGACGTCACGAAGCAATTGAAGCCCGGGCCGGACAATATCCTGGAGATCGACTTTGCGTCGGCACGATTACGAGCCATAGAGATCCGGGACGCGCATCCAGAGCACAAGTGGGTTGGCTTCAATGGAGACATGTCCCGTTTGGCTGTCCGCAAGGCACAGTATCATTGGTGAGCCTGCGACTTGCGGTCAAGTGTTATTACTGACTATCCGCCAGGGGCTGGGACTGGGGCCCTATACTGAGTACCTGCGGCCCGTGGCGCTCAGTGCGGCTAGAGACATACGATGCCAGGATTTCGGATATCCGAGTCGATTACCAACTCGAAGGACCATTCAGTACAGCAAACGGCACGATCACCGCAAGTGTGGAAGGACCCGGCAAAAGTGTCGTCTTCAGGGTAAAGCTTGAAGACGTACTGGTCTTCGAAGAGTCGACGGATGTCGTTAACGGCATTGCGCGTGTAGAGTTCCGTGTAAAAGAGCCCAGGTTGTGGTACCCGCATGGCTATGGTGCCCAACCACTGTACACTGCAACTGCAACCCTATCGGCTGAGGGTGTGGAACTGCACGAAGCGAGCCGACGGACCGGCTTCAGAAAGGGCGAGCTGGTTCAGGAGCCTGACGAAGTTGGAAAGACGTTCTTCTTTCGCATCAACGGGGTGGATGTTTTCTGTGGGGGGTCCGACTGGATCCCTGCCGATTCGTTCACCCCTAGGGTCAGTGAAGAGCGGTACCGAAAGTGGCTGGAGATGATGGTCGACGGCTATCAAGTCATGATCCGGTGGGTCACATGTTCACGCACCCTCAACCATGATTGCAGTTAACCGGTGCTTAGAATCTGGGGTGGAGGTATCTGGGAGGAAGACATCTTTTACGACATTTGCGACGAGCTGGGTATTTTGGTATGGCAGGACTTCATGTTTGGCTGCGGCAACTACCCGGCCTACCCGACATACCTTGATTCGGTACGAACCGAGTGCATTGCCAACGTCAGCCGCCTTCGCCATCATCCCTCGGTTGTCATATACGCTGGAAACAACGAAGACTACCAAGTACAGGAGGCCAACAATTTGACGTACGACTATGAGGACAAGAACCCGGATAACTGGTTGAAGACCGACTTCCCAGCCAGATACATATATGAGAAGGTAAGCGCTTATGCACTACGATGATATTTCAGGCCGTGACTGACTAAGTATGCTTGCCAGCTTCTGCCTGAGGTAGTCGAGGCCGAAAGCCCTCATGTACCCTACCACCCGGGGAGCCCCTGGGGCGATGGCCTAAAAACATCCAACCCTACTGTAGGCGACATGCATCAGTGGAATGGTGAGGAGGCATCTGCACGTAGTTTATGTGGAAGTTGCGAGCTAATTATACCTGCAGTCTGGCACGGTACTCAAGAGAAGTACCAGATATTCGACACTCTTGGCGGCCGCTTCAACAGCGAGTTTGGCATGGAAGCATTCCCTCACATTGACACGATCAAGTACTATTGCACGGATGCATCGCAGCTGTACCCTCAATCGCACATGATCGATTTCCACAACAAGGCCGATGGGCATGAGCGCAGGATCGCCACGTACCTGGTTGAGAACTTTAGGACCCAGACAGACCTAGAGGTAGGTGCTGATACTCGCCTATGTCGATAATATAATAGATACTAAACTAAGAGCATGGCAGGCATTTATCCACTTGACGCAACTCTCACAAGCCGAGGCGTTGATGTTCGGATACCGGGGTTGGCGCAGACAGTGGGGCCAGAAGCGATTTTGCGGAGGGGCATTGGTATGGCAGCTCAACGACTGCTGGCCTGTTACGTCGTGGTCAATCGTCGACTACTTCCTGCGTAAGAAGGCTGCATACTATGCGATGAGACGGGCCTTGGCGCCCGTCGCAGTGGCCGTCAAGCGGGCGCATTTCGACTGGAGCGTCGTTCATGCGCGCGTCCCCAAAACAAGCAGTTATGAAGTTTGGGTTGCAAGCAACGACTCGAAGGAGCTGACTGCGACGGTCGAACTCCGATTCATATCTGTTTCATCAGGCAAGGACATCAAGGAGCGGGTGCTTAAGGAAGACATCACGCTCGTCGCAAACGGTACGACGGATGTGCTGACAGGCACGATCGACAATGTCAGCGAAGAGCCTCACGTCCTGGCGGCCAGGATCTGGATCAACGGCAAAATTGTGTCGCGCGACATCGACTGGCCGCAGCCGCTCAAGTATCTGAGCTTCGAAGACCGCGGCGTGAAGGTGCAGCAGGGCTGCGAAGTTATCACCGTCACGGCGCAGAAACCCACGAAAGGCCTCGTGTTCGAGGAGAGAAGCGGCGTACTGGTGGAAGACAGCGCCATCGACATCGTACCTGGCGATGAACATGTCATTCGGATAAGGGGCATTGCGAAAGGCGATGCGCCCCTCAAGTGGACATATCTGGGGAAGAGTTGATGCAGTATGCGGTGTGCTTGTGCGGTGTCTGGTCTGCTGCGACGACAGCAGCAGGCCCAGCGGCAGATTCAGAGTCAGAGGCAATGCAGGAGGTGGTGAGGTGGAGGCAGGGCAGTGTGGATGAAGTAGCTGAGATGCAGCGGGCACGGTACTTTTGCACAACGAGCAGGGCCAGGAAGAGCAGACCGGGTTCGATTTGCGGAGAGCTCAGGCGGGTCGTTGCTGGGTTGGTGGGTACCGGCGAACTCGGGCTATAGCAGGCCGTGGATGAAATCGCAGACGTATGGTGTAGATATTGAGGGGCCCCTATACGTGAGGGCGATATAGGCTGTCAATAAGAAAGCTGGGCGCTGTCAAAGTTGCGAAGGCCCGAGATGGGCGTTGTCTGGGACGAGCCGGGGCCAGCCAATGCGCAACGGCGCAGGCCGGATTGCATATTAATGTGGTTTGTAGAGAGAAATGGCCCTGGGGAGAGGCGACAAGGGCGTCTGAGTGATTGACCCGGGCGCCGGAGCGGGCTTTCGCTGGCCTTGTCTATTGCTGCCGGCAAACGGGAGCGCGTTCCTCGTTTCTCTCGCCAGCGCCGGCAGCCAACTGGGCACCGGAGCCAGTTGGATGCTCGAGGCCAGAGTGCGCAATTCCTGGGCGAGGGGCCTGGCACCATGGCCATCTGCGCATCTGCACTCCGCCCTCGAGCATGATCTCATCGCGGCCCTGCCGCCGCCGTTGGATGGCGCCAAACGCTTTTGCCCGGACGGGCCCTGTAACGGTGCTAGCACCCTACAGTAGCGGACAAGGGACCCAAAGGTATGAAGGGTTGCAAGATGCGCTGACTCTGCAGCAACCAGATTCATGGATTAGCACCTTCTGAATGGCTTCTCGAACACGCATCAATCTCGCTTCGACCGAGCGAGGGCCCCGGACCCGAACGATACTGCAGGCATTGTTTCTGGTCCGCGAAAGATTTAGCGGAAACTTACTGCGAGAGTGGAATGCCTTGCTTGTGCTTTGGGTCTGGTCTTGCCTTGCTGGTCTGTTGTCGTTGCTCCTGCTCGAGCTTCTTTTCCTGCAACCCGTCCCAGCGGTCCTGCTCTTCTTACTATACCCTACCATACACCCCCTTGCCCTCGACCCCTCCCATCGCCCGGGGTCGTAATGCGGAGCCTAATCGAAACCGTTATTTAGCAATCCCAGGTAGCTTGCTAGTCGTCCCATCCGACATGAAGCCGTTATGGTGCACGCACGTCCTCGCATCCGCATCGTCGTGATCTGCGCCCGAAGTGGTGCTGGTGCCTGCCCCCTTCCCCGGATATCGAGGCATTGATATATCCGCTTGGGTATTTCCTTTCATATGATCAGTTGTGTCATTTCACTTTCTCTTCCTTCCCATCTACCTCACCCGTCCATACATGCTCACTCTGGACTTGTGAGCATAGTGCAAGAGAAGTTATATTCGGATTAAGCTGTACTGCAGCGAGGCACATCAACAATGTTCCACACTTTCCAGACATCGGCGGGTTTACGGTCCCCTGGGGCAGAAAGCGATGGCTCGTCCAACAAGCCTTCACGTGCAACAGGGTCGCGGCGGATTTCGACGAGCAATGCGTGTGTCGAGTGTCGGCGGAGGAAGATCCGATGTGATGGCACGCAGCCATGCGGACAGTGCCAATGGTACCAGCATCCGGAAGCTTGCGGGTACTCGAAGCCCGCGCAACGGGTGGTTCCCAGTCGAAAGTAAGATTTTTTGTTAAATTGACAAAGCAGTAGAAGAGCATGTGCTAATACTCCTTCCAGGCTTGTAGACAAACTCACCACCAACATCGAACAATACAAAACCGTTCTCTCCAAACTCTACCCCACTAAAGACCTCGACCATCTCCTCACCCTCCCACGAGAAGAACTTCTCGAACTCGCGCTCTCAACCCCCGCAGCCGCTACTTCCCCATCAACAGGCACCACGCAAGGCGTCTCCGAAGCCGGCCTGGGCTCCGACGGCGCGGAATCTCTCGAAGCGCTCGAGCAAGCACCGCCTGAAGATCCCTACTGGGACGAAGCCCGCAAGCATCTCGTCCGCGTGCAAGGCATTTCTGATGATGTGAATGGCCTTTCCATGTCTGTCGACAGACTATCCTCCTACGTCGGCATCTCCTCCGTCACTGCGGCACTGAAAGTCATTGTAAAATGCGCACCGCATGTAAAACCCCTAATCTCACAACACAACACCGACACCGCTTTACCATCACGCTCCGGCTCCCCTCCCCCGGAACTCATCGACCAAAACCCCTGTGCTCTGCCACCCCCTGCACACGGCCAGGAACTGATCGAGAACTACTTCGAACGCGTGCATCTATTCTTCCCCTTGATCGAAGAGCGGAAGTTCTGGTCCATGTATCTCTATGGCGACCGCAAAGACGCTGCCTGGCTCGCGCTACTAAACATGGTCTTCGCACTCGGATCTCTCGCCTCCTCGACTGCCGACAACGAAGCCCACTACGTCTATTTCTCGCGCGCACGTCGACAACTCTCTCTCGAAAGCTTCGGGTCTGGGAGTCTGGAAAACCTGCAAGCGTTGGCGATCATGAGCGGATATTACATGCACTACCTCAACCGCCCGAATGAAGCGCATTCGCTCATGGGCGGGACATTACGTATGGCGACGGCACTGGGACTGCACAGGGAGTACGCTGAGCCGAGTCGGCAGGACAACGGACGAGGGTTGAGCGTTTTGGCGCCTGGGGAGGCCGAAAGTATTTCTCCAGAGATGAGGCGCCGGATTTGGTGGAGTTTGTTCTGTATGGATGCGTGGGCTAGCACGACGACTGGACGCCCGAGTTTGGGGAGGATGGGACCGAGTATCACAGTGAGGTTGCCTGGGGGCACAAGTCATTCCGTACGTATCTCCTCCTTTCCCTCCTATTTTCTATCCTTTCATATTTTCTTCTATGCTCTATATCTAACAAACCCCCCAGTCCTCCCTCCCCCAACCAAACACGCCCGCCTACATCGAAGCCCTCAAAACCCTCCCCCTCCTCCACTCCTCGGAATTCTGCAAAATAAGCACGCGAATCCAAGACCGCCTCGTCGAGTCCCCGCTCCTCACCCCCAGCGAAACTTCCGCCTACGACACCGAACTCATCCACTGGGCCGACGACCTCCCCTCCATCCTCGGCAACCTCTCAGAGCCGTGTCCCCCCTTCCTCCACCGCGTGCGTCTTGTCATGAAATGGCGCTACCAGAACCTCCGCATCATCCTGCACCGCCCCGTTTTACTCAGTACGGCGCTCCGCCGCGCTCGATTTGCGGAATTGACAGCAGATGAGAAACTGGCTGTTACCAAGACGCGGATTTTGGCGAGTAAGACGATCGATGATATCTCGAATGAGTGTCTCCCAGATCTGGTGTCCGGGTGGAACGCAGTGTGGTTTACATACCAAGCGTGCATGGTCCTTCTGGTGAGCTTATTCGCGGATCCGAGTATGCCCGAGGAAACGGAAAAGTGGGAGAGGAGTCTGGATACCGCGGTCCACTTCCTAAGTCGGTGTCGGCCGTGGAGCGTGGCGGCGAAGCGGTCGGCGGATGCGGTGGCGAGGTTGCGCAGGGCGTGGAGGGTGGGGATCGAAACGGAGGGGGTGCAGAGGGGGTTGAGGGAGGCGCAGTTGGTGGGGCAGAGGAGTAGTGTTCAGCATCAGCGTGGGTTTGCGGGGGAGAATGGATGTGGGAATGGGACGAATGGGAATGGGAATGGGCATGCGAGTGCCAATGGTGGGCAGATGCAGTATGAGTATCAGAGTGTCCCGGATGTGGCGAGCTTGAGTATGAATACGGCGGTTTGGGGAGCGGATACTGCGGGCATGCAGCAGTTGAATGGGTATTGGGATGATATGATGTGGGATGCAAATTTGCCGGATATGCTCGAGGCGCCGTTTGGGATGGGGGTTGGAGGGGAGTTTGAGTATCAGCAGGCTGGTGCTGGGGTTGGGGCGGAGGGGTGGATGGGTGGGCAGTAAGGATGAAGCTGGGGAGCAAAAGGGAGATGGTTGCATTGGGTGGTGGTTTGGATGTTCATTGTTTTTGGTTTTGGTCTTTCGGTCTTATGGTTCAAGATGGCGTTGGCTGCATGTTGCTTCGGGATTCTCATTCATGTTTGCATATCTTTACTTTCTTTCAAGTCTTCTTGACAGCGAAGTACACGACTCGCACGTATACAAAGATCCTCATAGCACACGATACCAATAGACGCCGGAAAGGCTCAGTCAAACAATCACTTTCACAGTGCACAATCGCCTAGGCCAACTCGTACACCTGGACTGTACCTACCTCTAGACGCCCGCGGCCCCCGCCGGCACGCTGCGGATTCTTCGCATCGCATACGTGTCGTTGCATGCGCATCACCGTGCGGGACTGAGGTCGCAGAGGGGTATATCGCCACCAGCACTCGCACATATCGACGAGGATGTTTCTGGGTTTCTGAGATCCCCAGATTTCGAAGGTTGATGGCTAAATGAGGGTGCAGATGCAAGTTGCTGCATTGGGGTATGGGCTACGGACAGGGGAGCGTAAAGATTTGGTAAGGCAAAGATCTTCAGATGAGCGAAGAAAAGGTCGACGTCTGCTTGAGTGAGCATACTTTACTGCGATACGTACGTAATGTTCCAAGGTTGTCTTCCGGCCTCTGTGATGCGTATGCATCTCTTCCCTTGACGAGATTGCCAGGACATAACTCTGCGTCGCCAACATCAATAGCCTATATTAGCCGTATTATAGTCTTCGTTATGTCTCGGAAGGCATTGGCCCCGTCGCGAGGAGCTGACGGGCTTTGTAATTCTCCGCGAAGGAAGAGCGCGACGAAGAAATTGGTGTGTGACTGACTTATTTATCCGTTGAAAGGGAGTTGACCCGACATGACTAGCTGGTGTCTGATCGATATGTCGAGGGATACTGCATGCAGGATGCAAAGACGGGCCAGAGCAGAGTTGGATTGTGGGCCTCGTGTGGAGGGCCTGTGATGACAGCCAAGTTCGGCAGGCGGTAACGATATTTGGAATCCTCCAGCCTGGTTACAGCTCAACTGTTGCTCCCGAGAAAGGTCATGGTTGCTGACACTTGAGGCGAGACAGCTCGACCTTCCCGAAGCAGAGCAGAGCCACCAGTCAGTCTGTATGCGGGGCAGAAGTGCAGCGACGTGCGTCTGTTGCAAAGCTGGAACGGATTGCTGACGTGCCGCTGCCCACTACAGCCTCGTCCTTTGCAACATACAAAGCTTGGATGAATGTCCAAACAAGCATCATGGCCTCATCTCGTCCCATGACTTGCATGGCGACTGGTGTAACAGTGGCACGGCACACAGGAAGAGGACTCCGGTGGGAAGAGGCATGGTGCAAAGAAGCCGAAGCCTTCTAGAAGCTGGAAGCCGGGCGGGATGCGTGTGCGGGATCGTCGACTCCGTATGCACGAGCGTTGGCCCGCGATCTGCCCGCTGGTGTCCAGCAAGCGGCGCCTGAGTCGAGGGACAGTTGGACCGGCAGTGTGCAGGGCGCCAGTGTCGGATGATACGAGGCGTGGGCTGTGCGATTACCTGGGACCCGGCATTTGGCAGCAAGATTTGCGAGACGAGTTGGTGCAGGTGTGGGTCTTGGAAGGGATTTGGGTTTGCAGATTGAAGACGGTGAGTTGGGTCGGAGAAGGGTGAGAGTTGGGAGCTGGATACCGGTGTGGCTTGTGCTGGGGCTGGTTATCGATAAGGAGCCTCGGCTCGGCTATCGAACCCCTGTGATTGACCGGGGTAGATGGACAGGGGCGGGCGGTTCGATCTCTCTCCTTTTTCTGGCTCGATGAAAGATGTCTCGCCACAACAACGCGACTCTCGCCCGCTAACCCTGGAGAACCTTGGAAATTTCTGGCCGGACGCACCTGACTAAACACATCTCCGCCTTTCTGAGCAGGCCACTCCACCTCTCCTGACTGCCCTGGTTGCTGTCATATCCTCTGCTGCCGCCTCCCACGCTCCTTTCGTCTCGACAACTTGCTTCGCGCGCCGCTCCCGCTGCCACCGTCTCGTATCGCATCCCCGCCGGCCGTTCTCGGAGTGCTTCGCTGCGACCTGCACGCTCGTCGCCATCGACCTGTTGGAAGCCTGCGGCCCTGTATCAGTTATATTACCGGACTACTGCGCGCATCCTGACCTGCAGCCACACCACATACTCGACGTCTGCAGAGCCCGGAAGTCTGTCCGTCTATCCACAACCCCTTAACCATGCCCGCTCGCACCCTCCCCACCATCACCGCTGCCGACGTCAGGGCGCATAACACCGAGAAGTCCTGCTATGTCACCATTGGCACCAAAGTATACGATGTGACATCCTTCCTGGACGACCACCCTGGAGGCGGCGACCTGATTCTGGACTACGGCGGCCAGGACGTGGAGAAGATCCTGAAAGACGAGCTGTCACACACGCACTCCGACGCTGCCTATGAGATCCTGGACGAGAGCTTGGTGGGCTTCCTGCCCACCGAGGAAATCATCAACGGTGCGACCAAGAGCGGGAAGCCTGACGAGATCCTGCCACTCCTCGCTTCCGAGCAGGGCGCGCGAGAGCTCCTCAAAGCTGGTGTGAACGGCAAAGTAGTGTATGCTGCTACGGGCATGTCCAACGAGGAGGACCTCTCCCGAGAGACCGATGTAGCGGCCGACTACAAGACACACAAGTTCCTCGACCTCTCGAGACCCCTGTTTCCCCAGATATGGTACGGCGGATTCTCAAAAGCCTTTTACCTCGAGCAGGTGCACCGTCCTAGACATTACCGGGGCGGCGAGTCGGCGCCATTGTTTGGCAACTTCCTGGAGCCGTTGAGCAAGACGGCATGGTGGGTAGTGCCGCTTGTGTGGCTTCCGCCCGTGTTCTATGGCTCCTATCTGGGCATATCAAACTTGGGCGTTGCATCTGGCTCCGCATACTGGTTGGTAGGGATCGCCTTCTGGTCATTCTTCGAGTACATTCTGCATCGATTCCTTTTCCACCTAGACGAGTGAGTATGCTCCAACATCGTCTTCTGCAAGCCGCTAATAGTGCAGCTACCTTCCCGACAACCGCGTCGGCATCACGCTCCACTTCATCCTTCACGGCATTCACCACTACCTCCCTATGGACCGCTACCGGCTTGTGATGCCGCCCACTCTCTTCGCCGCCCTCGCGACCCCCTTCTGGAAGCTCGCGCACGCCGTGTTCTTCTATGACTGGCACGTTGCCACGACCGTCTTCTCTGGCGGCATCTTCGGCTATGTGTGCTACGACCTCACACACTACTTCCTGCACCACCGAAACCTGCCTGCCTGGTACCGTGCGCTCAAGAAGTACCACCTCAAACACCACTTTGCGGATTATCAGAATGGGTTTGGCGTGACAAGCCGATTCTGGGACTGGGTGTTTGGGACCGAGTTGAATATGCAACCGAAGGTCGTCAAGACGGCTTAATTCTGGGTTTAGGGGGTGGAACAGTATTCCTGTTGCATTAATGTGTAATGATTATGCGTGTTTATGCGTGTCATATGCGGATCGGGGTAACTGAGCATTTGTATAGATTCTTCTCCCAAGAGCGCAATATTCATATGTGCATTTCAACCTTTGACTCCTTAGAGAATCTGTCCGGTGAACATTGAACAATTGAATGCGAGTTCTCGTCACGTGCTAGGCTGCCGACAGGGTCCGTGCACCGGCGATTTTATATGCCGACGCCTCGCTCTCACCAACCTCACCTTCACCATACAGGCCAACTCTCTCCCAGTCACCGAGAATTCTTTCAATCTTCATTGATCACAGTAAACCGAAAAGATGACAGATATCGATGCGGTCGAGGCTTTCCTCGACGACATCTCCAAGGAGAAGGAGGCCCAAGCGGCAAGGGACCAGCGCCGTGGCAGCACTGAGCGAGACCGCGGTGGCCGTGATCGCGAGCGAGGCAGAGACTATCGTGAGTCTGATTCAGGGAGACACAGCAGCCGCGACCGGGACCGACGCCGACGCGATGACAGCCGACCTCGATCCTCCAAAGATGGTGTAAATGCCGACGAAGAAGCCCCGGGAGGTCGTTCTGGCCGGGACCGCGACAGGTACCGTGAGCGGGACCGTTCTCGCGACCGATATCGTGCTCGGCGTGATGACCGCCGTTCTGGCGGGGACTACTACCGTGGCGGCCGCAGCAGGTCTCCAAGGGGCCATCGTGACGACCGTGACAGGCACCGACCCGACCGCGAACGTTCTCCTCGACGCCGTCGCGATGACGACCGCCGTGGTCCAGCACGCCGTACCGCTACTCCAGAACAGCCCAAAGACGATGATCGCGACAACCGCACTGTCTTCGTTCAGCAGATCTCCCAACGCGCCGAAACCCGCCACTTGCTCTCCTTCTTCCAGGCTGTAGGCGAGGTCGTCGAGGCACAAATAGTGAAGGATCGTATTACAGGACGCTCCAAAGGGTGAGTCAAATACCTTGTGTTGTGCGTTCCCGGCTGACCTTGCAGCGTCGGATACGTTGAGTTCAAGGATGTCGCCTCCGTCCCGAAGGCGATTGAGCTTACAGGTCAGAAACTGAAGGGCGTCCCCATCATCGTCCAGCACACCGAGGCGGAAAAGAACCGTGCAGTTCGCGCAACCGAATCCAGTTCAGCCGCCGCCAGCGGTGCCCCCTTCCACCGCCTCTATGTTGGTAACATTCACTTTTCTGTTACAGAGAGCGACCTCCGTGATGTCTTCGGGCCCTTCGGTGAGCTCGAACAAGTAACTCTACAGATGGACCCCGAGAATCCAACCCGCTCCAAGGGTTATGGATTCGTACAGTGAGTGCTCAGTCCACAAAGTGTGCGCTCAAGACTAATATTGTCAGGTTCCGCGACCCCTCTGCTGCAAAAGATGCCCTCCAGCAGATGAATGGCTTCGAACTCGCCAACCGTCCGATCCGCGTTGGCTTGGGGAGCGACAAGTTCACACCTGAGTCGACGGCTAATCTGCTTAGGAACTTCTCTTCCGAGGCTGCCAACTTCACTGGCTCTGCCTTCTCTGGTGCGGGTGGCCGTGGAGCATATGCTGGCGGCTCTGGGGGTGTATTCGACCGCACTCATGGTAGGGATGATCGTGGCGTCAGCGGTGCTTCTGCCCTCGACGACACTGACGTCGCGGGCATCGGCCATATGAACCGTGACCGTCTTATGAACCTTCTCGCTCGTAATCCTGTTGATGAGCCTGCGAAGACTTCAAACGGCCACAGCGCCGCACGCCCCCGTGCTCCTGTTGCGACAGCGCCTACTCCTTCTCGATGCATCAAGATCCAGGACGCTTACAATGCTGACGAGTACGTTCCCCCCTCAAGATCTCGAAGCGTGGCTGACCATCTTAGGGAGTTCAAGCAGTACGGCGAGAACTGGGCCAAAGACCTGGAAACCGAAGTCCGCGCCGAGTGCAATAAGAAATACGGCGAAGTTGTCCACATCGCTGTAGATGCCAGCTCAGCAGAGGGCGAAATCTACGTCAAGTTCAAGACCGTCGAAGGCGGCAAGAATGCGTTCGCTGGTCTCAACGGGCGTACGTTCAACTACCGCGTCATCCGGGCTTCTTACGTGGTTGAGAAGATCTACGACTCGCTGTACGCAGCCGCGGCGAACCTTTGAGCTAGTACGCCTCCAACTCGCTCACGTCGATCAACTGAACTGCACGTAGGTGTAGGAGAGAGCCTCGAGCACGATTGTGCGCCAGTATCTCGTTGTTAACAGTCACAACTCCCCCGACGACTTTATTGAAGGATTTTTCAGAGGTAAGGAGTTACGCTTCCGACACTCCCATGCCGGATACGCTTCCGCTGCAACGATATCACTTTCTTTTTCACTTATCAGATGCCCACTGTGGCCCGATCCTTCTCATCAACTGGAGTCGGTGTTTGTACTACTGGTGTGCTAGGAATTCGTCAGGAATGGGAATCCGTACTGGATCGTTGTGGAGGATGCATCTGGATGGATAGGACTGATGAAAGGCACAGGCGATACGGGTTGGTCTACAAACTACCCATCTGTAACACCTAGGGCTTTAATAACTGGTTTAGAGAGTTCACCTCTTCTTTAACTTGGCTACAGGTGCAACGAGTCTCGATGCGGTACGGCGGCACTCCATTGTGGATGGAGCAGTTTGGTGGTCTGCTTGTGAAACATTCATCGTTGTTAGCCTACACTCGGTTTGTCGTTTAAGGCCCTTCCACGATGCACCTACCCTGACGTAGTGTTAGATTCAGACTGTGTGCTTCAAGGGGTTATGAGGATATTGACACGACCATTATTCTGCTGTCTTGCTAACGAAGTCATAGTCGCCCTTGCACTCTACCTCTCTAATTTTTGACTCTAGGCTCCACCCCACAATTGCACTTGTTGCCATCTTAGGGCGTTACCGCTCATCATCTAGCAGTTCGAGTGCAGTCAGCTGAAGAGGACGGTTTGTTTTCTCGTTTGCACCACATCGTTTCCTTTGGTTATGACTCCCTACCGTCTTCTCAACCTTCCACTTCTTCGGCAAAGTACCTTCTTACCCCTGTCTCCTTGCCAGTCTATATTGTCTGGGTTCGTATCTTTGACACAAGGGATCATTAGAGGCTATGTGTGTGCTGTCTTAATGTACCTGTCCTTGCCAAGTTCTGTGCAGAGCATGGTGGTGATAGTCATATCCACATCCTCAAGATCTGTGTCCAACCCTTGGGATTCCCGCGCGGTTGGCGTCCTAGTAGGAAACCTATCTTACTTTCATGACGCGGTCTGTCTAGATGTAATGCGGTGTTGCCTGTAACTTCCAACATGATAGACGGTGGTTCGAGCTTGAGTCTCTAAGTCGGCAGAATGGTGACAATCTCCGCACCCTTTCACCACGTTTACAAGACCCGCGGATCCAGAAGGAAGAGCTATTCGAAGCAAATCGAGCTTACAAAAAAGTTCCTTTCTCCACCCTGCCAATAACACCAAGCATGTCAGTAGCATTTTTTGACTTCTCTTAGCATGTAATCCCCTGCCCGCTCCTTCCTAATCAAGTAATTCCCGTAAGTAAGTGTCGATTCCGGCAACTTTCTTACGTGTTTCCGTTGTTCTGGTTCGCGGGAGGTAGCAGAAGGATAGGTGGTTGGATGGATACGACAGTGGGAGAAGTTAAGAAGTGTCATTCAGAGGTTGCTGCTTTTCTAGGTATATGGTCATTATGTGGGTAAACAAAGATAGCAAACACGTGGTACGCGACTGTGTAACACGAGAGTGCTTGGCAACTCTCAGTGGCCAACACGTCGCGTCCAGTACCTAGGAAGAACACGATCAATCAACAGACTTCATGACTGCATAACGTTTTTCATTTCATTTCAGCACTAGTGCTACAAGACCCAACCAACACTGATCAGTGGCTGCTTGATGCACCCACAGACAGCAAGCTGGATGAGACAGACTGTCAACAACCCGACGTGCGAAATCTCGGGAAGGAGACATCTGTGCTAAGGACAGAGGACGGCAGAGATAACACGAAGCACTCTTAACCGAACTCTAAAGCTGCTGGTTCGGCCGATCCGCGAACACAGAGCGCGTCAGCAACGCATTACAATTCATAAGTACGAACGTTTCAGGACGGAAATACGTACAACAACACGCGCCGGCAACGACCAACCGGCGAGACAATACCAACGACAACGCGTCACCTCCTGCCAGCACTATGGCAAACAACCAAAGCAACACCAGTGCCGCAGGCGCTAGCGATGCTCAAGATGACCTCTCAGAGCACAGCTCAAGTGAACGCGGGCAAGCCGTTTCATTCTGGGCAAAATACACAGCTCAGCACCTCATGGGAGACTGCCCATATGCAGTAGCGCTCGATGTTATCGACACCGCACTCTGGGACATACCGGCAACAGAGGACTCAAGCCAAAGACATGTAACGACCTGGGTTGCCAAAACCATTCACGACTACCATGTCAGCATGGCATGGGATGACAATCTCTTTATAGACTACCAATGGGACTTTGAGGGATGGACGAAGGACATGTTCCTCAAGGTTGAACGCAACACGTTGAGGTCTTTGAAGACCGTGCTACGGAACAGAGGAGTCTACACGGGTAACAATCGAGCCAGAATTGCCGACTCTCTCTGCAGTATATTAGGTATCGAGGACCCCCTTCCATGGGACCCTGTCGAGTTCCAAGCCATGGACTTCGACCAACGATCCAAAGCGTACCGACGCCAACAGAAGCATCAGCGCATTGAGGATCCGGTGGACCAACCGGACCAACAGAGAACTAGCTCATCAGCTGGTACGGAATTGTTGCAACGCCAACACCCACAGCCGGAACCGGAACGGAAGGCCTCTGGCAATCAGCAAGACGAGCTAAATGGAGCTGGTCCAAACGTCCAAAGTCAATCTCAAAGCCGAGAACAGCCGCAAGCAGCGCACCAGAAGGACGCACTCCAACAGCCTGGACACCAGAATTGCAAGGGCCAACAGCCACCATACATGAGCGGTGCGCGTGAAGGACTCCAGGTTCAACATCAGTGGGAGGAAGATACACAGTCCCGACAATACTTGCAACCACAGACAATGCCGCAACCAGCAACCGCATATCGCCAAGGAACGCCATTTCCACACCAATCCATCATTGGCGTACCCAATAGACCACCGGATCACGTACATGATCCCTTCAGAACGCTTCCGCCGCGATGGTGTCGCAACGAGAAGCTGAATGCCAATACCATCACGCAGTTCTCCAAGATTTGGGACAACAACAAGAAGTACACTGGGGATGCATACGATCTGCTAGATGATAAGATTAGAATCTTCTTCAACATATGTTGGCAGATCGACATCCAGGAGGGACAGTTTCATGCAGTTTTTCCCCGTATCCTTACTGGGCGAGCAGAGATGTTTTACATACAGTATGTGGATAGGAACGACAGTTTCGCCAACGCGTACATGGCAATCAAGAACCATTTCGACCATGATGTCCATCATCAACACTATTACACGGACTGGACGACCACAACCTTTGATCGGACACGCATAGAGAACCCAGATAAGGACCTACACGAGGTACTGCAGATCCTACTTGACAAACTACAACTGTGTCAACGCGCGCTTGGGAAGAACTTTGAAGGCGAAGACGCCCTGCGCACAACAGTCATCAACGCATGTCGCGGAGTTCCAGAACTTGAAATGGCACTGTTCAAGCCAGCTACGATCTGCGAAGGGCTCTTTGCGGACCTACGATCTGCAGTTGAGACGCACCTTGCGCGCCAGCATACGAAGCAAATGCTCATGGGAACTGAGACAACTGAAGACCAATATTACCTGGACCGCCGCTACACCAACAATAGAAGAGGCCGAGGACAATTCCGAGGACAATTGAACATGCAACGCTCTCGCAACGATTACGGCGAACGCAAATCCTCACCGCGATGGAAAAAGAAGTGTTTTGTTTGTCAGAAAGAGGGCTGCTGGTCGACCAAACATACGAACGAGGAACGAAAAGCCGCTCGCACACAGTTTCTCTCGGCATGTCACTTTACTGGTGTAGAACCACCCACCGATTTTGCCATGCACCTTGGGGAATACGAAGGCAGTGGAGATACAAATCAGTATAGCCAAGGTGGATGGAGAGAACAAGATGACTTTGAGGACGATTCGCACGATGACGTCAATAACCAACACTTTACAGCCGCGAACGGGGAATATCAATTCTTCACAGAGCGATGTCTTGCAGATCAGGCGTTCCTACACCATATCTCTGGCGACGATACATACAGCAGGGATACGCCATCAACCCCAGCATCCCAGTT
>MU006566.1:0-55175 GCA_010093795.1 Sporormia fimetaria CBS 119925
TGCTGAGCTTTCTGGTAGTACGTCTGACGAAGCCATTCTTCAGATGGCGGTAAAATCTGTCAATGACACCGCCGGCCCAGATGGTTTAGTCCCTACCCTATTGGTTTTCGGTGCCTATCCAAGGATGACAACAGAATCCCCTCCATCACCATCAATGGTCAAGCGCAGCGAAGCAATTCAAAAAGCAATGAAGGCACTGCGCAAGCTCACTGCTGAGCGCCAGGTTGCGGACGCTTTGAATACCCGCAACGGACCTACTACTGCAGATGTGCTCGCGCTTCCCTTGCAGAGCGAAGTTGTGGTCTGGAGAGAAAGTGATGGATGGAATGGGCCATACAAAACCATCGCCATTGAAGGACATGACATTACGGTTGATATGGTCAATGGCCCGACTACATTTCGGTCAACAGTTGTCAAGCCATACTACAGACCAGATCACCTCTGGACTGACCCAGATGCGCCACAGAAGCCGCCTGCAGAGATCCCAGTGCCTGCTGCAGCGCAGCCGAGAAGGAGAGGCCGGCCCCCTGGATCAAAGAATAAGAGGAAGACGAACGCCGACGCTTACATGACCAAGAAGGAAGAGAATGACTTCGAGCTAGCTATCAAGCTGCGCAACGACGGTGTCATTACGACCCCAGGCACACCCTTTGAAGCATCTGATGAACAAGAGATAAATGACCTTGTGGGTCGCGGGGTGTTCGAATTCAAATTGTTTAACGAGGCGTTACATGGAGGGATCCGCATATTCAAGTCTCGCCTAGTGCGAGAAGTCAAAGGCAAGACATCAAAGCCATACGAAAAGTCCCGCCTAGTTATCCAAGGCTACCAGGATCACGACAAAGAGGCCATCCTAACGCAGTCTCCGACTATTCAACGATGCAGCCAGCGTTTACTCCTGGCTCTGGCACCTACACTAATCCAACAAGGGATGCGGATTGAATTGCGCGATATCACACAGGCATATCCACAGGCACAGACGAACCTCAAAAGGACAATTCTTGCACATCTCTCAACGGAGTTAGTATCGAAATACCCGAAAGGTACAATACTCCATGTAATCAAACCGCTGTACGGAATTGCGGAGGCAGGGGTTCATTGGTGGACAACTTACCATGGACATCACCGTAAGGAACTGGATATGTCTACTTCAACCTACGATCCATGCTTGCTCATCACAAATGAGGATCAAAACGCCTTTGGAATCGTTGGTATGCAGACCGACGATACACTCATGCTTGTGACAGATGCATTTTCGTCACTTGAAGAGAAAAAGCTCGAGAAGGCACAATTCCGATCAAAACCAAAAACTGTGCTAACCCCGGATGTAAAAATGGACTTCAACGGTTGCACACTCATGATGGAAGGCAATTCAATCAGTCTCAGGCAAAAGGGGCAAGGAGGGAAGATTTGCCTTGTGGACGTAAATGCACCCAGCCGCGCTCAAAATTATATGGAACAACGCGCCCGCGGAGCCTACATTGCTTCAACATGCCAACCAGAGGCATCTTTTGATTTGTCCGTGGCTGCACAAGCGCAACAACCCTCAGATGAGGACATCAGAGCACTGAATAAGCGCCTCAAATGGCAGATGGAGAACCTCGACCGTGGTCTGCGCTACATACCTATTGACCTCATGCACGCCAAATTGATGGTCTTTGTGGACGGTTCCTTTGCCAATAACAAGGACTTAAGCTCACAACTGGGTTTCATATTGATGCTCGTCAATGAGTCCACAGACACCGACGATACCTTCACAATTCGCTGCAATGTGATACACTACAGCTCGACAAAGTGTAAGCGTGTCACACGCAGCGCGTTAGCCTCCGAAATCTACGGCATGGTCAACGGATTCGATATGGGCATTGCAATTGCCACTACCTTGAGGATGATTGTGGAGCGCCTCGGCCTAGCTGAGATTCCTCTAATCATTTGTACTGATTCGTACTCCCTGTACGAATGTCTTGTGAAGCTCGGTACAACTAAGGAGAAACGTCTCATGATAGACATCATGGCCCTGCGCCAGTCATATGAGCGTCGCGAGATCACGGAGATCCGCTGGATCAACGGCGAAGACAACCCGGCAGATGCATTTACGAAAGCATCACCAAACCGCGCTCTTGAACGCTTCATTGACAGTAACAGCTTGACAGTTCGAGTTGACGGCTCGGTACAGAGGCCTACAACCTAACCCTCTGGTTAGCCTACCAACTAGTAAGCTTCAACATGAATGAGTATGAAGCATGTCAAGGACGGATTTCTTTTGTTTGGAGGCCCATCAAATTGTTATGGCCGCGATGTAACTTTGCGTATACAGTCCTTACCGAATGGCCTGTGCAGCGAGAAAGAAAGACTGCCAGTGTGGGTAAACAAAGATAGCAAACACGTGGTACGCGACTGTGTAACACGAGAGTGCTTGGCAACTCTCAGTGGCCAACACGTCGCGTCCAGTACCTAGGAAGAACACGATCAATCAACAGACTTCATGACTGCATAACGTTTTTCATTTCATTTCAGCACTAGTGCTACAAGACCCAACCAACACATTACATATATGTCTAGATGCGCGAACTATTCTACATTCTTCTAACACCCAGGTGAATGAGTATACACTCTTAGTTTGCACATTCTACATCTCTATCGCTATCAAACAAGATCTGTCTTCCGGCCACATTGCGACCACTCTCACAGCGTTCTTTCAACAGCCAGTACACCCTCAATTCCCCCTTCCAAAGCAATCAAGCCCCCTCCTTCAATCTCCTTCTTCCACTTATTCGCCTCATACTTCGCCGTGATAACAGTCAACCTCAACGCCGGTTCATCGCCCGAAGCTGGCGGCGTTGTCCGTTCGGAACTAACCGGAGTTGCCGAGCCAGATACAGATGGGGTCGTATTCGTCGACGGCGGAGGGACTGCAGTGAATGTCCAGCGACCAAATGCCCAGTTCAGAATGAAGCGTGATGGTCCGCGGCTGACTTCGAGGTTGGAGGAGGTGGAGGACGTATCTGGAGCGCCGGCGGAGGACTTAGGTGGCGTGGAGGCGTAGAGTACACCTTTGATACGATAGATTTCGTCGCGTGTCGGTTCCTCCAGGAGTTTGCGCAATTTGTCTACATCCACACCCGTCTTAGTATCAGAGGCTTTCAGATTGATATCGAGCACTTCGACCTCGCTCTGATGGTCGTGGTCGTGGTGATGGGATGATTCTGTGCCAATTTGTTTCGCCAGCTTTGCGTCCAAGCCGAAGATAATGTCTTTGTCTACCCAGCCTTTATCGCTCTTGGTCCTCGGTGTTGGTGGGTCGATTTCCAGTGCCAGAATCGCGTCCTCGACATCTTCTAGTCTCCTCTCGCTGACGAGTTCCCACTTGTTGAGCACGATGAGATCGGTATATTTGGCTTGCACTTTGGCGGTATACGAAACATCGTCGTAGCCTTTCCAGTTTTCCACGTCGATCACGGACATGACGCCGTCTAGCACGTATCGGCCCGTGCTTTGAGCGAGTCGATTGACCTCCATGGCGAGCGTAGCCGGGAAGGCAGAACCAGACGTCTCGATGACAATACGATCTGGTCTTACATCGTTTGCCAGCGCCTCGAGGGCATCTGATAGCTGGCCAACGAGGTTGCAGCATATACATCCGTTGAGCAGCTCCTGGACTCCGGAGATGGCTTGGGAAGAGGCCAATTGCGAGTCCACTGCCACATCGCCATATTCGTTCTTCAACAGTGCGAGTTTGTACGTCTTGGGTAATTGAGGTATGAGATTCAGTATCAGGGCTATGTTGATGTTAGTATTACCCCTCGGTTATGTTCCCCGAGCCACGAACAGTGTTGGACTCACTCGTCTTCCCGGAACCGAGAAAGCCGGTGATGATGGTGATGGGGATTGTCGTCATGGCGGGAACGACGAATATGCAAGTCTAATCCGGTTCAAGGTACAAAGCGGACGATATACAGGAACGGCTGACGCTATGGGAGACGGAGTGCAGAGATGCGGGGGGAGATTTCGCCGGTGCGCTAGTAGAAGTTCGGGTTGGTGGGGGAAGTGGACCAGGGGCTCGGGAAGGCGTGATGACGTCGATCGATCCTCCCGTCCACTGCGTCAGATGCGGGGCTCAAGGGCTGAGAATAACATCATAGGTACAACACGCTACCTTCCCGTTCACCTCCAAGAAACCAGTTTTCCAAGCGGGGGATAAGGTACTTAAAGAGAGCTTCTAGCTTCCGTTTGACCCTTATTACACAACCCCATAACCTCACAACCTCAAGCGCTACTCTTCAAACCAAATCACACAACAACCTACTACAACACTTTCATCATGGACTTCGTCAAGAACCTCGCCGGCGGTAACAAGGACAACTCCAATGCTGCCAACGTCCCCCCTACGGAGCAGAACCAGCAGAGCGGTGGCTTCATGAGCGGCATCGGCGACAAGCTGAACAGCGCTGCTGGCGGCGGCCGCGAGAGCGAGAAGAACGAGGATATGCTCGACAAGGGCATCGATCTGGTGCAGGAGAAGGTCTTGGGTCAGGGTCCTCAGGACAACGAGGTATGTGCATCTTAGTCTGTAATAAGTCACCTTGCTAATAGCGCCACAGTCTGCCATCGAGCAAGCCAAGGACGAGCAGATCAGCGACTTCATCAGGGGACAGTACAAGTCGGCGACTGGCTCCGATATGCCCATCAAGGACAAGGAGACGAGGTTCGGTTAGATTGCAAGCGGTTATGACCTGTTACGAGTGTACACTATTACCTGGGCATGAGGCGATGAAATCCTCTGGCTGAGGGCTGATATGACCCAAGCCCTCAAATGCAAACATTCAACCTATCTATACTCTCCAATGATGTGCAGTCGAGCGGAAGGTCAATGTGAAGATGTTCATGCTTCTCACGCCTGCCACTCCGACTACCCGCTTCTCAACAAATTGCAAACGTCTCGCTTGGGTATCTTGCGTGAAGTTCGAAATAACACCAAACTCCTCTCACAAGTTCTGCTGCCTCCATTCTACACTTCGCGACTCAGCCTTTCCACACACATCCTCAGCCTGCCCATCAACGAGCTTTGTACACCTTTGCCTGCGGGTGATGTTGCATGTCTTCCAGCGCCCCATCCGAAAGGCAACACCAATCTTCTTCGGCCTTTGCCGTCTAGAACCACAAGCGCATCCAACGGAACTTGCCCTCCTCCCGCTGGATGCAGAAGCCCGAGCTTCACGAAGTGGTTGTAGTGCGGCCCGTATCCTTGCACAAGTGGTAACAGGACGGATGCAGTCGTCGAGGGGAGATGTGAGGTTGGGTCGGGACAGACAACGAGGGCTTGTAAGGAGGGTGCGAGGGTGTACAGCTGAGATAGCACAGCACTATGAATGTCAGCCATGATCTGATCAGTCTTCCAGACAACATACCAGAGCAGATCATAGTGTAGGTGTAGGTTGCCCTGCACACAGAGCACTATGATGCTGGAGCCCTCGACATAGTTGGCTGTGTTGTTGTGTGGCTGCAATTGCTTGCTAACCGCCGGCGACGAATGGAACGTCGGAGACGAGAACAAGCTGTTCAAATCCATCATCCAAGCCTCCTCCGGCGGAACCAGGTCGATCTCGTCCAGCTCTCCCTGTTTCCTTGTCTTTTTCAACTCCGCAGGTGGTCCATCTGCGCTCGAGTCGCGATACCGAGAGTGGTCATCTTCCGGGTCCAGTTCCAGCCGAGAGCGTTTCCGGCTCAGCGCGGTGTCCATGTTCCGGTACGCAGCGTAAACGAGGTAAACATCGGGCAAGACGCGCGGATGCGCACGGTTTGCAGATAAAGGGTGAATGCCTCGGACTGGAATCGCATCATCGGCAGGGGCAGCCGCGATCTATTTAAGCAACGGTCGGCTGTGGCTTCCCCACACTTTCGGGTCCAGGCCTTAACTCCGCCCATGTCAACCATACAACCCAACTCGCCCTCACAAACATTAAAGCTGCATCCATGACCCCTCCACGCGATGTCACGAGTCGACTGCGCCAGAGCGTTTGGAACGGATCTATTCCGCTCGAGATCCGTCTGCACAAGGGCGACTGTATAACATACGATGAGAGCGAGCCGTATCTGGTAATCCGCAAACCGGCAGCCTGCAAATATATAGTATACTGATGGTCGGCCAGGTCCAGTTCCCTCGACTATCATATCTTGGCTTGCTCATCCCAAAACTACACAGCTTCTTTTCGCGAAATCTCATATATCCAGATGTAGATCCTTTCGAGGCATGGCTGTCTTGTGACAACGTGCCGTTGAAGTGGCATTATCCCCTCGGCCTCCTATACGACTTATACTCGGGCACTGAACCTCATCCTGGAGAAGGCAGAAAAGAGGACGCGGAACAACCCGGGTTGCCATGGAGGTTGAGAGTACACTTCTCAGACTACCCAACCGAACAGCTGATCAAGCTCGACGCTGCAGGCAAGCATTTACATGACCTATACATCAATGGCGTCAAGGAGGTCAGTTTCCGCAACACGGACAGGTTTCCAGATGACTGATCGAACAGGCTGACTATCTTCGCAATGGCACTGGCAAGACAATCATGTCGCTGAACAAAGACGACTCGACGCAGTTATGGGAGTCGGTGAAACAGCACAACTTCTCACTATTCAACCCTATCAATCACAAGCTCCTGAATCCTCAGGGAGTCAACCTTCGACACATGCCCATCAAGCTGTACCTTCCGCATGCTTCAACAGAGAACCAAAAGGAGGAGCCCACGCCTGGCTCGGTCCGCGTCATGCAAGCTTTAGTCCCGCCCGTACTCTCTTCACGCAGGTTTCCTCAACCCTTGGTCAACGGCCCATTACTGACCGAGCATAGGTTCCCCACAGACGGTAGGCACCGCACTCAATACAATGGTACCAACCCTGTTCCCTAGCCGACGAATCCCGACCGTTGCGCAACCAGTTCTGCATGGCGCGGTGCTTCCGTTGACAGTCAACGTCGAGGACCTGTTGCGGACGAGCACGTACTCGGACGGCTGGCTGCACATCACTGTGTCGATGATGTCTTGAGCGCCTTGTATCCGACGTCCGTAGACGGTCCTATCTTTGCCTGTGTCTGAATGTGTGGACAAAGACAGTCTCATTTTCGCTGTGCTCATCTCCAGGCAGCGGCATCTGTACCACATCCTCTTCTTGGAAACCGGCATCGGCCATTAGCTGGAAGAAAACCTCTTCACTGTCGTGTCTCTTCTTCATTGCGATCATGACGGGGGCTCCGCTTGAGACTTTGGCGAGGCGTTGAAGAATGTTGACTAGGGCTGGGCTGGGAAAGGAGTTGGCATGGCAAAGATCTTGGGAAGAATGTTTGCTCACCTGCTATCGGCGTTATATGTGCAGTCGGATGCGACGATCAAATCTATGGTTCCTTCGGAGTTAATGTTGGGTAATAAATCGGTGGGTAAGTCGTCATCCCAATCGAGCTGTAAGAAGCTTGCTTTGGTGCCTTCTGCGAGTCGTGCACAGCTTATGTTTCTTTCCACAATTTCTTCCGCTTCTGGGAGGTCGGTGAGGATCACGTCGGCGTTCTCAGTGAACTGCGCGATAGAGATGCCAACCTGTATTCAATTGATAAGAGGTTCTCGAAGCGCGACACTGACTTACGATGCCACATCCGGTACCCAGTTCTATGACTCTCAGTTTTTTGGTACCTCCGATAGCGACCGAGCGATCCCGGGAATCTTTCTTCTGTGCAAGCTTCGCAAGAAAGTCGCCGATATGGCAAGCCATGGTCACACCCGCATCCCTGCAATATACTCAACTGGAATTCTTCGTTTGATTGGGGATCTAAATACCAAACATGCCGTGCAATACTTTCGCCTGTTTCTTCCCATACATGAAGATCCCCCGCTCCACAAACAGCAAGTCGTCGCTCCACCAGCTTCTGTGCTTCCCTTACGCCCTTGGCTGGGTTTAGTTCGGCACTCCACGCCGACACGACTCCGCAGCAATCCGATGAGTACAATTTCTCAAACTCATCGCTCTTAGATTTTGCGTCGACCCCTACGCGCACTCTCACAGGCCATACTTGACGGCGTTGGCTCAAGGGGAGGGAAATTGCAAGGGTGCGCATTCCACTGCTCCATTGCACGGTTCTCCACACCAAAATACCGGGATGTTTTGAGTTTGCTGAATGAAGCTCTGCTGATAATGTTAGATCGCCGGAGAGGAAGGAGTCGCCTAAGTCGGATGTGATGGTGACCAAGGCGTATATAGAGGTTTTCGACGGATTGTTCTTTTCTTGTATGATGCGGGGGGTTTTGAGGAACCGGATGTAACGCATAGTGTACAAAGATGCACACAGGAGTGCCCAATCATATGTTCTGCTGTCTGCGGTTGAGAGTTTCACGACTATGTCTGAAGGGAAAAGCTTGGTGAGTGAAAGGCATTCTGAACGCCTAGCGCACGGACCACTCTACCCCAGCCTGGCCCGCTGCGAACAGCAGCTCCGTCATAACTGCTCCCAACCTCTCCCCCACAGCCCTCGTAACCACTCTCAACACCACCTCTACTCTACCTCCCTCAATGCGCCCTCGCACAGTCGTGCGCTCCCGCCGCCGTCTCTCTCCCATCCAACTGCGACCGCGCTGAACTCATATACCGTCTGAGGGTACTTCACAATGTACCGGCGCGGAGATCCACGCTGGAACCGCACGATCCAGCACATATCCGCCAACATCGAACACGCCAACGAATCCACCCAAGAACACCTCTTTACCTTCACGCACGACTACGTAAACCCGTGTCTGTCGTCCATCACCCAGTGCTTCAACACATGCACAGCGCCATGTTTCTCGTCCCGCGACGACCGGAGACGCAACCGCGCACGATCGCGAGGGCGCGCAGAGCTTAGTTTCGATTTCTACGACGACTGGGAAGAAGATGAGAATGATGGGTTGCTGGGTTGGGGCAATGAGAGTTTGGATCGGTTTATCGGTGGTAGTGGTGGGAGTGGTGGTGGGAATTACGGGGCTACGTCACAGCCCAGTCGACAACGGGCGATGAGTTACGGGACAAGGAATCGCGATCCGAGATACAATAATGCTGGGCGAAGAAAAAGCGCAGTGCAACCGCATGACGGCGGCCCGGATCCTACCATCATACCCAGTTCGTCGTACTTTGGGTTTCTGGGACGCTTGCCCTGGAAGATTGGTGGGAAGGGATTGCGGTATAAACCTTCTGCGGCGGATCTGGTGGAGCATCCGGGACAGGGACGACGGAGTTTGGAGGAACGGGAGCCGTTGATGGAGGAGAGTGAGGATGGGGGACAGGGCGCGGAGAGGAAGAGGAGGAAGAGAAGTCATACAAATGCTTCGGGGCATACTACGGACTCCTTGAGCTCCAGAGGGGATATCTTTCCGAGCGAGGATGAGATTGACGACGCGGTGCCGCTTGATGATGAGTTTACGATGGCGTTGGAGCGAAGGACGACGGGGCAGTGGAACGACGATATGAGTTCCGGGAAGTCGAGGCCTGCGGAGAGGGGCAAGAAGAATTCGGACTCGAAAGTATCGACACGGACGGCGTCCTCGCGGAATACGCACGACGCTGGGAGGCAAAGTGCGACCGCGCCGATTGACGAGGGACCGTCGCTGTCGGAGTTACAAGAGGAAGAAGAACGTTTACGGGAAGAAGAGGAGAGGGAAATTGAGCGGAAGCGGAGAGAGGCGGAGGAACTTGCTGTTCAAAAGGGGCTGGTTGCGCAGGCACGGAGACGGAGGGCATCGGAACCGCTGGACGAGTATCCGTTTCCAAAGAACCCTCCTCCATCCGATATCGAGGCTTTCACTCGAGCGGAAACTGAAACGCTTCCCGGAAATATCGATCAAGGCGAAGTTAATAAGGACACGCTTGTGCATGAACGGCCCGAGGATAAGCTTGATGAGTCTGCACACGCGGATGCGGGACCAGAAGATCAGACGGCCCCGGCGTTTGTACCAGCACGTCTACCATTCTTTGGGGCACAGCCGGATTGAAACGGAGATTGGCGAGGATTCAGGATTGTTTTCATTTGGCGCCTTCGGATACCTATACCCCAACATGCAGAAGTCAGCTTCCATATAGGAAGCAAAGTCGATGAGGAAAAGAGTACCTAAGTAGGACGGTATTACTATTGCATCCTTAGTTGGTTCGAGCCGGAATGCGTACCGAGACTTTCATGGGGTATATTGGGTTGGTGAACAATATTTTGCCATTATCATCGGCCAAGATACGTGTATGGGCCCTGCGAACACTTTATTGTGGGTATCTAGTAGCCATATACCGCCCATCTAATATCTTCAAACCCTCGCCAACGTTTTATGTGACCTGTTCATAGTGCCACCTCGGTCCCATCAACTCCCTCCTCCCTCTCCTCCGAATGTAACCTTCCTCCTCGTCAGGTCCCGATAGATATCTTCCAACACCCCTCTCTTCCTCTTCCTCCCACTCTCCTCAACTTCCTCCCTTTCTCTCTCTTCCTCTTCTTCCACTTCAGCGTCTTCCTCCGTCCTCGGCCTCCAAACACCTATGCTCCCATCCCCATGAGCAGAATACATCTCGACATCATGCGCCCGCCACGCCAAAGCCGTGATGCGATCCTTTACCTCACTCCCTGGATTTCCTCCGCCCGCCACTCCACGATCGATATAATCCCGCGGCCGCCTTAGGCGACGGAACAATGTGCCATCGAATAACTCATATCCTAGTATCTCGGATTTATTGGGAAAGAACAAAACCTCCTTCCCCGAATCTACGAGCTCACTCGGAGGAAGCAAAGGCGTGACACCAGCGACTCCCGAGTTCCTGACCATAGGTCCGAAATTCGCCAGCGTGTTTGCGCCTGTCGTGGTATCCCAGACGCGGATCCGCTCGTCGTGTCCACAGGAAACAATGTGCTGCCCGTCCTCGGTCCATACGAGGCCGTTTACAGGCCCACGGTGCGCTTGTGCCTGACCTGTTTCGCGGCGCGTTGAGAAGTGTGGTCCAAATACACCGACAGAGTCTTCGAGATCTAGAGTACCGAGGGAACTCGATCCACGCCGTACATCCCACAACCGTACGGTGCCGTCTAGCGCGCCCGAGGCGAGGATGTGCTCACGCGTTGGCGACCAGGCGACTGTAAGGACGGAGCCGGAGTGCCCGGTCAGCGAATGCGAGGCTGATCCTGATCTGAGGTCTACAAGGCGGACGAAGGGGCTCTGGGTAGCACATGCGACGAGTAGGTGAGAAGCGACCGGGGATAGAGCGATGTTGTATACGACGGAGTTGAGATCGAATGAAGCGGAGCAGCGCAGGGTTTCGGAGTTGTAGAGTTTAACGGTGTGGTCGTAGGAGGAGGTTAGGAAGGCGAGGGAGTCGAAGGGGTAGAAGGATACTTGGGTTATGCCGAGATTGTGCGCGGATGCTGTTTTGGGGAGGGTGGAGAGGGGGCGGTGGACGGTGGGATTGTCAGGAGACAGGGTTTCGAGATCCCATATCGAGAGAGACGAGTCGGCGCCTCCGGAGAGGAGGTATCGACCCTCGAATTTGTCGATTGTAAGGGCGGAGACGCCAGAGGGGTGCGCGGGAAGTAGTTCATCGTGAGTGGAGTGCGGGCTTTGGGTGAAGGTTATCGGGGAGGGCTGTAGTGCATAGAGGAGACGGGTCGTTGTGTCTCGTTGGACATCTTTGTGTGAGGTGAGCCCGAGTGAGCGCTGGATGAGATAGGCAGTGCTCGACATATGTCGGCTACATGTTGTTGTGTCGTTGAGAGAGATCGATGACGCAGGGACGAAGAGGTACGGGAGCTAGGACCACCTACACTAGCAGGGGTTAGTGGACCCCGCCGGCTCGACTTTCCCTTTCATGTCGCGCGCTGTGCAGCAACTCACCACCACTTCCAAAGCGCAATGGTCACTGTCGGAGTTCGACATGAAAAAGCGTCGTCGGCTTTCAGACTCCTCCCAAGTCCCTGAGAAAGATGACTCTGGTCGTTCTCCCAGAAGGAGGCCTACCGTATACGATGCTGTAGCAGGTACTGCCACTTCGATACCCTACTCTCCACGACATCTCCTAACACAACACAGGCAGAGTCACTGGGCGAGGCGTCATCGGCCCCAAGGGACCTCTCCCGCCCGGCCAACAGCCCCTTCGACCGGACGAGGTGCTCTACAAAGCTCGCAATGCGCCAATCCGTTACGAAGAGTCGGACCACTACTTCGCTCACACGCGTATACCCTCCTCTCAGCGTCTACCGGAAGGTGATCTGTTAGATGCGATCCACGGGTACATCTCGCACTATTACCAGAGGAGTGTGAGGAATGTCAATCAGAAAGTGTGGAAGTGTATGGATGAGACGGCGCTGATTGCGCTGGGCATCTTGCTTGAGGAGAGCGCTAGGGAGGTGTTGGGAGATACAGGCGATTTGGTGTTCACAGAGGCGATGCGGGATGCTGAGGGCGATGAAAGCGCATCTAAGGATGTGGAAGAGCTGATGGTTGAAGACGACGGTGCGCGCAGTTCAAAAGACGAGGCGGAGGATGGTGAGGAAGACATTGAAAGCAGTTCGGAGGACGAGGAAGACTCGGAAGATGTCTAAAGTACATGTGGGAAGCGGCTTGCAATCACTGGGTCAAGGGTCTCGAAAGCGGGCAAACAATGAGGCCCGAGTCCGAACGTAAGGTGCAAAACAGAAATACTCCACCATCTTGCAGATGTTGGCTTCGATTTCTCTTCATCGGTGGTCGCTCTGCTCACTGCCGTTTCGGGGAGGCACGAGGACTCCTGGGACGAGGAAGGTGCGGCTGGGGATGCGGCCTCCACCTGCCTTTCCTTCGCTCCATTCGAAACCTCTTCATCCTTCAATCCTCCCAGTCGAAACTGCTTCATTCTTCTACATCTGCGAGATACTCTTACCACTGCAAACTTTTAGCGCTATGGTCAGTCTGCGACTGCTCTTGAAGCTATCTATAAGGCAACACCACTGATTCATATGGCAGGCACCCAAGGTAACCGCGAACGCAGCGAAGCAGGCTCTTATTGTGGCATGGTTCCATAAGACAGCAGTAGCTCACAGCATCAAAGACTTGGAAAAAGCACTGCCGTCTGTCGCTTCTATCAATGGGATGCAAGTGAAGGACTACCTTACGTCTCTCACCGACGACAACAAAATCCGAGTCGAGAAGATTGGAAGCGGGAACTGGTACTGGAGTTTCCCAAGCGACGAGAAGAAGGCGCAAGAGACGGCCCTGCAGAAGGCACAAGAGGAGCACGACAAGGCGGCTGCTGCTGTGGCAGATCTCCAGGCTAAGGTTGATGCTGCTGGGGCTGCACGCGAGGACGACGATGGTCCGGGTAGGTATTGAGCTCATTCTCGAAGTCATCTTGGCTAACTAGTATCAGGCGGCGACCGCAAAGACCTGATCACTCGGCAGGCCGACCTCACCAAGGAGGTGGAGGCCTTGCGCAAAGATCTTGCAGCCTACAGCGAGCATGACCCCGTCGAAATGGACAGGAAGCAGCAGGACATTCAGAACTTCCAAGCAGAAGCTGAGAAGTACACGGACCATATCCTCAGCATGGAATGCTGGCTGAAGGAGCAGATGGGAGGCGACAAAGAGCAGATGGGGAGCGTCATGCGCGCGTGCTACGGAGATGAGTTCGATGAGGAAGAGGGAGGCTTGCGAGAGCTGTGATGGTGTATCTGGAGACCATGTATCGCACGAGGGATGCATCTAAGGCGTGATGTGTCGGTGCAACACATATGCTGAGGGGACAACATTAGGACTTCTCCAAGCAATCTTCTGTGGCTGGCGATAGGAGGACATCTTTTCTACATACTGGTATGCCAACCGAAGACTATTACGACTAGTAATATTTCAGGCCCCATGCCGCAGTAATGTGCGCAATATATTTAGTCCAAATCCCGGTCAGATGTACAGACAAGCAGGAAGCTGACATATGGCAGCCAAGCGATAGCCTGCGAGCACATGTAGTTGTTGAATAAAGCATCTTCTTCCGCACCAGTCTAGTCCTGTTTTTGAGTGTTCCATCGTAAGCCTCTCTGCGATGTCCAACCTGTCAGTGATCGGAGCCTGGTCGTTCCATCCACTGGTCACCACATTTCCCCTCGCACGGTTCTTGCGAGCATGCAATACTGGAACGTCACAAACGGGACGTAAAAACCAAGTCCACAACTCATGGCCTCTCAATTGGACGTCCACGGATGTAGAGAGTAGCACCGACAAGAAGAGAAGAACTGAGACTGAGGAGGTATATGAGGAGAGAAAGGCACTTCTGGGATCGATCCAAACAAATGAGCTCACAGAGCGGTTTAATAGGGAGTTGAGGAATAGTAAAGTACATGTAGCGTTCAATGTGTATCCGTTTGGTTGCCATGCTGCGTTGGGCGGTCATGCTCGGGGTGACGAGATTGACTACTTTCGGATTGGTTCAGTACAGCTCAATGTATTTGGAGTCACAGCATCGTAGAAAACGGCACACCACACAACAAGAAATGCTAAAACGAGTGATCACAGAAGGTATAGCAAGCTCGCCGGTCACTCCATTCTGTGCTGTTTCAAATGATATCTTCACAATGCCTATGTAGACTGCAAGGCTGCCTTATCTCTGAACATGTGCGATATCCTGCTCTTGCCGGAGAAAGGCGCGCGGAGCGAACGCTACTCCCTTCTTGGCAAAACTTTCAGTTGGCTTCGACCCGAGTGGGGTTTCTTCACGACCCCTCACCATGCAATTGGCCGTGCGTGTAACGGTGCATGACGTTCAGGAAATGTCAACCGGGAAGTGCCTTCGGGCGTCTCCGCGCGAGCCAGAAGACAAAACGGACCGACAGCCCACTTCGCGCAGAAGCTGTGGCTAGCCTTTGTACTTCTTCACGACTCCCGACGTCGCCAGCAGAGTCAAGGACAGTTCCGCCGATCAATTGACCAAGATGCTTCTCAAAAGCTTGCCTCTGGTCTCCGCCCTGCTTGCCCCCGCAGCAGCTGAGACCATTCTGGGCGCTACTGTCCTCACTCGCCATGGTGACCGTAAGTCGCGACATGCCAAAATTGCATCACGGCTTTTGAGCTGACCCAATTGATGACAGGGACGTCGAAGCATTACAAAGGATATGGCTTGACCAGCCTCGGTGCACAGCAGAACTTCCGCGTTGGAAGCGACTTCCGTGCACGCTATATCAACTCGTCCTCCTCCGAGCGCATCTTGGGCATCTCCGCGGACGAGGTAGTCGACTCCCAGATTTTTGCCAGCGCACCGGACCAGAAGGTCTTGTTGCACACCATCACGGCTTTTCTCCAGGGCCTGTACCCGCCCACTGACAACTCCGAAGATGCATCCCAAATGAGCCCCCTGGATGGCTACCAATACGTTACCATCCATGGTGAGGAGTCTGAGTCTCCGGATGCTATCTGGCTCAAGGGTGACGAGAGCTGCCCTGCTGCTCTGAATGCTTTCGAGAAGTTCAGGGAGAGCGAGGAGTTCGAGGAGCGGGAAGAGGCGACCAAGGAGTTCTACGAATCCTTCTGGGATCTCCTCAAGGGCGTGTACGACTATGAGCCTTCGCATCTCAGCTACAAGAACGCCTACGATATCTTCGACTTGCTCAACACGGCTTCTATCCACAACGGCTCCTTGGCCCGGAAGATCACGGACGAAGAGTTCCTCCAGCTCAGGACCCTGGCCGACAGCGCTGAGTTTGGTGCTAACTTCCAGCCCAACGAGGCAGCTGGAGCCATGGGCGCCAAGACGTTTGCGGCTGCTGTTCTGAACCAGCTCGAGGAGATGGTGTCGTCAAACGGCCAGAAGAAGCTCTCCGTGTTCGCTGGATCGTACGACACCTTCTTATCGTGGTTCGGGCTTTCCGAGCTCACTCTGGCGTCGAAGGATTTCCATGGACTGCCCGACTACGCGTCCACCATGACCTTCGAGCTGTTCACTTCTGAGAAAGTCCGGTCTTTCCCTTCCGTGGACAACCTGCGCGTGCGCTTCCTATTCCGCAATGGCTCCAGCGAGGACACCACTCTTCAGAGCTACCCGCTTTTCGGAAATGAAGAGGCCTCCATGTCCTACAACGATTTCGTGGCCTCCATGAAGAACATCGCTGTGTCCAGCGCTGAGGAGTGGTGCAACACGTGCCAGAGCGACCTTCTCTTCTGTTCCGCGTATAAGGCCGCCGGCACCACTGCCTCGGGGAGCGGCTCCAAGGGCATGTCCAATACTATTGCCGGTGTCATCGGAGCCATGGTTGCTTTGGCCTTTGTCTCAGTTATGGGTGCGCTCGCCTTCGTCTTCATGCGCCGGCGCAGAGCCGCCGTCACCACTGTGCAGGTTACTGCAAACGACAAGGGCAGCGTGTACAGCGAGGACGCATGAGTACATATGCCGGCATGCTCTGGCGGTAGATCGGTGTCGATCGATCCGAAGCGGCTCGTGTAGGGCGAGCGGCCCGTGGAAGGGATCATTGTGGCTCTACGGCAGATGAGTAACGTGAACTACGAGCAGAGATTTGATACGAAACAGGCATATTTTCCATATATAGATCACCGAGCGTATCGACACTCAGAATGATCAGTTTTACTTCTACCACAACCTCGTCCATTGTACTCTGCATCTGTCGGCACTCACGCAACCCATATCGCTAAAACGCAGCCAACAGTCCCACCACCATCCACTTCACAGCCATACCGACCGTATCAGCAACCTGACGCAGCCCTGATTTCATATTTCCTGCCGAAGCTTGTTTCTAAAACTGTCCTCCCATGATACCCGCAGCCCCGGTACCAATATCCGGCATCCTTGCCCGTCTCCATATATCCATAGTAGCCGCACCCTTCTAGACGTCACCACGACACGCAATCCGTTTCTCCTCAAAGTGCGCCACGGCACCCTACAGTGTGGGCTTGTCTATCTACACGAGATACCGGCATTCCGCATGTTTCTCGAGCTGATATGCATGATGCAGATGCGCACTTCCCGGGCAGGGGTGGGCACTTGACCTGGGACTGACGATCGTCGCTTCGCTGGGGGTTTTGTTAAAAGAGGTGGGTTCCGCATATCGCGTGGGGTTCCTTTTTCTCGATTTTCGATTTTTCCACGCACGCCCTCTCTCTACGACGAGAGGGAAACTTGAAGGAGGGGAGATGTCGTTAATCGTCCCGTTATACGTGTATCCCGCGCCGGGAGTTTGGGATCCTTTATACTGGGCGTGCGTTTTCCATTTTACACCCCCTTGCCGCACCCTTCACGCCCTCTACCAGCTAACACAATATCAGCGCAGGAAACCACACCGGTCTGAACATCACCGTAATCCTAAACCCGTGTTCCGGCCCCTGCGTAGCGCCGCTCGCTCAACCCTACCTCGACGAGATTCCAAAGTTGAAACAATATCCGAATATCCGCACCCTGGGTTACGTGGCCACGAATTACACGGATCGGGCTGTGGAAGAGGTGTTACAGGAGGTTGAGAGGTATAGTGAGTGGGAAGGGATGATGGAGGGTGGGAAAATGGGGATTGACGGGATTTTCTTGGATGAGGTGCCTGGCACGTATGATTGGAGGAGTGAGGAGTATTTGAAAAAGGTGACGGAGAAGGTGATGGAGTGGAGAGGGACGAGGAAGACGAACGGGACAAATGGTATCAATGGGACGGAAGTGAGGGGCTTGGGGGAGGGGGTCGTTGGTATGTTCTTTTTCTCGTTTCTACATCCTTGCTGCTCTCCGTCTTGGACGGTCCCTGAAAAACCCATCTCTTCCCATCCTCCCCTGTCTCGCAAACTCACATAGACGCAGTACACAACCCCGGTACCCTCCCCTACCAAACATGGAACTACCTGCACCTGGCCAACCTCACCGTGATCTTCGAGAACACATTCGACGTTTTCATCGAGTCCACCACATTCTACAAGCTCAAATCGCTCACAACAACATACTCCCTCCCAAAAGACCGTTTCGCAATAATGCTCCACAGCGTCCCGGATATTCCCGACGAACTGACGCGCTGGTTAGTGACGGAGTTACGAGAAATGTGTGATTGGAGTTTCGTCAGCTCGATAGGCGAAAAAGACGAGTATTGGCATGCGTTCTCTGGGATTTTTGAGCGATATGTGGGGTGGAGTGATTGGATATAGAGTTTTTTTGTTTACTGGAGTGGTTAGATGTATGTATATATGTTTCGCTTCTTTTCGAAAACATCTGCCGAATGTCCTTCCCTTACTCTCTCTTGAAGCTCTCCATCCCTCAAAAAGCCCCTAATCCCCCATCTACCCCTCCCACCAACTCCAAACATTCAACCCAACCTTCTCCCCCCTCGTCACCGGCAACCCCGCATGCCACGTCTCATAATACGCATTCCCATCCTCCCTCAGATTCTCCCAGAACACCGCATTCCCCGGAATCGGCCTAAACGTGATCCCTTCCACCTTTTGCCCCTCCTTATCCCTCGGCACCTCCTCTTCTCCATCCCCAACCCCATCACAATAAACAAACCGACACCACCACTCCCCCACCGGTTTCTCTAGCCGCGGGAAATTCGTCCCCCCGCCCTGCAGATCCTCACTCGCGGAGACGTACACCATGAACGTGCTTTTCCTCCCTTGGATCTTGGGCGCTTGACGACCAGCGGTTCCGCGGACGTACCCGGGGTCCGAGAAGTCGTAGTGATACGTGTAGTGGCCGGAGGGTGCAAGATATTTCTGCGTCCAGAGGGGTTGCTCGATGGAGAGGGGAGGTGGGGAGCCTTGGAAGGTGTGGGCGCGGTGGGAGAGGCAGGGGAGGAGGAGGGAGGGGGTTAGAGGGTTGGTGGGTGGGAAGGGGGTTGTGGGGGGTTGGGTGAGGTTTAGGGGCGCGCGGAGGGAGTTTCGGATTTTGGGGTCGAGGTGCTCGGTTTGGGCGGTCCAGATTGTTGAAGGGGCCCAGTTGGGGGCGCTGTTTGGTGTCAGATTTGAGGGTTTGGGGGGGTGGAGAGAAGATGGGTTTGAGGGCGTGGAGTTGGTGTGGGTCAAATGGGAGCAAGAAAAATGGTAAGAGGCAGTATTTTGGGTGAGGAATACAAGGCGGGAAGATCTTTAAAGGCACAAAGTGCAATACGTACCTCAGAGCCAGCAACGCTTCCCTCTCTGCCTCACTCAAGAAACCCTCCACATACACCACCAACGGGTCTCGCCTCAAAACGTACGTCTTATATCCATGACCGTGTTCGCCCTCACACACCAGCCCCTCACCCGGTTGCCAAAGATTATCTCTTTTCGCACCAGTGTGTGCGTCTTGCCGGCCATAATGTGCATATTGGTGGCCTTGATTGGAAGTATTTACATCCTCGGACGATGATGCTGACAGTGATGAAGACGAAAACGAAGCTTCATCAACCCCAATAACAGATAAAAGAGGGGCAAGATACGGCGCGCCAGCAAGAAAATACGCAACCACTGCAAAGAGAGTGTACTGAATGACAGAAGACAAGGAAACAGAGGACGAAGATGAAGCCATTGGGATATTTCCCCGCTTACGAAAAATTGAAATCAAACAATGAAGAAATCAAGTAAACATCAGGACTTGACAGTAAGGACAGGTTGCAGCGGAGTCTGTACGAGCGACAAAGCATATGAGTGTATATATACAACGAGATAGAGAGAAAAAGGAAAAGGGGGCACCGCGGTCCTGTGCGTAAATTGCCTATCATACTGAAACTTCTTTGCGAACGGACCGAAATGCGCCGACTTGATTGGTCGCTTAAGTAAGGAACTGGGGCGTAGTCGACGAGAGGTCATCCCTACCTTTTTGATTGCGATGTTTCCAAGGTCAGATTGTCGATGTGATCGGCGACAGAAGGGAATGGAGAATTGGGTAAGTAGAGTGTGGGTGTGCTTGTGAGGGGCGACAGGGTTGTTCCCAACAACGCATCAATAGCTGGCCCGACTGCTAGCAGAAGGTAATCTCCAACGACATCTGGACTCTCGCCTTGTTCATTCAGAGCTAGGTATTTGTACGACAGCAAAAAACATGCCGTGGAGCAGAACCTCGAAATTCGAACTGAGTGAAATCATGTGCCATTCCAGAACACCAAGCAAGCGAAGTGTCTACGAAAAGCCCTAAAGTGTGGGTTGAAGAAGTCCAAAAAGGGGTCATGACATGACAGAGCTGAAAAGCGACCTTTGATAAGTCACCGTTGCCTTTCCTCCCATCTATACGTATCGCACACTCATCCCGTCACAAGTAGCAGAATTAACTCCCATGGTGCAAGTGACAGAGAGCAACCCACAAACGGAAGATATCCCGACGCCTCCAAGGAGTTCTGGGATGCATTAGATCGGTGCGCAGGAGTATAGTCCAGCCTCTGCGCCACTACAATTTCGCAAGAGTCTCCTACCAGGGCAGAATGTAGGTCGTAGGTAGCCGCCAACGTACCCGGCAGGCAAGACAAAAAAGTCGCCCTCAAAGATGGCGTGTGTACTCGTTCCATTATGCAGGGGCGCTACCGTGAGAATGTCCCTTCTCCTGCTGCTCCGCAACTTCTCTTGCATAGAATTCAACCAGCATAGTCCCATATGCTTCCATTTCCTCAAGCGGGATGGCGAGTCGAAAGTCGTTCAGCAGCAGAAATTGAAGCTCCAGATGATTCAGCTCGACGAGCGGGAGACCCCCAACCTACGAAAATCAGCATCATTCATACCATGGTGGATGATCCATACCTTTGCGTATCTCGAGTTCGTATAAAAGACATCAGAGAAGAACTTGCTGGCACATGTGACGCCGGCGATGACAAGACGATGGATATTAAAGCTGTCAACCACAAAGAATTGCGAAAGCCCGTAGGGGTCGGATTCGAGAGGAGGATCAATGTGCTGAGGCGGGGATGGGGGTTGTGTATCCCGGGATGATGGGTTTGCTGACTTTCCTAGAGAGCCAGATGGAGGCGGTGTCGCTGCCTGCACAGCTGCAGATGGTGCTGACGAAACTACGTTTTCGGTTCCTGCGGAAGAGGACTCAGTCGCAATGCCAGCCGTCTGTGATTGATCGAGGGATTGCTGGTTGGCCTGACGCAAGCTCTGCATGGGTCCCGCATTCACTCGCTCCGTCATCCTGTCAAAGTAGACAAGCAGACTGATGAATACTTCATATGTGGTAGGGCAATACTTGTGTATGCGGCTGAGATAGCTCAAAATGGATATGCTCGGGACATTCTTTCCATGAAAAGCCAATACGCTGGTCGTCTTCTGACTCAGGCCTATGGGATTTTCGGCCGAAGGAATGTGCCTGTGGAGGTGCTCATGCTGGCGGTCGTTGGTAGTTGTGATTTTGGTCAACAATCCGGCTACCATTTCTATGATTTCTGTGACGGGCATTTCGCTGATTTCGTACTGGGGACCTACGTCGCCTCCATCCCTTCTTTGTCTTCGCGAGGAGGAGCGTATCGACTCGTCTGAAGCAAGACTCTGGATGTGCGAGAGGCTCTTAACCTTGATTTTCCGGGGGGAAGCTGCTGCTGAAGTTCCTGGGGTTTGGACGGACCCAGCTGGTGAAGTATTGGCGGGAGAGACGGGAGGACGCTGTCCTTGCTGGCCCTGAGCGGTCGGAGTATTGCGTGCGGGCGTTGGTGTGGGGTGTTGCGACGGCTGCATGCGCGGACTCTTAGGGGCCATACGCACATCGCGGTGGTCGTCGCCGCCATATTGGGCGGCGAGTGAGGTGACCCGGCTTTGGGCAGGACGGTCGACCATTGGCGTGTCCCCCGTATGTGGCAGGCGTGATGCACTAGAGTCGCAGTGCGGTGAAGGCCGCACAGAAGAGTGGTGAACGGCGGGCGACTCGGTGCTGGAGCCGAACATGGTGTTGTGAAAGTGACGGCCGCCGACGTCGCTGACCACAATCGATCCCATTCCGCGACGCAGTGTCACCAGCTGTCGCGTTTAGACTTTCGAGTCTGGGTGGACTGTTGACGTGATGAGCTGATACTCGAGCTATGGCCGAGGAGAGGAGATGGGCAGGGGCGTCTGGAGGTGGGTGTTGCGGTGGAGAGCAGAGGGCAGGGGGCCTGGCACGAAATGCGGCGGTGGAGCGGAGGGGAGAGAGGCTGGTAATGCGGAGATGTGGGTTGCAGGATGCAGCCTGCGCCGCAAAGGAAGGCGATGTAGGAGCGGTGGAGCCGCGAGCGGAGGAGAGTGGGAGTCGGTCGGGGTCGCGGATTCGGGGTGGAGGGCGCTGCGATAAGAGATGCTGCGCCCTGGTCTGCGGTTTGTCACAGAGCCTTTCGCAACGGCTTTGGCAGCGGACTCCTAGAGCGGCATGCCTGTGCTACGCGTGCCGTGACCAAAGCAAATTGGACGGCGAGGCTGTCGGGGGCTGTGGTGTTGAGGGGTTGAGGGGTTTGGCGGCGATGGAGCGACAAAGTGGCTCCGATAGATGGACTTGTCGGCCCTGTGCGTGGGGTGTGCCCAGATGGGCGGTGCGGCCTGGGCGGGCTTGTGAAAGCGTTAAGGCGTTGAACTTCCAGGGCTCGTCGTCATACAAACCAGGCGCGACATGTGCGTCTGCTGCCCGAATATATTAACCCACGATGTCTGCACGTTGACTGATTGCGTGTATAGAGCAGCAGGCCGAAGCGTGTGCTTGCCGCAGCTTCACTTATGTACTTTGCACGAGGGAGGGGCGTTCTGATCGTCATCATCGTCGGCTCCTGTGGCACCCTCATTGGCTGTCATTTGTGTAAACTGCTCTCTCTCCCACTCGGCCGCCCACGCCTCAGCAGCCCGACAACCTGGACCCCCCAAATAGCTACTATGGCCTTCTTGGTGGTGGCCTGTTTCACCATACATGATGCACAGCTAGCGAACGACCCTATGTTGCGCGCCACCTCATTCTCATTACTCCTTTCCCATCTATGTCTGCTTGCCAGGCCCCTCGTAGTTCTGGTCAGGAAGATACAGGTGCCGCTGCGCGCCTTTCGCTGTGAGCACCACCATGCGGATCACGCCGCCCGAGCTGCCGTCCCACTTGATGGCCTCTTGCAACGACCCCTTGACGAACTGGATGCCCTCCTCTTCCGTCATATCCTCTCTCCAGTTCGCATCGCAGTAGCCGTAGATGTATGTTGACCCAGACCCGCCGATCGCGTACGGCTGCTTGTGAAGAGAACCGCCGAGCGGGATAGAGTACACCTGGCCGCCGTGGCGGTCGTCGTAGCCTGCAATGATCATACCTGCCCTGCTCACGTATCAGAGACACACCCCCAACTTCGGTCCGCGGCCACTTACGAGAGCTGGTCCTTGTTAGAGTAGCAGAGCTCCTGGAATATGGCCGCCGCTGTCTGTGTGGTAGGAGCCTCGTTGTTCGTGATGCCGTACATGCCAAGGTGGTATTGCACGATGTCCGCAACCGCTTGCGTGTCCGCCGCAGACCCGGACCGACAGCACCAGATGGTGTCGTGCACTTGTGTGAGCTTGTCTGTGACGCGGTTTGCGATGTATGCTCCAGTCGTGGTTCTGCTGTCTGCGCCTAGTATGACACCGTCCTTGAAGTTGATCGCCATGCTGGCCTTCCGTTAGCCAGCTGTCATCGCGAGGACGTTGGCACCAACATTGAAGTCCCTAGACTGTGCACATGTTAGCTGTGTACGCTTTCGAAGCATCATCCAAACTCACTTGACTTCTCCCTTCTTGAGGTGCTCCATATCCACATGGATGCCATCTGTGTGCGCCCAGGTTAGCTTGAAGACGTTCACTGCGGCCGCTGATGAGCGTACCTGCTTCGATCATGCCGGTCTGTGTCATGATGGACAATTACTCGTGGAATGCCGGAATCGGTTTGAGAGAGTCGCTACGTGGAAGAGGCTGTGCAGAAGATCAAGTAGTCGCAGATTGATGTTGGAGGTGTTTGATGTTGCTGCTGGAGGCGGCAGCGGAGCTTCACCTCCCCAGTCCGAGCGTCTTGGCGTTATGTCCTTGGCGCCGGTCGAGCTGCAGTTCTCGTTTGGGCTAGCCCCAAATATGCGGAGGACATCATCCACCGCTTCCCGCTGTCACCGTCCGGAGAGAGCTCACCTGCAACCTGTGATGTACCTTCCTGCTCTGTCTTCAACCGCAGAGCTGCACCCTCCTCCCTGGCTTCTCCCACCGTCTCTTTAAGTCATCTCCGCCAGCATCATGTCCTCGGCCCTCAACACCCTCATTTCCTATCTCCGCGTTCCTGTAATGGCATCCTCAGGCATAGCAGCCATGCTCTCTCTCGCCCTCTATTTTAAACAAAAGTAGGCACATACCATGGCCGAAGATTCAGCGATACTCATATACCGCAGCGAAATCATTTACCCTCGTAATTTCCCCCCAGATGCCCGCACAGATGTCCCTCGACCCCTGCAGTTCGGTATCAGCAGTTATGAAGAGCTTAGGATTCCCACCCCAGACGGAGAGTCCCTAAGTGCCTTTTACCTCCGTGCAGACAAGCGTACGTCCCGGAACATCACCATCCTTATGTTCCATGGCAATGCCGGAAACATCGGCTACCGCCTACCTATCGGCAAGGTACTTGTTGAAGACCTCCGTTGCAATGTCATCATGCTGCAATATCGTGGTTATGGGCTCTCAACGGGCACCCCCAACGAGAAAGGTCTCATGATCGATGCACAAACCGGTCTAGATTATATCCGGCAAAGGTCAGAGCTACGAGGCACCCAAATCGTACTCTACGGCCAGAGTCTTGGGGGTGCTGTTGCTATCGCTTTGACAGCTCGAAATACGAAGCAAGGTGACATCGCAGGTGTCATTCTGGAGAACACGTTCCTTTCGATCCGAAAACTAATTCCATCGTACGTAAATCTGCGTGTCCTTCGTGCGGAGTGCTAACGTAATAGTGCTTTCCCTCCTGCACGCTTCCTCACGCCTCTCTGCCACCAGATATGGCCGTCAGAGGAGACGCTGCCAAAGATCACCGACGTACCGTTCCTCTTTCTCAGCGGATTACAAGATGAGATTGTGCCGTAAGCAAACTCCCACCAGGGAATCTCAATGAGACGCTAACATACAGTTCAGTGCCTCGCACATGGCACAGTTGTTCCAGATATGCCGTTCCAAGGTGAAGATCTGGAAAGAGCTCCCAAACGGCACCCACAATGACACGGTTGCGGAGCCGAAGTACTTTGATTACATCGACGCTTTCATCGCTGAGCATGTCGTACGGTGAGGTGCTTATATGGGAGCGTCTTCATGTACGAGCTCTTGGCCAGATTTGGTCGGATAAGGCTGTTTCGTGGCATACCCCAGACGGTCCTTGGCTGTGCGGCTGCACCTTGACGCTTCGTTGTTGCCATGCTTGGGCTACTCCTTTGTTCATGCTTCAGGAGGTAGGCATTGTGATATCTGATACAAGTCATCTTCTTACCTCATCCCAGACTGTACGTGCATCATATTGCGAGGCTAGATGAGTAATTTCCTCATGTCTGCCTGCCTCATTGTCTCGGTCGACGTCCTGGTCCCTCATACCCGTTGTCTTCGTTCAGCCAGGGTGCCTGTAAACCTGTGCAGCGGAAGATGCGCAATCCGGGTCGGCGTGGTGTACCTCACGGAGACACCCAACGCATCTGGACTTAGTACGGGAGTAGCCGAAAGGGCAGAAGGCGAAGGATCAGTGACGGGTTGCTGATCAGGCACGCGGAAGCTGGGCGTGGCACCTGTGTATGGCGCGGATGTTTTCTTGGATTATCGGTAGCTATTTTGGGTGCAGTGATAGACATGTGGACGATGGAGGCTCGATGACGGTGATGTATCAGATATAGGCAGGCCTGCAGATCAACGGATGATGGCATAGCACAAGTGGCCGAGAACTGGATCTTATGGTTCCCGCTCACTGTTTGATGTCGATCATCTTACGACGCGCCACTCTCCGTGGCGTACGTGCCGTCTGTGGCGGGGCACCAGCCACATACAGCCGAGTCGAGATTGGTCGAGGCGCGGAACAACTCTCGGCGTTTGTGGGAACCTCCATGCATCACCCTTCACTCCCTTTTCCTCGGAGACGCGACATCCGTTAATTTTGGATACCCAACTTGGCTTCAAACGCTGCTGCAGAACTGACAATTGAAGCAGAGAAGTCCTGCGCACTTGTGCTTTTCGCCAAAGCGACCTTGTGCGGCATCCAGAGGAACAGCTACGTCAGAGGGACCGTGCCCTGGAGACTTGTTCCGGATCGTAAATTTTATGGCATGTTGTTCGTGATGGACTTTCGCCCCCTGCCGACCGGAAACCTGGAGATTTCCCCATGGCGTCCACATGGGACAACGCAGCACACCTCCACCGCCAGCTCTAGCTTCAAGGACCCTGAGTTTTTTCCTCGCAACGTCCGCTCTTGGCCGCGCATTTGCTTTGAGCTCCCCCCACCGCATGTCGGCCCTACAGCGGTGTCCCCGGTTGACCGTTCCTCACGAGTATTATTGCGCTCCCTCGTCGTGACACCGCAGCCATCCGTCATGTTTCTCCGGTCGGATGGGCCGAAGTGGCAAACACCGCGCGCATAGCCCAGATTGTGGTACATCTCACCACCGACATTCTTACCATTGCGGATGTCGCACGGGGACCCTGCCTCGCACCTAGCATTTGGTGGGCGGAGCATCCTGGCACAAAGCCAAAGCCCTCAACAAGTGCCCGCCGGGCCTTTTGGGCCCTGGGAAGGGTCCACCGGGCATGTCATTGTTGATGGCCCACTCGCCATATCGACCCGACGCCGAAACCCCAATACTGGCTGTCTGTCATTCGAGCATCTTGATTCGCTATGCGACACGCTGCCATTGGGAACGGACCACGCTTGGGGTTGCTTCGTCACCTCGGCGGCCATGCCAGCAAAATCCACCCCTTGGTAGCTAATGACAAATGTGCTTTGCCGTGCCTTGGGTGCTGCCCCACGCGCTGCCCTCATATTTTGCAGGAGATGCCTTGGAAGATGCTCACCATGACAGCATTGCACTCGCTATTCTCCAGTTCCTGTTTTTTCTAACTCACATCGCGTCCCTTGAAAAGGGGTTCCCGCTAAGTGTGTGCATGAGGGTTCCGATCAGCAGTCTGACTTCCCACTCGAGCCTCGCATTCACTCGCCACACCGGACCCTGACATCTGTGGGGATCAATTCGCCTCCAGCCTGTCGGTCCCAGTTCTCTCGCTCGTGGCAATCCTAAGAACAGCCACACCCTGCCGCCACCGATCCAATCAACCGCCTCAGCCTCATTACCAGGGAGGCAATTATTGAGGCCGGAGCACTGCTCGCGGTCATCCCGCCGGGGCATCAAGGAATCCCTGAGTTCTGATCCATGTCTCGGCTCATCGGCCTCTAAGAAGCCACACGTTCTACGTCTCCTTCTTATTCTCCTGTTTTGGCGCCTGTCTTTCGCTCGCAGGAAGCCCGACTACCTCTTCTGTGCTCTGAGTGGTCACGCATATTCGACCATCATATTCGTTTGCCCTACAAGCGGAGTACCTTCGTTCGGGTTGGACGTTAACCGGAGCCGTTAATCTTCCCCCTTCGGGTCTGACCCTCCACCCTTCTTTTTTTATCCTCAGCAGTTCGTCGTCTTCAACACCTCATTGGCATAGCCTCCAGAGGATCCCCTTTCTCACAGCCTACTGCTCATCTCGGCACGTACTGGATCCGACTTGCCACTTTGAACGAACAGTGGTGATATAGGGTTAGGTACGTTAGGTGTCTTTTCTTTGCGCCTCAGGCCAACTTCGCTTGTATTTTCGTTACATAGTCACTCGCTTTGAAAATGGACTAACATGGCATTCGTTTGGGTACAGCAGTGGGTTGCCCTTCCAATCGTTTTAGAAGAGCAGCAGATGGGCGACGTACCGGCTGGGATGACCCCTCAGTCCCTCGACACTACCACCAACACACAGGGACAACAGGGCCCCAGCTTCAAGTCTACCGGGAACACCAGCCCTTACCAACCACAACTGCCCCCTCCCCCTCGACCACATGTTCGTCACGATTTACGCTCTCCTACCCACCATGCCGGCGCCAACTTTCCTGCTCAGGAGCCTGGCGGGGCTGCACTGAGTATGATCCAGCTGGCGGGTGCTCTCCCGGACTATTCTGCTGAGCAGGCCCAGCAAACGCAACAGCACGTCCAGCGACCCATCTCTGGCGCGTCAACGCCAGCGCTCGTCTACCAGCTTCAACAGAACCTGCAGCTGCCCGGTCATGGATCGAATCATCTCCCCCCCTCCGCATTCGCCGGAGGCCAATATCAACAGACGTTCGTGCCCGGCCATAATCAACCATCCACTTATGGCGCGTTTCATCCCACCCAGCGCGGTCCGCATCCGAACACGTTTCCAGCTTCCTATCAGAATTTTCAGCAACCGTCACAGTACATGTACTACCCATCACCCTACGCCCCTCAAGGTCAGATGCCTCATGGCTTCACCGCCCAGGCAGTTCAATCGCAACCGCTCTATGGGAGAAGGCCCAGCCTGACTACTGGTGTCCTGCCTATGATGGGCCAAAGCATGGAAGTTGGGTCTGGTGAAAACCAATTCGCGCAGGGACTCCGCTTTATGCATACGGGCTCCTCTGGTGAGCCGCCAGGCGCACTTCCATCAAGTGGTAGTTTGGGAGCGCAAGGCAAGTCCTCCGATCTGCTTGGTAAAGCTTCTGACAATGTATCTAGGTGTTCAACGGCCAGGCCCTGTCTCTACCGTACCTCGTGGACCGCCACGGAAGCCGAAGCAATCCGGTCATGCGCTGTGGGTGGGAAACCTGCCCCCGGGAACAACTGTTGTCGCCCTCAAAGATCACTTCTCTCGGGATGCGACAAAGGACATCGAGAGCCTGTTCCTCATCTCGAAGAGCAACTGCGCTTTTGTCAATTACCGCACAGAGGAGTCTTGCACTGCCGCCATGCATAGGTTCCACGATTCCCGCTTCAACGGCGTGCGGCTTGTTTGCAGGCTGCGACGTAGTTCGACTCCCGCGTCTGGCGTGCCAACGGGCCCATCGGCTATGGCAGGGCAGTCCATTAATGCCCCGCAGCCAAAGTTCAGCAATGTCTCTGATGGTGTAGACGGCGAGGCTGCCAATGTGGAATCGACTGACCAACCGCATGCTGATAATGAGAAGCCCACGACCAACGCTAAAGACCGTTACTTTGTTCTCAAGAGTCTAACGCTGCAGGACTTGGAGACAAGTGTACGAAATGGCATCTGGTCGACCCAGTCACATAATGAGAAGGTTCTGAACAAGGCCTTCGAGGTGAGCATTTTGAAGAACTCTGTGAATGTGCAAGCTAATAGACATAGGATGCGGATAACGTCTACCTCATCTTTTCAGCCAACAAATCCGGCGAATACTTTGGATACGCTCGCATGGCATCTCCCATCCTAGAGGACGCTACCATTGTCATGGGTCCTGCGCCCAAGGCCATCATCACCAACACTACCGCAGATACTCCCAAATCGATCGCTACGCCTGCTACCGAGTTCGCCCCCAGGGGTAGAATCATCGATGATTCTGCACGCGGAACGATCTTTTGGGAAGCAGTTGTATCCGATACTGAGGGTGACGATGTTGAAGCCAGCAAGGAGGACGTACATGCTGAAGGTGACGCCGCCGGCGTGCCAGAGACGTGGGGAAAACCATTCCGGGTCGAGTGGCTTTCAACAAACCGTCTACCGTTTTACCGCGTACGCGGGCTTCGCAACCCTTGGAACTCCGACCGGGAAGTCAAGATTGCGAGGGATGGAACAGAGCTGGAGACCAGCGTGGGAGAGCGGTTGCTTCAGATGTTCCATCGTCTGGGTCCGCCCAGCGGGCAAGCGCCCCTGAGCGGGTCCATGATGGCCTCCGCCCATCTCGGACCTTCCCAGATGCGGCCTCACTGAGAGCTGGCTCTTTTCTCTAATTGCCCTCTTCTCTTCATAGCCAGACGTATGCGGGACTGCGTCTGGCTATACAAGACGATTCTTTTTTGTCCTGGGCACCAGCACGGTGCCATCCAACGAAGCAACGATTTGATCAGCGACTGAATGTTTGATGATGCATAGCGGAGCATTTCTCAATACTCTCGTCTGTCCTTTTCTACTTTCACACCTGTCGTGTTTACTTGTCCTAGTCCTAGGTCTTTGATGATCTGTTTACTGTCTACGTTTGCAACGTAATGTAATCAAGTCTCATTCTATCCCCTCGGTCCTATTCTGGATGCCCTCCTTGACATCATCCATTGTTGCTTGCCTTGATCTGATGTCACTTTCACTATGTACAATGTTGCTCCGCGGAGAATGGCACATGGCGCACGCATCAGCCAAGGCGCCTACTGAACTAAGACCGGTACAGCATCAAGCAGAGCTTTCAAACAACCCTGAAACTCGTGCCCAGCATTGCACCATCACCGACCTCTTCTGCATGGATTTGTAGAGTGTATCGTTGAGTTTTCTAGGGCATGCACACCAATTGGTCAGACATCATATGCATCTTACAGTGCGTTCTGGGCATGTCATTTCGAAGTGGGCTCCTGCCAGCCAATTGGAAAGTCGACAAACATCCCCTGACTTGTGGCACAAGACACATGTAACAAAAGGGAAGGTCGATTGCACCGGTTGGTGTATTTGGCCCCGACTATCGAGATCACACCACCAGCGGACTTTATCGGATTTTGACAAATTTTCAATTGACCACAATTATTCTTGACTGCGATCATAACGGGAGTCGAGAACACGTTAACATTCTGCAGCATGTATCTCGGGCATGTGGAAATCATCCACATCGGCGACTTGGAATGGGTGCCTTCTGTAGTCCCCAAATAATCGCCGAATTGTAGTTTTTGCGCTCGGAATCGTAACACTTTCAGGGCCCACGCTTGGCGCCGGCACCGGCCGTCCCGCGCAACCAAACTACTTCATCCCCACGTGTCTTATTTTTCAACGCTTTTCGGGAGTTCGGCCGAAGTGTGAACTTGGAGAAGCCAAAGAATCAGAATTTTTAGGAGGAATCAGAGTACCCTTTGACTGGGGGACCCTTAGAAGCATACCGAGATATCCTTCTGGCCTCTCCTCATTCCTACCATCTAGCTGATAACATTGCAGGTGGGACTAGGATCACGACATCCTCGAGAAGGGAGAGGGTATACCTAGGGTAAAGGAGGCGAGGTTTAAGTGGCAGAACAAGTCAGTGTCAGGGCTGTTCTGATATGCGGTCCACGGTAGCGAGGGTGCACAAGCAACCTTGGGGTGCTTACGGGTTGCTTTCAAACAATCTCCTGATATCTCGTTGGAGTTCACAGCTACGTACGCGGGGACGTCGACAACACTGCTTCACCTGGGCAGCATTCACTCGGCCCACGTGCTGGATGCAAACGTGTAGGCGGGGGCCTACAGATATCGCTTGACCGTGAACGTGGCTGTGCACCCTATTAAGCCGTAGTATATCTCATATCCAACCGGACTTCATCCAGCAGCTCCTCCTAGAGGTCGCTTGCACCAAACCCGCGCGGGCCTCACCAACGCTCTTCCTTAGTCCACAGACGACCCCACGCCTTTCTCGCACATCAGTCACGTCTTGTTCGACTTGAACGCGTCGCTCAGCTCGTTTACACGTCGCTGCAGTGCAACGCGAGCACGCTCTGTCCAGCCTATTTATATTCGGCTAAAGCCCGCGCTTTCCCAATCCAAGCTAGCATTCACCCCTCGATCTCGCCCTAGACCCCGCCATCCCGGTTCCCCTTGCCCAAGACGGACAGCTGCATCCCATCTCATCTCTTTTCCCAAACACGCCGCATACAAACGCCTGGAGCTGCGCCATAACATCGCAGCCACTGTTCTCGATGATTTGCTGTCACCTCCTCTATGGCCTGGGGGACGATGGTTTGCTGCGGCCTGTGCGCTGTGCGGCTGATCATGGGTCGGACACATGAAGACGTGCCATGCGCTGTGATTGCGCGTGTTGGGCTTTTCGGATTCTGTTTCTGCTCTTTTTCAGCCTTGCGGTTGAACAGCGCGTTACCGTGGAGTGCTAGAAGGACGAGATCCCTCATACCGTCATAATGTCTACATACTCGATATACGCCTTTCTGGCATCCGCTTTCGCTCCCGCAGCCGCAGCTTTCCCCTGGGCCGGACCGGAACCCACTCTCATTATTCCTGAACGCGATGCTTGGAGTCCTGCGCCGACTGAGGGCCCGAAGTTGGGCGCTATGGAATTGTTGAAACGGCAGTTTGAGGATAATACATGTGGATATATTTCCGGCGAACTGAGTATGGATTCACTCCTTTACAATGTGGGATGAAAGGGAACACTGACAGAATACCAGCTGAATCCCTAACATGCAACAACGCCGGATACGTATGCGCAACAAACACCTTCTACGGCGTCCACGGCTGCTGCGACCCGGCCTCAATGGATACATGCACTTTATACACTTCCTGCGTCGAATCAGCCAGCCTTTCCGCGTCTTGTGATAGCGATTGCTCGAGCGATGATTTCGTTGCGAAATGGTATGTACCATGTTCCCCCTTCTTTCTGCTTCCATCTCTCATCTCTGTGACCCGTCACTGACAACGGCCACAGTACCGAATCCGCCTACCCCTTCTGCTACCAATGGCGCTACGTCTACGAATCGACCATAATGACCGAACACGGCTGCGGCGCCTCTCGATGGACCCAGTCCGCCTGGCGCACAGCATCCGGCCAAACCACCGCCACGCCTTCGGACGCTCCTAACGGCATCACAGACGACTTCTCATTTACCCTAGACCCATCCCCCACATCCTTCGACCTCTCCTCCCTCTTCTCCCTAACCAACGCACTAACCTCATCACCGACATCCGACTCCAGCGGCCTCGACAACACCGACATCTCCGTCTCCAAGAAATCCAAAAAGAAATCCAGCGTCGGCGCCATCGCCGGCGGCGTCGTAGGCGGCATCGTAATCCTCGGCGCCCTCCTCACGACCATCGTCATCAAGCGCCGCAAGAAAACCGCAAACTCCGCGGACGCAGCAGCGAGTCAACCGTTCATGAGCGGTGCCGCCCCAGGAGGTCCAGGACCAGGCGTTACGGAATACAAACCACAACCTCAAGTCGGCGTGGTGGAGTATCCTGCGCCTCAGCAACAGTATCCTGCGCAGCCGTATCCTGGTTGCCCTCCTCCACCGCAACAAATGTATCCAGCCCCGGCTGCGGGTATGGGTGCTGCACAGGGGTATTACGATCCGAATGCGGGTCCGGAGAAACAGGTGTATGCACATGTGGCGCCTGTGCCGCCCACGAGCCCGGCACCGCAGTATCAGGTTGCGCCGCCGCAGGGGATTGCGGAGGTGGGAGGGGATCCAGTCATGGTTTCTCCGACTCAGCAGCAACAGTATGGTGTACCGCAAATGGGTCAGCAGCAGATGGGGATGCAAGGGCAGGGCCAGCAGAGGGGGAACGTGTATGAGGCGCCGTAGAGTCTGAAAGGGCCAGTGTTGGTTTGTTGGGATACGGTATCGAGCGAGATGGGTCCATGAGATACAGGGTCTGGGTTTCTGGCTTCATGAGATGGATTTTGGGTTTTGAGCGTTGGATATCCTTTATATGGGTGACGGATGGAAATATGGACATGGTCTCAGCTGTTCTTATTTAAGCGATTCTTTCTTATCAACTCTTTCTTCCGTCGCCTTCGACTGGGCTGGGTTGAGATCTATGCCACTTTGCTTGCAGGGACCGCCCTCTTTTGAGAGTATACCCGCTATCCGAAATACCTAAAAGAAACGCCCTTGATAAATAAGTAGGGAGTAGGACGCTCTTTCAAGAACAGAGCAAAAGCCAACCAATCTAAGAGAGAGTGCATGCGCTGGGATGTAATGAGCCAAAAAAACAGTGGGATTCGCAGAAAACTGCAAAAAAGAACTTGCCCCCACACAGGATTGAACTATGGACCTCAGCATTGCTCGAGAGAGCTCGTACAAGTGCTGCGCTCTACCACTGAGCTATAAGGGCGTGTTTCTTATGAGAGCCGTAAGCGGTGGACAGTTTATAGAGCAGGTCAAAACGCTGCCTAATGGTGGTTGGGGTGTGTCACTGTGTGGTGCGCCTCCAGCCACACCCAGAGCGCACTTGGCCTCATCTTGGCACGGCTCGAACTTCCACCGCCCAGCCTCTGGACAAGAGCACCTCACTACACAACATAAAAGCGACTTGTTATGTTTGGCGATGAGACCTTCGACTTTGGGTCAGAAATTCAAGTCTCGGAGCAACTGGTATAAGGCCTTTGGTATCCTACCAGCTCGACATCTTAGAAACGTGGGTCTGCATCATGTTTGGAGAGCTTGAGGCAATCCAGCCGCGTCCAGTCGGCAGACGCATCTTACCAACCTCCCTGCTATCATTTGAATCGGACAGTCCGACTTCACAAAGGCCGCAAAGATCATTCAGAAGGCGAAGCCCCATACATGAGGAATTCGGAAGATACCGCAAGACGTACGCAGTATAAGAAAATTGCCACCAACGCAAAGCGAAACTTCAGGGGAGTCGTTAAGGAGCATCCCACGATGTCATCTATATCACCCTACGATTACGCCTCATTCAAACATACTGTCGATTACATAAAGTCCCTCGCGCCCTCTACCTCCAAACGATGCCCACTCCTGTGCAAAAGTTAAAAAAATATCTTTAAAAGCGTTCCAGAACAGAGAAGCGCATATGCGAATAGGACAGTAACGGTAGGTGTAGGTTCATCTAACGTTAAGGCAATCTGAACTCCCCATCAAAGGTTGTTGATCACAAGCAGTCATGGGGTACTCCTGAACGAATCCCAACAGCAGTTCGCACAACCGAAGACAGGACGAGACTATCAAGGACTCACTGCTCCTGGGAGGCGAGGTCTTCATCTACACGAAGAAGAGACAAAGTGGCGATAGAAAGGCGATTCACTTGCGACACCTTGATCTCGCATTGCCATCACAGTTCATCGCGGATAGGGTGCACGTGGAGTACGACTTCGATAAGAGTAGGAATGGGCGAAGAAACCGAGCAATCACAGACCCCGTACCGAGGACCCAGTTCATCATCTTGGGATCCATGTCGCTGCTTCCTCCGCTGGCGGCAGAGATGATTCCCTAGGCTGTTTTTGTTTTTGCACGGCAAGATAAAGGAGCAGATTGACCATATCGCGTCCTCGGATCCATGCTCCGGGCCATAATGACGGAGCTTACGGAATCACAGTCCACAAACAGGATTGTAGTCAGGCACCGGGATATTATGGAGAGGCACAGGCGGGTGTTGTGGCCAGCCTGGATATGAAGATGAAGCCCGGGCCCATGCGGCACCTCGCCAATATTTAGTCGACGATGTTTTGGGGTAAGCACGCCATTGCAGCGAGAGAACTCGTTCTGACATTGTATAGCCTACGAAAAATCGCATGGGCGAGTGCCAAAGTCGCGCCTGAAAAGGCCAGCACGTACGTCTTTGGGTGCCGTCACCACCCCAGGAGCCGTCAGCATTAATGTCGGCCAGTCAACCGATCTCTGACGTGAAGAGTTCTCGGTACAAGGACCCGATGTTGTCGCGCTACCAGGCTATACTCAATATAGACAGGTCAGAGTTAGTAGAACAACTTATTGCGAGGTTAAGGCCTACAGTGTTGTGGTTTATGTCTGAAGTCCCAGCGGACAGGACTTTAAGGTATGTCTATAACTATAGTCGAGAATTTGTTCTAATATTGCAGTCTACGAAAGTTGTCATTGCCGCAAATAAAAGATGCACCAGCGAAGGCTGGTACCTACATTCACGTTATCACCATGCTCGACGGAGTCAGCATTTACGCCGGTCAGGCCACAGACCTTAGACGTCGACTGTCCCAGCAGACTATGCCGTCCAAGCTGAAGGATACGAAGCACTGCCAAGATTGGCTTAAGAGTCGGGAAGAGGGCGGCGAGGACTTCTGGGTGATAGTGTCCGAATTTGACATGCCGGATGACCCCAAGGACTTCGCGGCTTCGAACTCAACATCCTTGAGATGCTCACGGCGTTGATTTTCCACACGCTTCCACAGCATCTGCAGAGATGGATGTTCACGGAGAACAACCTTGAAGCCCAGGTCATCCCGTTGAACACATACTGTCTGCTCGCACAAGGCCGAAAAGCATCCGAGCTGGAAGGCCACTACCTCAGAAAAATTCAGGATCCCGAGCTCCAATCATACTACCAGACCCTCGCCACAAATGCAATGACCAACCTCGCCCACGCAGTCAACCAAAATGATGAAGAAGCGCGTTCCAGGGCGCTGAGCTCAAAGTCTACTCGCGTGGTGGAGGTAAGGAGGGAACGAAGTGCGTCTTGCGACTGCGTTTTCTCGATATAACGGTACCAAACGAAATCACGAGTGTCATCAACACCGAAAGCGCACGAGTGCGCTGTTTTCTCAACGACACTCGCTACCCTTGTGCGGCTCCCGACGCACAACCTGGAGATTCATCACGCTTCCTCCCAATCAAGCTTAGGGCTATGACACGAGACGGGGCGAAGGAGGTTGAACATTGGCCTCAAGAGTGCTGGTAAAAAGCAAACTTCTAAGATGAATTCACTTTGCGACTTTCTGCAAAGGGTTTCGAAGGAAGACATGAAACGTCCTGGTCGTTACGTGCTGGATAAGTCGGACAAGGACAAGGGTCAGATCACATACACGGAACACGTGTAGCTTTCCAAGAGTGTCCACGGACAGGAAGAGAATTTCTGGGTTTCACGATAGTTAACACATGTGTTAAGGTCGGCACAGAGTATGTAGACATAAGGCTTGTATCGTTGTCCATGGACGCCCGCTCCCTTTGGCCATGGACACCAATTCTCGTTCAACATGGTTTATATTCGCGGTGCCGAAGCGATATGCTTGAATGATTTCCCATATGTCTTGTGCCAGGCGAGCATGAAATCATGGCGAATTTCTTGCGTGTTGCAGGATCAAGAAACGAGGTAAATTCCAGTTCGCTATCTGATGATATGTTTGAGGTCAGAAGGCATGGAGCAGAAGGACAACGAGGCGCGTTCCAGGACGCTGAATGGCGGGAAAGCCGATCTAAAGGTGTATTCGCGTGGTGGAGGCAAAAGTCGTTCAGGAGCACCCCGCAATCTGTCCGATTTCGAGGTCCTTAACGCATATGGAACAATCCCTCTACCCTCTCTCTCGGTCTCATTCCCTCCCCTAATCGTAACTAGTAAGCCCATAAAAACATGCTGTAAAAATAAGAGATCGTAGGAAGAGAGTAAGAAGAGAGTAAGAAGAGAGTAAGAAGAGAGTAAGAAGAGAGTAAGAAGAGAGTAAGAAGAGAGTAAGAAGAGAGTAAGAAGAGAGTAAGAAGAGAGTAAGAAGAGAGTAATACTTTGTAGAAAGGCAATCAAGCATTAGGGCTACCGTAATCTGCGAATGTTAGGTAGGCTGTACAAAGAGCCTTTTGGCATGCTCCTGGTTAGCTCGTGCTTGCTTTGAACAACCCACGGCAAAGATGGAACCAAGAGTGTCCCTTGACGTTGAGATACGGCGATCAATGACCCAACACACTTCGAGCACCTCACGAGCTTTATTGAGCACGTCACGACTACTCGTCTGTTTTCGAGCACATTGGAACACACTCAATAACCCTCCTGTACCTGATCTCTACATTCGACTCTCACTCCTCCTCACGTTGCGCACAACCCACGAACCCGAGGGTAGGGTACCTAAGGTAAATCTGCATGTCTGCACACAACAGTATCTAGTAGAGTCGTCCCATCTTCAGCCTCCCACTTCCATCACCCAACAAAAACTCCACGCATCCCCGCATGGGGCGGATAGCTCCGAGACCGCTTCCTTGACCACCTCCCTCCTCCTTCACCGCACCTCTCGAAAACCGCCCCACCAAGAGCAGACCCTGATCACCAACTCGCAGCAAAATATGAAACAAGACCTCATGTTTCATTTTTCAATATCTCAATGCTGTTCCCGACAAATCACACACTGCTCCCAACTCACCGTTCACCAGAACCCATTATACACTCACTCTACACCACCAACACTTGTACTCGCGCGTCTCTGTCCACGTACGGCGGCGGCGCGGTGCGGTGTCCGTGGCGGGCGTGTAGTAGCTCCATAACTGGCTGGATCCACGGCGTCTAGTAGGTCGCGTGCGCGCGGGCGGCGTAGTGGGCGGGCGACTAGACTAGCGAGTAGTAGTGACTGGTTACGCTACCTATCAACACACGATGCGCGTGACTTTTTGTGTACACCGCTTGAGGAGGTGCTGTGGGTTGGTGGTGAAGAGGTCATGTTGGGACCGGGTGATCGAAAAGAGAGGCAGAGCGCGAATGCGAAATCCATGTGACATGTGTGTACTGTCTATGTACACCGGTTGACGAATTCCTTAGGGTTGACGCGTCTTTCACTGCCACTTGCTGACGACTACCGGTGTACGGTTCATAGATAGCAGGCAGCTACAGACGCTGGCTGTGCCGCGGCTGAAGGAGACCTCTTGCCAGCCTCGTATCCATGAACCAACACCGCAACCAGTCCCATCAGAATCCAGGCGGCTATGAATGCCCTCATTCCAAAGAACCTCACAATGCAAGAAGAGACAGTTGTAGATTATACTGTGTTCAATTGAATTACTGCGCGTCCTATCCGACTGCGCACTTGTAACAACCACTCCAAACTAGATCCAATAAATGCCAAAATACGAATTACCAAACAATTCCACGCTAAGTGGCCGCGCTCCAACGCCGTCGCAATGCTTGTATACTATGCAAATGATATGCCGAATGATGCTAGGATCCAAGATCTTTTTCGCACTGAACAACGCGGAACATGATAAACCCAGCCCGTAGGCGAACCATGAAAGGGAAGTCGTGCACGCCATGAGCGTCGTTGATGATGGAATGGGAAAACAACAAATGAGAGTCGGAGATTAATACGCAGTCGGGCGGACCGCATACCCGCCGGCGACGTTGAACATGCGGTTGAAGAAGCCGCCTGTCCTGGCCTTCTTGGCTGGCTTGTCGTCGTAGGAGAGTGGGAGGGCGTGGTGGTGCTTGACTCCTGCGCCGTTGCCGTGGATATGTACAATGGTGGCGCCGGCGTCTGTGTCGTAGCGTCGCAGAATCGCCTCGACAGGCTCCTCGTGGATGCTTGCCGGAGAGTCGGACGCAGTGGACACCGATGAGCTGCGAGTGGGAGGGGAGAGAGAAGGGGTGCGGGATGGGGCGCGAGAGTGCGTCTGGTATGCGCGCCTCTGGGCATAGTTGACGAACGAAGGAGGGCCATAGCCGTGGTCCAGGCGAGAGCGCTGGAGGTTCTCGGCAGTGAGCTGGTACTGCTGCTGCTGAGACAGCTTCCTCTGGTGGGCAGCGAACCTGGCCTTCTCGGCCTCACGAGCCTGGTAGCTGCGGATGGGGCCTAGGAAGGGCTCGAGGTGGTAGTAGAGGTCCTCGGGGTTGATGCGGAGGTCCCAGTCGAGAAGGAAGAGGAGCTGCTTCTCCATGAGGTTGACCTCGGTGATGGAGAAGCCGAAGCCATCGTAGCCGCGAACCTCGCTGTAGCGAGCCCAGTGCTTGTTCTTGGGCGACGAGTCATTGAGGTTCTTTGCGGCGAGGATGAGAGCGGCCAGGAAGATGCGGTGGACAGTGCAGCGCATGCCCTTGGCGACAGGAGGGAGGCGGGCCTTCAACCTGGCGAGGTAGACAAGTGAGGTCATGAGGGTGGGGACCTGGACGTGCGAGCTCCTGACCAGCGAGGTGATGAACTCCTCGACGGAGGGGAGCGCGGGTTCCCTGGTCGAAGCCGCATACTGGGGAGGGGTTGCAGGCGGTGTCGGGGGAAGCGTCTTGTTGAGGGCGGGCTCGCAGCGGATGACCTGTTGTGCCTTCTGCGCAAGGTAGGAGATCATGTCACCTGACACGGGGAGCTGGATGAAGTGGTCCAGAGCAGCCTTGTTCTGGGCCGCGAGGTTGGGTGAGTAAGGCATGGTGGTGTTGGTAGGAGGTGTGAGGGTAGGCGTGGTCTTTAAAGATGGCTGTCCCGAATTGGAATGCAACAAGATTGAGCCCTGCGAGGCAAACAGAGGATCCACAAGGTGCAATTCCGGTCTGTCAGGCGCGTGTAAGCTGAGTCCGGCTGTGCGTGGTCGTGTCTAGGTGGCTGGCAAAGAGCAGAAAGTTGAAATATGGAGTGACTTTTGGGTGTTCCGACCGGCGGAGGCAATTAAGCAAATGCAATGGACTGCAAGGAGTCTAGAAGGGAGGAGTGGAGTCGGATAGGGCAGTGCCGGACTGGTGATTGGATGGTGGGGGAAGGCGGTATGGAATGGAGACTGCACGGCAGCTCTTTGCGGGGAAGGAAACAAGAAAGAAAGAAGAATGTAACTCGAGTGAAGTGGATTGCACTGACCAAAATTCTGGGATGCGCGAGGCCAGCGATACTTATTCCTGCCGCGAGGGCTGGAGGACGCGCTGCCGTTTCCTGTTGAATTCTCCCGAATTGGAGGTGCGAGCGCGAGCAGCCAATGGCGGTGAGCGGTGGGGGATGCGCGGCAGCAGAAACTCGGCGGTCCAGGGCAAGCGGCTACCGGTCCCAGCACCCCAGAGCGAGGCGTGTTTCAGATGGGTGCGTGAGCGACTTGCTGTTCGCCTGTTGTTTGCAAACCAAATGCACGCTGCTGCACGCTATCTCGGAGGAGCGCTGTCAGCCAATCTATGCCCGTCTGCTTCAACCGGGGCGTCTGTTGTTTCGAAGGAGAACCGGGACGATGTTTTAGAAGATGCAAGGCCCGGCAGCGATCGTGGACTCGCCCAAGGTTCGACGATGCAGATGGTTTGCTGTCGTTGCACACCGTGGCCGCGGAAGAGGCCCGCTTTTGATAGTCCCCTCCGGTGGCTGGACGGTGGAGTGCTGGCGGTGAAGAGTTGTATGCGTGGATATGCGTGTATACGGATACCGGGACGATGGTGTGAGTCAACAGCTGTTCTCGAGCCCGTGGCGGGGTGAATCGCAGACAGCCACGACAGTAGCGATGCAAACTCTGCACAGTCTCTGCGCTGGCTGATATATTTCGACTGCAAATTCGCCCTGCCACCGGACAGACTCTCAGAGGATGCATGGCCGGCTTGGCCCAGCATGACTGACAACTGCCACTGAGGCGCATGCACAGAGGAGCAACCAGAGCCAGGCTCTAAGCGGGAGGTGACGACGCCGGCCAAAGCTCTAAGCAGTGGCCAGCCAGCTGTGGGTCGCACATGTGGACATGCGGATGGAGGATTCTGGTGTTGAGTGCCACCATGGACACGGAACATCCCTCGCGCCGGCTGTGGCTGGTGCTTGGCTTGTGGCAGTGCGCGGTCGCTCCTCGGCCCAGTCGAGGCCGCTGATTCGCCGGCCGCCCTCGAAACGCTTCCAAACACTCTCAACACCCATCCCAAGACCCGCTGGCCAGATCGCCACCTTCAGCTGTCTCCGACTCCGAAGCTCTGCCGTTCATGCGTGCGTATCGTCCAGAGCCTCCAGCTTGCGAGGCGTGCCGCTTGCACTGCCACCTTTGACGCGCACTCCCAGATCACGGGTGAGCGTCCCCACTGCCCAACCTCTGTCGAATCCTGTCTCGGATTCGCCGTTGGACTCGCGCCTTGCTGAGCTAAACATCTACGTGTGGGGAGACGCTCCGTCGGGGCGTTAAACACGGCCGCTCGTGTTACGAAGCAGCAACCGCCTGTACCTCCATCAGCTTCTCGAAAAGGCTGGGCCGTGCACCGAATGTCTCAGCGAAGCGCCGCATGTGGTGCGAGTACGAGCACTGAGGTATACTGGTGCTTCTCGATATAGACAGCCGCCCATCATGCGCTTGTGTAATGACTACCTTGCGAACTGGGTTCGACGACGAGCTGGTCAATTTCGCGATATCCTCTCGCTCTGTTCTCATCTTCAACATAGTGGAGACCGACTCTTCTTCAAGCGCCGACCCAATGTGTCCACTCTCTTCTACGACTCCTCAAGACGGATCCCTTTCTTCCAAGGCCCAGTGGCTGCTCCGACCCTTGCTGCAGCATCGTCTATGTTGGGAAGTCCGAAGGAGTGGCGCTTCGCCAGAACGGTGCATCAACATCGGAGCATTTGTTGTTGCAAGCTGAGACCTCTCTCCCAAACGTGTTTGTTTGTTGGTCGGCCGTCGTTCCGTGATTGCGGCTCTGCTCTCTGTTATTTCCGTCCTGCCGTGCATGCATCATGCTCCACTGACTGGATGGTAGAGCGACTTTTTGAACCGGATGCAATGAGGCCATCATGCCTTCGATGCATGTCTTATGGTGAGCTGTCTGGTTCTGGGTAACTTAATAAACTTGCGGCCCAATCTCGTACATGGCCATCTTCCTGAGTTCGCTCTGGTGGGAGTGGTCTCTTCATTACTCTTGCCATCAGCTCAAAGCATCACAATCCAAGACTGGGTAATCACACCAACTCCAACGCCCTGGCTCGATCATATTTCAATCCTGCCAAAGCGTCCCGGATGCCCTGCTTCGATGGTGCTCACCGTCTATGTTTACATACTCCGTTTCATGCACGGCCAGGGTCGAACTTCATGCGGTAACGGCCCCCGCAGATGGCCCTGCATGAGCGTCTGTGTGCAATGCGAGTAGGACCCAGATCAGATCAACCGGATCCATATACATCCGGCCTCGGTCATCATGTGCGATTGTAAAAAACTTTTCTTAATACAGGGAAACCTTGGTATTAGCAAACAGCTCTAGTGTTCGTAAAGTTTGCTTACACCCAAGGTATTGCTGTGAAGATCCAGCGGGTATGGAAGTACCGTGTATGGATCCCGGTTGGTTCTCGGGGACGAGCGTCAGGGTTCCTTGCACGGGTGGTGATATCAAGACAGTAAAGAGTAGACTTTCTGAAAAGGATATCGTGGATTGAAAACCAAGTGTACTGTTGAGGTACTTGACTGAGTTGAACACGATGAGCTGTAGGAGCTCATCGTCTGCTACTATATACTTGAAGTCTCAATCCTATGCTCAGGTTGCTCAGTGCCAAGACCACTGATCATACTGAGCATTGTTGCTCGGGTTGCTCAGTGCCGAGACCCGTACTCATGCGAGCATTCTCTAGTCACGGAACCGTGCCCCGCGTTGAGGTGTCACATCTTTGCTTCTCGATGCCCTTCGCGCCTCACCTTCGTTCCTCAGCGAGTCGCTTGCCTGGCATCCTCGTTTGTTCGTAACATTATGTCGAGGTACTAAGCAAACCCTATAGTAATTTAACGGGGAGTTAGCTGGGCTTGTGACGGGGCACTATAGTGGGAGCAACAGCATGTATAGTACTATCACGAGAACTCAAAGCTGAGGAGCTCGGTGGTGTGCGAGCAGCTCGGGACTATGTACAGAGGTGCGAGTACGCTAGACCTAATGTGGCTAGTCTCCACGTGGCGTCAAAGCAAGAACACCAAAAGGGTGTGAGCACAGTGAAAGGGAGTATAGTGAGGTGGCTGGGTCAGCCCCCTCACAGGGCTTGCTAAAACCCAAGTTTTTGCTTACCCTAAGAGTTGCTAATACCAAGGTTTCCTTGTACGTGTTGGCGAGAGCGGTGAGGCCGCAAATGCGAGGTTGCATTAAGCGTGGACGCTACAACCGGGCGATGGGGCACAGAATCCTTCTCGAGCCTTCGCCCATCGCCTTCCCCGGAGGATGAGCAGAGGCACGGGGACGGGGCGATGCGGTCAGGACTGAAAACTTGGGAAAAAGCCCAGTGTGGGTGTTTGGAAGTCTTTCCCATTAGGGTTCATATGCCCGTCCTAAACACTTGTTCTGCAAGATGTCACAATCCAGCGATGGCAGGGCGTTCCATCAAGAAACGATCACGGATACACCAACAGCATAACATCATAGATGATGAACCATTAATCGTATCGATTTCTCCACGTCGTCCACTAATCTGCGGAGCTATGTCATGGCTACGCATTGCAGTCAAGATAGTCCTACCTCCTCCCGTCGTTCTCCTGAGATGTGTACGACTCCACAAACCGTACCCGTTTGATGGTTGAATTTTCGACCAAAAAAGGGACAGACCTGTCGAAGAAATCAGCTGGTGGTCCAGAACAGATTTGAGAATTCGCGGAGGGTGGGAGTCATGTCAGACTCTTGCCGTGTCACCGGCAGTTATCACCATAGCCGTAGCTCGGTAGACCGTCGTGATAAATTGAATGTTCATCTTATGAGAAGGAAGAAGAAAAAGGAAGGAAACGTACCCATCATGAAGTGTTCGCACGGCCATTGAGAGAGATTGACCGAGGCCCCCATAGTTGGTTTAGCTTTTCATAGTGAAGCCATACAACATGGGAAGCAAAGATCTTGACGGTCGCTGTCTGACTGAGGCCTGTTTGACATATTAGTTAGCGTCTTGCACGTCAACGGAGAAGTCAGAGCCGGAGTAAGATCAGGCAGGACAGTCTCGTCTTGGTCGCCAAAGGCGACTTGGACATATGCTTGTCTTGTGTAATGTCGATTCATCATCTCTTTGGGGCTGCCGATCTCATGGGGAGGTTGAACTTACCATCACATAGATGAAGCAAAGCCTTGCCCTTGCCAAAGTCTAGGTAATGCGTTTCCGCCACACCGAGAGCTTCAATGGAAACATGCAGGTGAGCTCACTGAGGTGGGACTTGGTCGCCGTTGAGGAGCAGGATCCAGCCCCAATTGAAAGCATCCTTGCGCCGAATGAGACGAGTGATCGCGCAGTTCTCGGCGCCGAGCTCGAGTAGGGACCAAATCCCGACGGTGGCCATGTCGCGCATGCGACGGCGTATCTCATTAGACCACCCCTCGTGGCAGGCTAAGAGGCCGGCAGACTCGATTCCGTCAAAACTCGCGCCATGGTCAAGACGATGGGCGCGTGGGTGATGACCGGCGGGTGTTGGAACTTCTCTTTGTCCAGATAAGCGACGACCTGATCTTCAACGACGGCAACGCAGAGGAAACGCCGGGGCTAGTGGAGCGTCCAGCCCTCGGGGGGGCATGAAGATGGACCGGTAGACCTCGTCGAGCGATGGGACAAAGTGCCAAAGGACGGGCAGCCAAGCGGGCTTCGTCATGTCGCAGGACTTGGTGCACAAGATTCACCTGCAAAGAAGTGTTAACGGCTGTAACACAATTGTACGAGAGTAGCCCCAAAAAGTACAAAGATAGGATCAGTTTGGCATGAATGGTATAAAAAAAGATGTTATCGTCATCGGGAAGCCCGAATAAGACTCGTCATCAAGTAACATCATCTCCAAGAATGTGAGGGAATGCTGAGCTTACCTTGTAGAATGGGCAGCTCTGAAGGACTCATGTGCTCATGCTTAGGGCTTGTCAGCCGCAATCTCCACACCACTCAAATCCATGACTGATATGAACAGAGTTCAGTGGGCGAGGTTTTCTAGGCCTGCCACAAAAGGGCATATCCTTCAAGAATTGTCGGAGCCCAGTGCCATTCATCATAACAGGATGATGGGTATCGAAAGCAGGAAAAGCGCGTACCGGCAAAGGTCCAGGTGACGACGAGAAATGGCCGTCAGCGCGTGGTCATCTGAGGACTGTATGTCAGCGGTTGTACGAATGCAGCGAAGAAGGCATTGGAGGAAAGCAGGAGCTCAGATAACAGCCAATTTGTATCGACATAGAGAAGTCTCAGTCGGTAATTTCCAGCGGCGCCGAAGCGCCAACTATCATCATAGGAAGTTCAAGAGAACGCAGAGAGCGGCTTACATTTTGTGGTTCCCAAGGGGATCATTCGACGAGGATGATTGAGCTCAAATAACTAGGTGAGAGTCAGCATATGAAGACGTACACAACGAACGAATGCTGAGGCAATGACGCTATCAGACTGACGTGCAAAGCATGAGTTTCATTCCTCCGAAGAGGTCAAAGACTCTAGTTTGAAAAGCGCTATGTGTATCATCATGTAAGAAGAGGGGAGAACAAGACCTGACATACCTGAGAATGGTGGAAGCGGGCCCTTTAGGCCTACGTCTTGCACTCTACATCTTGCTGAGAAGTTCTCCGGCGTCAAGAGTCTCCTTCACGTCGATTGAGAAGCAATGTTGTTGGTGTGAGGAAAGAGGTTGTGAAGAAGCTCGAGGTGAGGAAAATATTCCGGCTAGCGCTAGCGGCCTGGAATGACTAAGTGGAGGCTTGGCAACCTTGGAACTGTTGACCTAGAGTGGCCCAAGCTCCCGACGCATATCAAGGTTCTGAATGCGGTCCTGCAGTGAAGCCACAAGCGTGCTTCTCAGTGGTCAAGATGGTAGAAATGATTGCTTTGCACAGAAATCCATGTGATCTTTCATCCTCGCAACGATTACGTTCCAAAACGCCAAGGCCATGGTGTAGAAGACACCTCATAAGGGGTATGCAAACGTGGGTCTCGTGGAAAATGAAAAAGCGAATGGCTGGGATCGTCCAAGTAACAGAAGACATCCGAACCGCCAATGTCCAACGACGCCATTAAACACTATCATGTGCCTACAGTGGTGGCCTCTAGGTCTATCACGGAAGGAATCGTGCGCCACCGTCCTAATAGAACTCCGCTCGTAGTTATACTCTTGAGTTGTTCGCGTTGTATCAAGAAGCAAAAATGCGGACGTTCAAGTCCACACTGCCTGTAGCGATGACGCAACGCATACTGGCTTTGACGAGATCTTCTTCCTTCTTCTTCAGTGCACCATTGGACATGGTCCCGGTGGCTGCATCGCCGTTCACGGGTACGTCTTTGACAACGCTGGGAGCCCACCGAATGCAGCTGACGAAATGGCCGTGGGCGTCCTCCACTGTCTTGACGCAACGACCCTCTTGGGTGAGATCCCAGCAACGTATAGTCTTGTCGTCGCTCACAGAGAGCAAGTATTTGCCGCCGGGGTGGAAGACCAAGCCCCGTACCCAATTGTCGTGTCCCACCAATGTCTTTATCAGTGTCCCCCGCCCGTCCCAAATCTTGATGGTCTTGTCTCTTGAGCCAGTGGCAATGAACTCTGCAGAACTGCTTGGGGGAGGCGCCTTTTTCAATCTCGCCAAAGAAGCCAGGTGGGTGTATGTGACTGGTGGAGCGATGGCGACGCATTCTATCACATGTTCGTGGCCCAAAAACGTGCATTTTGCTTCACCAGAACTAGCATCCCAGAGCCGTGCCGTTTGGTCAGTCCCTGCCGACAACAGCCACCGGCCGTCGAAGCTGGGCGTGACATCTCGCACCCAATCAACGTGCCCTCGGATCGTCTTCACACAGTAACCCGTCGTGACATCCCAGATCCGTAGTGTTTTGTCTCTCGAGGCAGAAACAAGGAGGTTTCCGGACGAGGGAGATCCCGCGGCACCACTTGGGATGAACCGGATTGCAGAGACGGAGTGGTCATGTCCTGGAAGAGTCCGAATGTTCTTGTATTCGTCTGAAGGGTCCCACAGCTTGATGGTGAGATCGCTGGAACATGATGCCAGAAGCGTACCACCTCTTGGGCCGCCAAAATCAACGTCCAGTACTCCTTTGGTGTGCCCTTTTACCGTTCTTTCCAATTCCCCTAACTCCCAGTCCCATATCTTGATGGTGGTGTCTTCCGAGCCAGAAGCGAGTGAGGAAAATATGGGGTGGAACGCGACGCATGTGACAGGTTGGCGGTGGGACTGCAATGTGTGACGTGCGGGAGCCCTGGGCAGCCAGCTCGTGGGGTCTTGGTTTCTGCGGAGAAGGGAGGTGGGTGTTGTGGAATCGAGTTCGCTCTGTAAACTTTGAGCTCGCTGCTCGAGCTCTAGTATCTAGGCATCGTCAGCACAGTCGGCTGAGTTATCTCCGTAGATTCTACCTTCTTCTGCAACCGCACGACGCTTGTCCACTTCTTCTCGAGAAGCCCCTCGTACTTTTTCTGCGTGACATCGTCGAAGCTAGCTGGGACTTTGGCCTCCTCGCGGAATGCGGCGGCCGCGTTACTTGCGCCTATGACGCCCAAATAAGCTACTATAGCCTTGTGTCTGGCCCCCGTAGTCAGTTCACCAGTCTACGTCGCGGTTCCAGGACGAGGGGCTCACAGCTCTTCTGCTTGGCGATCTGTGAGTAGCGTGCTCATTGCGGAGAGCGAAGGACTATGCCGGAGCGCCTCGAGCGGCGACCATGCACGAGTGAAAGAGGAGCGCTGGTATCAGGACGTAACTGGCGGTGACAACCGGAGGAGATGTTTGGGCGCAGGTCGGAGGTCTTGGCGGCGGGGAAATGCGCTGAGCGGATGCGGTCGGTGCGCTGTGTGGTGGGGGATGTCGGATCGCGCTGCTTTGCGAGGGAGCCTTTACAGGGAAACGAGGTGCGCGGCGGATGCAAGTATACGAGTGTTAGGCGGGTCCTGGATTTATGTGCCCTGGGGTGGTGATGATGATAGAGCTGCGAGGTGTGGTGTGGTGGGCAGTTGCGCCAGCAACGCCAAACGTGCGCCGAGAGAAATCAGGTACACACACCAGCCCTGGAGGGACCGCGACATCATCCATTTCCTACTCCACAGCCGCTCTTCCCCGTTTCCTCGAACCTACTACATTGACGCGCACGGGAAAGTGCGCTATTCTGCTGCTTCACCTTTGGCCTTCTGCTTGTCACGGTGAGTATGCCCTCTTCCGCCTGCACCCCGCGCCTCTGCTGTACGACGTGGCAGGCGGATGAACCGTGAACGTCTGCCTCATCCCCTTGCGCCGTTTCCCTGGCCCTTTTTTCTGAATGCAAACACGCCTCTTCGCGACTCCAGTCATCTGCACCTTTTCCCCAAACACGCTTTCTAACGCGCCATAGACCCCTACAAGCTCCCTTCGTCGACCCCACATCAACAACAAACACAACAACATGGCGGACCAAGAGGAGGACTTCAGCTCCCTTCCCCTTACCGATCGTTTCGTCCACAAGAACTGGAAAGTGCGGAAGGAGGCCTATGAAGCTGCGGCAAAAGAATTCGGCCTCTCAGCGAGCGAATCGGATCCCGTCGTGCGGCAGTTTATACTAGAGTCGTCCATTTGGAAGGGCGTGGTCGGAGACTCCAACGTCGCAGCACAGCAAGAGGGCTTGGGAGCATTATGCGCTTTTCTGAGTAATGCCGGCACACAAGGATGCACACGGTAAAGAAAACTTCCGGCGTATTGAGGATTGCTTGCTAACAAGCATGTCAAGCACACGGAACATCACGATCCCCACGATCGCCGAGAAGGGACTGCCGTCGACGAGGCCAGCAGCGAAGGCGAAAGCGTTAGAGGCGTTGATGTTGTACATCGAAATGGACAAGGCAGATCCCGTCATCGAAGAACTCCTCCCCATACTTTCGCACAAGCAACCCAAGGTCATCGCCGCAACACTGGACGCCTTGACTCAGATCTACCATGCCTATGGTTGCAAGACAGTTGAGCCGAAGCCAGTCCTCAAGGCACTACCCAGGGTTTATGGTCATGCGGACAAGAATGTACGTGCTAAGGCACAGGAGCTCACCGTTGAGTTCTACCGATGGCTAAAAGACGCTATGAAACCGTTGTTCTGGAACGATTTGAAGCCAGTGCAGCAACAAGATTTGGACAAGCTCTTCGAGAAGGTCAAGAACGAGCCGCCTCCAAAACAGGAAAGATTGCTTCGTTCGCAACAAGCAGCCAGGGAATCCGCGGAAGCGGCGGCAGATGAAGGGGATGAGTACGGAGAAGAGGAAGAAGATGCAGCAATCGATTTGGAACCCGAATTCGAAGCGGTGGACGTATTCCCGAACATCCCCAAGGACTACACTGAGCGCCTGGCTTCATCCAAGTGGAAGGACAGGAAAGAGGCCCTCGAAGAGGTCCAGAAAGCGCTCAATTACCCCAAGATTGCGGAGGGACCGTTCGATGAGCTTGTAAGAGGATTTGCCAAGAGCATGAAAGACGCCAACATTGCTGTTGTGATCACAGCCGCGAACTGTACTGAGCTCCTAGCCAAGGGGTTACGCAAGAGCTTTGCCAAGTACCGTTCCACGATCATGGCCCCTATGATGGAGCGGTTGAAGGAGAAGAAGCAGACCGTGACAGACGCAATTGGCGCCGCGTTGGATGCCGTTTTCGCTTCCACGAGTATGCAGGATTGCTTGGAGGAGATTCTTGAATTCCTCAAGCACAAGAATCCTCAAGTGAAGCTTGAATCCACAAGGTTTTTGGTACGATGCTTGAAGACAACAAGGGAGGCGCCGGCCCCTGCTGAGGTCAAGACAATATCCGATGCTGCCACAAAGCTGCTCACAGAGTCCCAAGAAGTGCAGCGGTCTGCCGGTGCAGAGGTATTGGGTACGTTGTGGAAGATCATGGGAGATCGCATCATGAATGCACACCTCGACCCGCTCGACGACATCCGCAAAAACAAGATCAAGGAATTCTACGAGGCAGCAGAGGTGAAGGCAAAGTACAAGCCAAAGGCCGCTGCGCCGCCGAAACCTGCCGCTGCTCCAGTAGGGAAGAAGCCTGCATTAGGAAAACGCCCTCCAGCTGGCGTGAAGAAGGCTGCACCAGCAGCAGCAGCAGCACCACCTCCTCAGGAAGAGCCTGCTGCCCCACTGGCACCGAAACCCACATCGCGACCTGCAGCCTCCAAGCTCAGCGCACCAAAATCCGGTCTGGCGGCCCCCTCACGGTTAGGAGGACTGAAGAAACCCGGCGCTGGAATCCCTGCAGCATCACCAAGACGGCCAGTAGCATCTCCTCCCCCAGAAGAAGCCGCACCACCTCCACCACAGCCAAAGTTCGGTCTAGGAGCTGGGCGAGGTCTTGCCGGCAGGCCCCTTGGAAAACCTGCAGCAGCAGAAGCCGCACAAGCACCTGCTCCCGCACCGGCTGCACCCTCCGCACTCAGCCTCGTCGAGCGCGCCGAACTCGACGAGTTGCGCGCAGAAGTCGAGCGCCTGCGTCGACAAAACGAAGACATGCGCGCCGAGCGCTCCTCCCTAACCTCTCAGATCCACGAGCTCCAGAATCAGAACGCACAACTCATCGAAGACCACACGCGCGACGTCTTGTCTATCAAAGCCAAAGAAACACAACTGGTGCGCGCGAGATCGGATTACGAAGCCGCGGAACAAACAGTGCAAAACCAGCGCCGAGAAGTCGATCGTCTGAAACGGGAGCTTTCTCGTCAAGTGAGAGCGACTTCGCCGCCGCCAACAGATCTCTCAGACCACCTCTCCGGATACGGCGATGCGAATCATGCTGGCAGCGGAAGCCGATTTGGCGACTCGGGCTACGGAACCGGGTTATACGCGCGCAATCGGTACGGCGCTACGCGCGAGCCGATGAGTCCGGGAAGCGGGGGCAGCAGCGGTGAAGGTAAGGAGAACTTCGACGCGCTCTCGCGTCCTGGTTCCGGTAAGCTGAGTCCTATGCGAGGCGGTCCAGGATCCCGAGTCCCGTCTGCGACGATGTCGGCACGAGGGGCGGAGGACCAGAATGAGGGCGCGGGCAGTATGAGCAGTAGCGGGAGTGGATTGGGGATGGGGAAGACCCAGGCAAGTGCGGGCGCGGAGAGTTGGAAGAGGGCCGCAGAGGTGACGCAGAATTTGAAGCAGAGGATCGAGATGATGAAGGTATGTTTTTGTCACAATGATTTGACCTGTGTGGAACTGACGAGTTACAGGCAAAACAGGGTATTGGTAGGGCTCCGCAGTAAGGATTTTGTTTGTGGAGGTTCGAGTCGTTACTACTTCCATGAACATCATTCTTCTCTGTCCCAGTTCCTCTCTGTTTTTGTTTTTGGACCGCGGCATTTGTCGGCGTTGGATGGTGCGCTCTTCATCGATATCCTCGTTTTTTTGCTCGTCTGGGCCTGGTGGCCGTTGGTACTTTCCTAAGGACAGGGCATAGAAGAGGGCGCGGTGGGTCATGGACGCTATGGCTAGAGATACCACGGGTGGTCAGTCCGCCCCTTTTTCTGTATGATGAAATGTTGCAACGGAGTAATTATATGGATCGGTGATGACTCGGGTCGAAGTTTCCTCCGTCTATGACTGGGAATATGTACAACGTCGATAGTATCCAATGGTGATGCCTGAGTTTATTACGTTCTTTAGTGTCTTACGTATGCAATTGATTTTGTCTTGGAAATCTTTGCGGTCTATCCGGACTCTATAACTGATTTCCGGGTATAATGGTACAGTTACAGAACATCGATCCAACATGCCCTCCTTCAAGACCCCACCCATAACGCTCCAATCATACCATCTACAGAGCCAGCTCACTTGAACCAGGTTCTCCACGCTCCCTGGATATAGTCATCCCCTTCGGTCTTCCTTATATAGTTCTCCATATCCTCGATGGTGCACACCTTGATGCCGAATTTCTTGCCAAAAGCCAAGCACTCATCCCTCCTCATCATCCCCCCACCTATCCTCTCTCCCTTCCCCTCCACCTGCTCGCCATCCGTCACAAGCTCGCAAATAACACCAACATGCGGCTTACCCGCCAAATAGCACAGATCCACCGCAGCCTCAGTATGTCCCTTTCTCTGCAACACGCCACCGTTTCTACACTGCAGCGGCAGGATATGCCCCGGTCGTCTGAAATCCGCCTTCGTAGTCGAGCTGTCCGCAAGCATCATGCACGTCCGGCTGCGATCCTGGGCGGAGATACCGGTCGTCATGGAGGGATGTCTGGCGTCGACGCTGACAGTGTAGGCAGTCAGGTTCGGGTCCTCGTTCTTGGGAACCATGAGGTCGAGGCCTAGTTGGGCGCAGCGGGTCACGTCCATGGGCGCGCAGATGTAGCCGGAGGTGTAGCGGATCATGAAAGCGGCTTTTTCGGGGGTGAGAGCGGAGGCGGCGATGATGAGGTCGCCTTCGTTTTCGCGGTCGGGGGAGTCGAGGACGATGACGAATTCATCGTTGGCTGTGCGGGTTGTGTTAGTTGGGCGCAAGGGAGAGGGGAAAGGGATGAGGAACTTACCAAAGGCGCGTAGTACATCTGGTATCGAGTCAAAAGCTGGATCTGTGGGCGGGTGGTCCTCTGAGCGGCAAATTACGTGGCTTGGCCTGGTGCCAGAGACACCGTTTGTGGTCATGGTAGAGGGTTGGGCGATTGCGGTGGCAGAGAGATTCGTTGCAGCAAGACTCACACCACCTATGGCGTTGGTGGTAGGATTGATCAGCGATTGATCGCTGCTGTTCGTAGGTCGGAGTAGGTCTGGAGGATGCGTCGCGTCGAGTTCTTCGCTGGGGTTTCTCAGGCGAATCTATCGCGTTGAATGCTGGAGAAGGGGGTCGGCAAAGATCGGTGGTGGAAATGGAGGGCTAGCACATGCGCTATGGGGTAGTGGGGTAGTTTGTAAGCCACAGAGAGCTGACGATGAGCAAGCTTAGTCTTGCGGAGGGCGGAAAACGAAGGGGCCGGGTGAGTGTATGCTGATTATTAAATCAGAAGTGACAAGTAAGTGTTGAACAGGAGCTCTCTGTGTATTCCAAAGTTTTTTGGTAGACCCTGTGGCGGGGTACATGGCAGGACCGTTCAGGGCTCCCTCGGCTGTATCCCCGCGCCTGCATCCTTTCGTAGATCCAGGGACCCGTCGGCGATTGGCTGCGGGTCGCCTTCCGAGGTCCGATGTTGGGGTCAACATTGTCCAAACTCTCAGGTGGATAGAAAGCAGTCTGAGGCAGAACCTACAAGGTTTCCTCGGTCGGACACGTTCAAGAACACGCTCGAGGTATTCCAGAGCACAGTAGAAGGTTGGCTGTGCACCCACTTTGTAACTAAGCAGATTAGGACAATTCTCACACTATTCTCCCTTTGCACGTGGGACTGCGCTCTCTTGACACCATGTGCTTTCTATGTCAAGAAGGCCTTATCGAAATAGTCCAGATGATTATCACAATGGGGAGGGCGAGTGAAATGGGTGAAGGCACGAAGGAAGTTTAGGTATGCTTTAGTGTGTTCTCAAGTGACGGGTATGTATCGTAGGGTGCTCTTGGGATGGCTCGCACCTTGCTCATCGTTGCTGGCCATTTTAGAAAGGAAAGGAGCGCACACCAGAGACGCAAGTTGGGCATGGATGTATAGTGTCCAGTGGTGGACTAGAAATCTTGTTCCTTCGGGAGCGTCAGTTCGAATTTGGCCCACGTCCATACAATATGTAGAGTTGATGCCGCGCGTGAAGCAATTGGCAGATCTCACTACCCAGCAAGTGTTGCAACATGCTGATACCTGTATACAACGTACACAACCAACCAAGCCTTGCAACAAAAAAATGATGTATTATTAGAAAGTCTACCAAAAGCAAGGACTTTCCTCTATGGGCATTAACGTAATTTACCACCGAGCGGGACAACCCTCCGAGCGGGACAAAATCTCTTGGCACAACCACCCCATCTTTCAACGCGACATGTCTTAACAGAACAACGTGATTTTAGCTGAGCAAGAAGGCCGAATCCAACTTGCCCTTGAAGCTTGCAGATCGAACCAATTTAAAAGCCTCGGACGCGCTGCAGAAGCTTACAGCGTACCAAAGTCAACGCTTGCCTACCGGGCATCTGGTCGCAGCTTTCGACCTCAGACCACGCCTAATTGCCGGAAACTAACCTCAACGGAGGAGCACACAATTTTTCAATACATCCTTGACCTGGATTCAAGGGAGTTTGCGCTCAGGCTGTGTGAGGTTGCAGATATGGCCGACAAACTATTGGACGTGCGAGGTGGGGAGCCAGTAGGGATGCATTGGGCTGAGCGACTCGTATCACGTTCAGATGAGCTCAAAACAGCTTTCAATCGAGCAAAGGACCGGCAGAGGAGTGTCCAAGAAGATCCCCAGGTGGTGAAAGATTGGTTTGGGCTTGTTGCCAACGTGAAGGCCAAGTACGGCATCCAGGACGACGATGTGCACAACTTTGACGAGACTGGGTTCCAGATGGGCGTCATTGGATCCATGAAGGTTGTCACTGGCTCAGAGAGACGTGGTCCGCCAGAGATGGTTCAGCCGGGCGATCGTGAGTGGGTGACAGTCATCCAGAGCATCTGCGCTGCTGGGTACGCGATACCGCCCTTTATCATCTATAAGGGAGCGGTCCATGTCTCTGCGTGGTATGAGGATATTTCTATACCAAGGAATTGGATAATAACAGTCTCTGAAAATGGCTGGACAAATAATGAGCTTGGCCTTGCGTGGTTGAAGCACTTTGACGCGCATACAAAGGATCGAAGCGTAGGGGTGTACAGGTTG
>MU006566.1:55995-209000 GCA_010093795.1 Sporormia fimetaria CBS 119925
GATAAGGTGGTTGCGCCAAGAGATTTTGTCCCGCTCGGTGGGTTGTCCCGCTCGGTGGTGGATTACGTTACATAGAGGAAGAGGAAAAACCGGCAAAAAGAACGACGTGGGCCAGATTCGAACTGACGCTCCCGAAGGAACAAGATTTCTAGTCTTGCGCGATAACCACTCCGCCACCACGCCTGGTTGTTTCCTTTGAATGATGTGAGTTATCTTGTTTTCAAAATACATAAAGTAATCAAGGGAGGCAGAAGCGACCGAGATCCCAACAAAGGCAGGTTTTCATTAAAGGCAGGCGCAAACCACGGCACCTTCCACTTTCTGTTAGGCACAGTCCACCATCATTCTCTTCTGCAGTGGTTCTCTACTTCTCTAGAAATTCTCCCACTCTTTCGCTCCATCATGCCCTCACTCGCAATTAGCGACTGCGTTGGTTTCTAATCGGGACTGTAGAAGCCCACATCAGCATTATCCGTTCCCTGCCCTCAACGATTCACTTTGCTGCTAGTTGAAGTCGCCAATCTGCATTAAACATTAGGGCCTTTAGAAAAGGTTATGTTCACGCAGAATTAAGCCGAGATCTACAGCTACATACCGTTTCAATCCCGGGGATCGCCCTCTTTTGGGGGCACAATCACTATCCGAAACATCTCAAGGGAACGCCCTCCAAATCATTGGGATGGAACTCACCTCCAGGAAACGGGCAAAATTACGCCATTCTGGAACACCAAAGATACACCAGTCACTTGAGGGGTGAAACCTTGGGCTTCGGGAGCTTCTTCCGTGTCTTTTATTCAGTTCACACGGTTGGATGGCGTCGAAAAACTAAACTGATACATGTGAAGGATACAGTTACAAGCAGGGAGACAAGTGAAAACCCAGTACGGAAGAACCGATTGGATGAAGCGCTATTGACCCAGTTCGGGGTGATATCTACAAGGGCCGAGTTCAAATTTCCTAGTATGAGCTATTCTCAGTCGAGTGCCTCGACGCTGGTACATCTGCGGCTTTCTGTTGCCGAGAGAGCGCATCCAGAGTGGGTAGAATTGTCGAGACATCCTCTCTAGGCCGCTGTCTTCGGTTCAAGCCTATGAAGTCCTGCAAGGACATTGGCACAGAAAGACGCAGCAAAGAGAGAGCTTGCGCCGGTGCGGAACTCTTCTCTGGAGATGGTGCCACTTGTGCAGCACTAGGTGAGTCTGTAGTAGCGTCGAAGATGTGTGGTCGGTGGGGACGGGCTGTTATGAGGGATCCGAGAGGGCTTATTGGTCGAACTGGAATAGGACTGAGTGGACGTGACCGGTTGTCGGAGGAAGATGTTCTCAAGCGCCGTTTGGAGCTTTCTGGCTGGAAGGTCCAGTTGATTGATTGAGCTGATGGTTCGGGATGCCCAACATCCGCTTCCTCACACCCGTCGGCGCCACCGAAGAGTTTGACCAGCGGGTTGCGACTTCGAGAAATTGCTTTCTTCAGCCCCTGAGGCCCGGTTCCTCTGCCATAACCAGGCTTCAGCGACCTGTCATCGTGAGATCTGGCGGTCAATCTGCCCGTGTCGTGCGAAGAGGATCTAACCATCAAGGTGGGACCGGGAGATTGACCAGCACTTTGCCGGCGCGCCTTTGCTTTCGAAAGAGGTCCAGGGGGCAGGGAGTCCGTCGGAGTCGTTTCGACTCTCGGGCTGAGAGTTGGCGTCTCAGCGATCAGCTCCAGTTCGTAGTCGATCCAAGGAGCCACTTCGCGGATTTCATCTTTATGGCTGTGTGTAGACTGTTTACCTAGAGTTGGTGGTCTCAAAGCAGGTCCTTTCTGCCCACTTGAAAGCGAAAGGCTGGGTGAGTGACTAGAAACGGTGCTGGGTTCAATGGCGATGCCGGAAGGATATGGAGAGAAGTGTGATCCAGCACCCGCTAGGAAGGGACTCTCAACAGATGCGGGCGTATCAATCTGAGGTCTACGTTGTCCAAAAACAGAAACCTCTTCTGCTGAAGTCGCAACCCGTAAAGGCGTAGGTGGCGGTATCGGCTTGGGAAGGGCGCGGAGCTGAGATGTAATAGGCTGACCGGCAGCAACAACTGGGGCCTCTTTCGAGGAAGTCGGCTGATCCTTTTTGCTCGTTCCCACCTTGCGACGCTCTTCGCGATATATACGCTTCAGTCGTTTATACTCTGCGTAGTCATCGAGTTCAGCCGCAGTAGGGTGTTTCAACACTTCTTCCATGGGGACGGTATCCAATCGCTCGAATTTGACCTCATACAGAAGGTCACCCTCTTTGAAGGATTTTCCAAAGACGTCGTCGGTTTTGGCGGTGTAGACTGCCCAACCGGTTACACGATGCCTGTCAATGTCAGTTTCGGCTTGCCTGAATTTCCTTACGATTGACTAACAAACCGTCATAGCGAATACCAGCTTTTGGACCTAGACTGCTGTTCAGGCTGTGGCCGCGAAGCACTCGAATAGGTTCCCGACTTCGGGGGTTCGCTGAGGTGAGGCGATATTTGCCTTTATCGAGCGTCTTGCAGCGAAAGGTGAATTGAGACTCGGGGGTGACTTCTATCTCATCACGGAGCAAGACCAGGGCGAATGCGCCGTTCCTGTCGTAGCAGACTCCACCTTTTGTTGCTGATTCCTGGTCGATGATGCCATCCCGATGGGCGAAAAGAGGCGAGATCCACCATCTGCGGCATCGCGTCAGCTTCGAAGCAGACTGAAGATGTAACACCCTCACGTCCCCGGCTTGAAGTTCAGCGGGTTGCCTAGCTGATGAAAGACCTTGGGGGCTATTTTCTCCGGGCACGTTTCTCGCCAGCGCTCGATCAGTGCCTATGCCGAAATGTGAGCGAGCAAGAGCGGGTTAGCTAAAACAGCAAGCTTGCCTCGTCCGAGATGTCACTAACGCCGGCGATACCCTCAAGCCGACCACCTCGTCCGTAGAGGAAGGGGTGAAGATCATCCAGGCGGCCGAACTTGGCAGTCCACAACTCGATGATGTGGTCGCAGTCATCGACGAGTCGTGCAGGCCATCGAGTCGCTATGCCCGCCACCTCCATGACAGCCCTATGAATGGCCGTGGCGCGAAGATCGTTGGCTGTCAGTGGAGATGAGAGTAAAGAGCGGAAGATGTCGTGCAGGTTCAGAGCCTCGTCGGGATGCAAGACATCGGGCCCGTCTCGAGCAATACGAGGGTCTAGGTCATCCCGGATCCAGGCTGCCAGCTCCTTGAGCCTGGGGCGCGAGAGGGGGATGGAGGGCGAGAGGGACACAGTCATATGAGGCGGCGAAATGGAACAATGAAGCAGCGGGACAGCGGGGGACAAAAATGGTTGGCGATGCGAGCTGCAAAGGGAGGTAAGCTGAAAATGGAGACGCGAGGACAGCAGTTGAGGGGAGAAGAGAGCATTGGGACGGAAAGGGGACAGAGAGCAGGGGAGGGAACGAGAAGTGAAGTCTGGAGTCTTCTGAAGAATGAGAAGGAGCACTCAAGATGTATCAAAGGCAGCGACGGGTACAGGGAAAGAAGACGCAACCTGGAGGGAAGAAAGGGCGTCGAGCAGACGCGGTATAAGGGGCAGGTGCCAACCGGATAATGATATGCACTAAGTGTATGTAGCAAGCAACACATGTCAACATTAAATTGCGCAAATGGTATATCGTGTGGCCAAAAACTCACAATCATCCGAAACAGCAAGGGCTTGCTCACTCTCGCCCGCCGGCGCGTCGCTCAAAGTCGTCGCCGAAGCGCGATGCGTCCACAATCTCGACGCCTTTGCCGAGCCCGACCATGTCCGCTTTCTCCCACCAATGCCCCGAGCCCAGGTGGCCGTGCTCCGACACTTTTGCCTTGGACGCGGGCCCTTCATCGTCCGTATCGACCAGAGCGCCCAGGCCAGTGCCATCGCTGTCGACGACAACGACCGTTTGCCCGACCCATCGCTTGAGGTCCTCGATGTTTGCTCCGTTAGGGCCGCTCAGGGCGTCCACGACGTAGACAATGTCCGGCGCAATGTGCCTCAGCATGTGCACATGGCCAGTGGGCGTAGTGAAGGGCATTACCATGGCCGGCGTGTCAACCAGCCTGAGTGCCTGGCTGTGTAGCGTCTTGTAAAGCGAGCTGTCCGAGCCTCGAATGGACGTAGCAGGAGTATATACGCCCTCGTCCGCTTCGGCATCCATGGACTTGAGCTCTTCGCCAGGCGTATGCACTGGAGTCGAAATGGCCGAGTACGATGAAGTTAGGGAAGCATGTCCAAGGCCGGAACTGGGGCGCGAACGCATCGAAGGGGTGTAAATAAGCACAAACAACTTGACTTTGGCGGTTTCGGTGTCCTGGAGGAGAGAGAGGAGTGTCTAGGGAGGAGTGTTAGTGGCTTCCGCAGTGGGTGGAACACTGGTGGACTTACGGCATTTTCGGAGCGATACGAGCCCTCGATTTCATGGCTGCCATCAAGGGGTGCGTCTGCGGACACAACCACAGCGACTGTCTTGCGCCGGACAGAGGACTGAGCACCAGTCCTCATTGACGCAGCGAATGACTTGGTCTGGGTCTCCACAGCGGCAGCGCTCTGGGAAGATTGTGCCTCAACCTGGCGCCGCAGAGCGGCCTCCTCAGACCATCTGCTGTGGTCGCCAAAGTCGTCCCTGTCGGTACGATCCTCCTCGCGGATGGATGCCAGGACGGCGCCTGCAGCAGCCCCCGCAGCCGCGACGCCGGCAACCGTTTTCTTGCTCACGCTATCAAACAGCTGCTGCGGACTGGGCGTACGGCGGATGACGCCCTGGACGCGCGACACCAGGCCGTCGTCATGCTGGGCGCGTTCGCCGTGCGTGGTTACCGCGGCCTTGCCGTCGCGCTCCTCGCCATAGCTCAGGTCGGCATCGTCGGAAGATTCGTCGTCGGCGTCGCGGCGCTCACTCCACACCCAGGCAGCAAGGCCGGCGGTGGCAACGGTAACAGTGAGGACGAGAGGCACCCAGTAGCCAAAGGCGGTGCGGCGCTGGGCGGGCTGTTGTCGGTGGTAGCGGTCGTAGGAGAAGGACATGGCGCTCAACGCATGTTCCGCGCAACCTGGCAGTGCTGCGGGCGGAGAGGCTGGAGAGCGGCGATTGTGGGCGTTGTGATTGTTGTGGTGTTTGTGTGGAGTGTATATACTCTCACATGTCTCGACTATGCTCAGCTCCCACCAGCTCCTGATGGAGGAGGTTGGGCCGAGGGACACGCCAAGAGTATATGCCAAGGCGCTAAAACTTCCCGCGGCTGAGTCATGCGAGCTTAAAGTTCAATGTTCATCCCAAGTGTATCACATCAACTTCCGAGTTCGACAGTTGAAGTCGTTCTAACGCCTGCAAACGAACGTCCGCAGAGTCCCACGCTCTGACAATGCCGCACGCTACCCTGCCCGCGCCGGGCTTCCAGGCGCTCATTTTATGTGGGCCAGGCGCCTCCTTCACCACATTCACCTCGACCCCGCAAGACATCCCCAAGGCATTGCTCCCCATTGCGAACCGTCCCATGGTCTGGTACCCTCTGGAGTGGTGCTACCGTATGGGAGTCACCGATATTACCATTATCACGCCTCCCGAGTCTCTGAACGTCATAGAGGCCGCCCTCTCACAGAACCCCCACCTTACGTCTTTGCCTGCGCCCCGCCCCGACATCCTCGCTCCCAAAGACCTGACACATGCGTCTGGTACTGGCGACCTGTTTAGGATGCCAGAAGTACAGGCTGCCATCAAGTCCGACTTCATCGTCCTCCCCTGTGATTTGGTGTGCGAACTGGACGGCACCGCCCTCCTGGACGCCTGGATGGTGCAAGAAGCCGCCCTAGGCGCCACAGCAACCTCGGACGCTGGCGTACCGGCAACCAGTGCTGGTGGAGAAGCAATTGGGCGTCGGGGTGGTTTGGGTTTATGGTATCAGACCAAAGGAGAAGGAAGCATCAAGGGTCAGGAGACTGACTTTATCGCAACAACGCCGCTCCAGCCCTCCGTCGTACCGCCACCGTCTGACTCTCTGATTCACCATCTGTCCAACCTCGTCTACACTGCGCCCACCGACACACTGAACGATATTATTGAAGGCCGAAAGTGCTTCCCTGTGCGTCACGCCCTGATTCGGCGGTTCCCTCAAGTGCGCATGCTCACCACCTATCGCGACTCGCACATATACCTCTTCCCTTACTGGGTCATCGAGATGATCAAGAACAACGACCGCTTCGAGAGCATTGCCGAGGATGTGTTGGGATGGTGGGCCAAGGCAGGATGGCAGCAAGGACTGGGTGACAAACTCGGCCTCCGTGACATTTTGCGCCCCACGGACAGGCTCAAGGACGGGATGGAGTCTTCGCAGATACTCGAGGACAACATTGACGTCTCCAGACTGAGCACAACTTGGCCAATACGTACGGACGATAGCAAGGATAGCAAGGACCCGTCTACTGAACTAGCTTCGCGGGTAAAAGAGTCAGGCATTGCCAAAGGCGTGGACCTCTCGCCCGCCCCTAATCTTACCATCCCACCCATGTTGGCTTATGTACAGCCGTCGGACTCGTCCCCCCTTATTCGCCGAGTTGACACTGCGCATCTCCTCCTCACTGTCTCGCTCAAACTTGCAAAACTGCCTTCTATAGAGGAGGTTGGAAAGGACGATGCCTCCCCGTTCGCCCACCAAGCCAAAATTGCTCATCGGGACGCCATTCCGAAGCGGTGCCGTGTTGAAGCGGAAAACTGCCTGCTCGCGGATAACGTTATCGTTGAAGAGAAATGCAATATCAAAGAATCCGTCATTGGCCCTAATTGCAAGATCGGGGAAGGCGCACGGTTACTCCGCTGCTTGTTGATGGAAGGCGTCGAGGTCGGACCCAACGCTCAGCTCACCGATTGCATACTTGGCCGGAGATGCAAGATCGAGGGGGGTGCGGCTAGAGGTGACGAGAAAACCGTTCTCAAGGATTGCGAGATTCAGGATGGCCAGGTCGTGGAATGGGGAAGTAAGTTCTACCGTCCTTGTGAATGGGATTCCCCTGTTGCTGACCACTACAACAGCTGAAGCGAAGAACGAGAAGATGATGCGTTTCGACATTGGTAGTGACGATGGTGAAAATGAGGATGGATTTGCAACCGATAGCTTTCATGGCGAAGGCGATTCGGACGCCGGCATGTCTTCGACCTGATTGCGGATTCCTTCCACCTATGTCGCCTCGACAGCCAGCATATGCGACCGCGCACCCGGCCAATTCATGACAACCACTTGCACCACGTCCATCACGCTGTGCCGTATAGGGCCAATCTATGGACATGGAAGATCATGTTCAGCCCATACGCTTGTCGAGCTATATCATGCCGGTGCCAATGACCCTCCACTCTGTCCACTCTGCCTTCCCGGGCTTCCAAAGTACGCAGGTGGTCGAGCTTAAGAATTCGTAACGGGCGGGCGGGTGTCAGACAACCAGTCGCCGCCACGTACCCACGCCCAAGCCGAGTGGACGGCCTTGCCCGGCGCTCGTAACTGGGCCTGATATTTGCGCCAATTGTCAAGTCAACCGGTCGTGGGAGCCACAAGCTCATCTACTCGCCGAGACATCTAGTTATCTCTACGCCGTCCTAAGCGACGGTAAGTACAATATATCTGACCTTCGGGATCATCACTCACCGGTACACCCGTAGGCTCGAAACTCTGGACGAGCTTGCTCTGATAGACGAGTCTGGGATTCCCGTTGCTTTCCTGAGTCTTCACATCGTCGCGTTTCCTTCCATACTGCTCAACAATGTGTTGGGGCAATTCGTTTCGGGGTTGTGCATCTTTGGCGTCTTCCAACCTCCTCTGTTTTTCTGCGACTGTGGCCCTCACATACTGCAAGTAGGCAGGATTGCCAGGCTTGATGACATTATCTGCTGCTATCACGGATCCCTCTGCGATCAACCCCAGACTTTCGCAGAGTTTCAAGTCGGTCACATATGCGGGTTTGAAATGGTCAAGGAACAGAAGGTCGATATGTGTGAGCTGGCCATTGTCCTGCAGGCGCCTAATGGACATGTCAGACCGGCCCACTATCACTTTGACAATATCCGAAAGACCGGCCAAGTCAACCAGAGAGGCAATGATGGCTGCGAATTCCGGGTTCATCTCGAGACTGTAGTAGCGTTGTCCGCCTGCTCTCCGAAGTGCATCTCCAAACAAGATACACGAGTAGCCTACGTAGCCACCGAGTTCGACCTGTAACCACAGTCAGTGCCTCTTGACTTGCGAATACCAGCCTACGTCTCACGTACCATCACCCTCGGTCGCACTTCAGCGATTAGGTTTGTCACAATGCGACCTTTCAGTTCACCGACGTTCATCAAATATTTCCTTGTGCGAGCATACTCGTCGATGGTCGCAATGACTCGCTCAGGAGAACCGCGTATGTCTTCCAATTCTGGATGCGAGTATATATAGTGGAGCAGCTGGATTTCGCGCCCATCATCGAAGAAACGGTCGCTTTCCTGTGGCGCGTATGCTTTTGAGGGATCAAACTCTGATTGTTTGGTCATTGTCACTTGAATGATCGGTGCACTCAGAGACGCTGAGGGCAACTTTCAATGGCTTGATTCGCGTCAGAAATGGCGTGGAAGCCATCTCCAGCATGGTGTTGAGCTACTTCTCTCCTGCATCGGCGCTACTCACTAATAATTCAGTCGACATGTCATGTTCCCGCATGAGCTAAAAGACCCTTGTACGGATCCTCCGGATGTCCCATGACATATTTGGGACCCCTAGAACGGCTGGCCCGCCTTTGGCGCCTGGGTTGTGGTGGGTATCGTCAGTCTGCCGTCAAGAGCGACCTCTACACCGTCTGACGATTGCTCATCAGCGATCTCCGCCCACCGTTCGTGGCTTACTTTCAAAGCTCATTATGAGAGTCGCAGGCTACATTCGACGGTGAGAACTGTCTTAACGTCACAATATGGGGCACTAATTTAGAGCATAGGCAATCATCCATCGACTATGTGACGACATTCACGGTGATGCTTGAGCACGTGCAATATGACCATCACCCTTGGGCAGAAAATCAATATACAGGTCTAGTACTACAGTAACCTTCGAGAACACAGCCTGTAACACGACGCCCTTGCTCCTATCTCCATGTCCGACCTATCTGCCTCAGTCGCGGAGACTGCCCATGGATTCCACGTCACGGGTTACGAAAAAATCGAATACGATTTTACCTTTCTGGACGGTGTATTCAATCTCGAAAACCCACAGCTAGCCAACTACTACACACAATGGCGGCGATGTCTTGCGATCATGGATCTGAACATCTTCAACCTGTACGGCTCTGACATGACTCGGTACTTTGAGCACTACGGGATATCTTTGAAGATTCACAAGACCATGATTGGGGAGAAAGCCAAGTCACTCGAGACGTTTACGGAAATCGTTGACTCCATGACCGATTTCGGTATCATTCGCAAGGAGCCCGTCTTGGTAGTGGTACGGGTCTCGAATGTTTCCTCAAATGCTATTGCTGACTTGGCTTCAGGGCGGCGGTCTCGTCACTGACGTTGCCGGATTCGCATGTGCTGCGTACCGGCGCAACACGAACTACATTCGTATTCCCACGACGGTCATTGGACTCATCGATGCGAGCGTCAGTATCAAGGTGGCCGTCAATTACGGAAATTACAAGAATCGTCTCGGGGCATATCATGCGCCTATGCACACGCTTCTGGACTTCAACTTTCTGCGGACGCTACCCGTTGGCCAGGTCCGCAATGGTTTCGCAGAGCTCATCAAGATTTCGAGTTGTGCGCACATTCGGACATTCGATCTCTTGGACGAGTTCTGCGAGCGCCTTATCGAGACCCATTTCGGCCGTATCAATGATACCACTGGCGAAGTCAAGAAGGTGGCTGATGAGATAAACCGGGCTGGGATCTATGAGATGCTGAAGTTGGAGGCGCCGAATCTGCATGAGATTGGGCTCGATAGGGTGATTGCGTATGGTCATACCTGGTCTCCGCTACACGAGGTGTGTGGTATATTTTGCCCATGATTGACTCCTGCTTACCTCTTTTGAATTAGCTTTCCCCAAAGGTTCCCCTGCGACATGGACATGCGATTTCCATTGATATGGCGTACTCCGCCACTCTCGCAAACAGGAGGGGTCTTTTGAGCGATGATGAGCACCGGCGGTTGCTGAATCTCTTCTCTCGAGCTGGTCTATCTATCGATCACCACCTCTTCGACGAGGATATGCTCGACAAAGCCACAAAAGCCATTTTGAAGACCCGAGACGGGCTTCTGCGAGCAGTTGTCCCAGCTCCATTGGGAAAATGCACGTTTCTCAACGACGTCACCGCTGAGGAGATGAACGCAGCGCTGCGACGGCACAAGGAGCTTGTGAAGCAATATCCACGCCAGGGCGAAGGCATTGATGCTTTTGTGGATTCAAGTGATACCGGGTATACGGTGAACAGCGCTCCGCTTGAGGAGACATTGCATAGGGTGGACTCGAAGCACGAAGCCAAGCACGAGGATAACAAGAATCATCCCAGCACCAGCAATACCTTCATCAGCAATCTGAAGGAGGTGATAGCGAATAGGTATCCCCATGGTTACCATATTGTGGAGCAGGAATGGGCGGAGTCGACCTAAAGCCTGGTTTCCTAGCTGGAATAGTTGTCATGTAGCGGATGAAAAGCAATCAGAAAAACTATTGCCCGGTCCTGATCATATGTCTCTATATAAGCGCCCAATGAGCTTGAAGCTGCAGCCACTTTCAGTGATCAGTACCCCGATGACGGACCTTCGGCAAGACTTGCATGTGACCAGTGAACACGATGACGTGGTTGTTGATGGGGACGAATGCGTCTTCCGATTGAAGTGGACGCTCACCATACCCACGGAAACGGAAGTGACGACCCAAGTCAGGTTATGGCTGCCGAAGCCTTCTTCTACAACCATGTCCCGAAAAACGTACTCCTTGTTCTGCTTTCACTGGCAACCCTCCCAATCTCAACCTTGGCTGTCACCGCATGTGTGGCCAACTATGGGCTACGTGCGAAATCACGCGGTTTACAGCAACAACACGCTCCTCATCCCAAAACAATCCTCATAACCGGTGTTTCCATGACCAAGGGTCTTTGTTTGAGCCGAATCTTTGCGCGTTATTCCAATCATCGCATTATCGGAGCAGATATTGAACCCATCCGCTATACCTGCCCCGGCCGATACTCCAGGTCTCTCTCCAAGTTCATTCGACTACCAGTGCCCTCACTTGAGGATGAAGAGTCGTATACAGAAGCACTGCTCAGAGCCCTAGACTCCGAGAATATCGACATATGGATTCCCTGCTCGAGCGTCGTCTCCGCCGTCCAGGACGGCCGAATAGCCGACCTAGCCAGAGAGCGCAAACCAGCAGGTCTCCGAATCATCGATTTCACAGCCGAGACGGTGTCCAAGCTCGATAGCAAGCAATCCTTCATATCCTATATGAACTCTCTCGCACTATCGACTCCTGGGACCCACGAGTGTACGACCGCCACGGAGATATTTCGAATCGTCATGCAGGACAGCAAGAACCCGGGGCTACATCCCGAGCCCAACAAATACATCCTCAAACCCGTCGGCGTCGACGATCGCACAAGAGACAACATAATGACAACCCTCCCCCTCCAAACCCCTCAAGCAACAATGGCGCACATAGTCAACATGCGAGCCACCAAAGAGCGCCCTCTCCTCGTCCAGAAACTGATTAGCGGACCAGAGTACTGTACGCATAGCCTTGTTATCGAGGGCAAGGTCCGAGCATTCACCGTATGCCCGTCGTCGGACTTACTCATGCACTACGAGGCGCTACCGCCGGACTCTGGACTGCATCGCCAGATGCTCGAGTTTACGGAAAAGGTAGCACAGGATGGAGGGGAAGCGTTTACGGGTCACCTGGCCTTTGATTTCCTTGCCGAAAGCTCTAGTGCGGGTGGAGAAGAGTTGTACGCTATCGAGTGTAACCCCCGCGTCCACACAGCCGTGACTCTGTTTTCCGAAACCCCGGAACTGGTGAACGCGTATGTGAACGAAAGCCCGAGCGAGACCGATGTCATTTTTCCCACTTCTCCGCGGAAATACTATTGGATTGGTCATGATTTCGTAACGCTGCTGGCTATGCCTGTCCTCGATGCTTTCTGGGCGCAGGGATCGTGGAGGCAGGTTAAGCAGGGTGCGAAGATGTTTTGGCGACATTTGCGGGGCTGGAAAGATGCGACTTTTGAGGCTTGGGATCCAATGCCGTTTTTGGTCCTGTATCATGTGTATTGGCCGGCTATGTTTGTAAGGTGTTTGGTTAGGGGGACGAGATGGACGAGGTAGGTTGATAAGTTGCGTCGTGGATGCGTGCGATGCTGACTGAGAATAGGGTTAATGTCTCTACGACCAAGATGTTTGAAATTTAGATACGTTGTATCGTTCTGTGGCAAACAAAGGGCCGAGTTTCAGCAAATCTGGAGATTTTGATGGTTTCCGCCTTGCGTAGTGCTCTTCTTGACCTGTTCAAAGGTATATTGGACTGATAGTATGCCAGGATACTCAAGTGCGTCTGCAGTTATGTAAAAGGGCCTTGTCGAAGTCGCTCGTCCTACCTGGTGCAATTTATGTTCATGTAGCAACACTATTCCGCCCCGGCAAATCTAAAGGTCTCTCCCTTCAATGCAATTCTACCTGAAACCCTAGTGAGGAATTTTCCGAAAGTCATGGGTGATGTCGGTCTCCGCTCTTGAAGTTGACAAGAGTTCGTAGCGGGTTGATCAATTGAGTGCTGTTTCGTTCCCACATCATACTTGAGACCCGATCACACGCATACCGTGGAATCGGATTCTGTTTACACATAAGGGTTCACAGACAGCGTCGAGATACAAATCTTTGAAAAGACATTAGAGACTTACTTTTTACAGAGTTGCATGCGCTTGTTGCTCTTTTTGTTGTACCACCTTCCTTCTACTACACCATCATCGTCATCTGAAAGCTACAGTATAGGGCAGGCCAACGATTACACTGCAACCGCATCTTTGGCCTAAAAGGTTTCTGTGCGACAATATGGGCCAATCTGCGAGAACATGTCTGTGACACGATTTACTGAACTAACATACACCGCTATGTCACCCTCCCATGACTGTGGGGTAATTCAAAAGTTTTCTCATTTGTTCGATTTGTTCGATTGGACCTGTTACACACGCATGCAGGCAGGGTGAATGTGTCCTGATACGTACACACATATCCGGCGGACCTTCGGCTGATGTATAGAGTACTGTCGGAGTCAAGACTTCAAGGGGAAATGGACACATCACGATGGTTACACCATTATCTACCCTTTCTCCGTTTCTCCTTTACTCTGGGCGTGGAACGTATTCCCGATCAAGTAAGAGCCCCTGAGAGCACAATGAGTGTGCCAGAATAGGGTATGCATCGATCCTACAGATATAAGAAGCTTACGAAAATACTGTCATCCTGGGGCAACTTCGACTTCGCCAAACACCGTCATATTATCTCACTTTCCATCCAACTACTCCAAAACCCACATCCACATCCAGCCTCCACACAACCACACCCAATCAACACCCAAAATGCGCATCCAACTCCTTATCCCAGGCCTCCTCCTCACCCTAATCAGCGCCACACCCCTCCCCAACCCTCCCACCGACCATGAAACCCCCAACCTTGAAACATCCCTTCTCCAAGAACCACAAACCAAAGCCGTAATCCTCTCCCCAGACGGCAACATGGCGACCCTGGGACCCGACATGGCAGTGAAAAACTGGCAAGCTGCGGGCGGGTGCAAGCGCGATTGGGACGAGAACAGACGCTGTTTGAATCAATGTATTGGCGAGGCGAATACAAGATGTGTAGGGTGGAAGAGCATGACTGGGGTTATCCAGGGGGGCTGCTTTCCGGGGTGGAATACTTGTCGGTGTGTTTGTGAGTACTGAGGGGATGCGCAGGATGCGCTCGAAAATAAGTGATTCTTTTGGGCTGAGGTTTAGTAGGACTGGGGATTCTTGATGGGTTTTGCCGTACGTGGTGCTCTTCTTAACCCGTTGGAGTGTATCGGAGCGATTGAATAAGTTTTTCACGGTGAAAAACGTGCGTGTGTTCGCTAAGTGAAGTCTTTACCCAAGTTGCCAGTTCTATCGACCAACGCTTACGCAGCCCCGCGATTACACCGAGGAGTTCATAAGCGCCAAAATTGGCGTGCTTTACACTCTCCGGTCTAGCATAGCGCGCTCTAAACGGCCCATTTGGAACTTCTCCCAAAGCCACTGGTGCTGACTTGGACCGGGCCGTCTTGTTTGGGCTTTTACTCCCCAGTCCATGTCCTCGGGAGATTTTAGCTGGGTATTCAGACAAGTAATAGGTCCTTTAGTACTCCAACAAACATTCAATGCATTTCCAAAGGCTCAGATCCTCCCCGTGCTTGCTTCCCAAGGCTCCCCAAAAGTTCCTACGCTGTACCACCTTCTCCCTATCGCACTTTCCCACCGAAAATCCTTCTACGTCAGCGCGCCCTGTCGAGTGGACCTAGCGGACTTGGACGAGGAAGGAGCATTGGAGATCATAGCTTCTTACTGTGTCCCCGATGTATGGTAAAAGGAGCTCCCGTGGAAGGTTGCCTGAGGTGTACCTAAGCCCCCTCCATCACTCTTACAATCCACTATCTTCTCATTTCTTGTTCAACTATACCCTAGGGTAGGGCCAAGAACGCGATTCGCCCATGGGTGGATGTTAGCTCCTACTATTTCTCGTGTAACAAAGCTGGCCAATCTGAGCGAAACAAGTTTTGTCGTACTCTGATTACGGTTTCCTACTGTGCTGCCCTCTCTTACCTCAAGCTATTCGGAAGCTGGTCGGGCATCCGAATGGAAATTGTTGAGCGGATGTAGGTATGCGTAGTAAGCACTAAAATATTAAGGCAATGTTCAGTTAGCCCTTTGGTTGAGATATATCGTCGCATCGGCTTGATCCAAGTCCAGAGCGTGTGATCAAGTGTGAACAGTGCATAAGTAAGGCTTTGTCACGCTTCGTTAATCCGACTATCGCGGACCTTTGGTAAAGTGGTTCGAGTTGTTTAGACAGCACAGCTAATGAAAAACTAGAAACCAATAAGGAATGACAGAGAAGAACAGGGCCAGCAAGTGCACCAAACGTAACGGGAAATGGTTCTGTCTTCGGTGAACACCGGAACTTGCCGTTGCACTGTCTTCTCAACTAAACGTCCAAGTGTGTAACACATTGAGCTGGAGACAATACCTGAAGCTGAAGTAGCACATCCAACCTACGGATATAAAAATCCCATATCCCTCAACCTCGATGTCATCAACGCGGTCCAGAATCACATCAGTTCTTTCCAATCCAATCGAAAACCACATCGACTATCTTCAAAACCCACCACACACCTCAACCCAATCAACCAGTCAACATGCGCTTCCAAGTCATCGCAACGGCTCTTCTCTTCGCCCTCACCAGCGCGACTGCAGTCCCGACCGAGGAGCAGCCCGCCGCCGACCTGGCGCACAAACACTGGCGGGCAGACGGCGGGTGCAAGAAAGACTGGGACGAGAACCGAAAATGCTATAATCAATGTGTTTACGAGGCCAAGTCGAAATGCAAAGGGTGGCACTCCATGAAGGGAAATCTCCAGGGTGGGTGTGGCGGTGGCGCTGGTTGGTATTATTGCCAATGCGATTGCGAGTACTGAGGACGGGATGCGGGTGGGGGTTGAGGTTGGGGAGTGATGGGGTCCCGGAGGCTGATGAATGTGGTGACGATGTCCGCAGAAGGCTTCATGAGTCTCGTTTGGTCCATCTCTTTGCTGCTGGTGCGGTTTCGCGAAACTGCTTCCCCTCCTTATGATATGTCAAGTTTGGTTCATCAATATAAAAAAGTCCTCGAGATAATCCGTTTGAGAATCTGCTGTGAACTAGAAGCACAATGCGCGTTTCCAGCAAGGTTGAGGTGGTTTGAAGGAATCAGATTTCGAATCATGAAATTACACTAGTCATGTTTCCGAAGAGGGTGGGTTATCCACCCGAGCGGAAGGAAGGGGCCCTAACGAATGCTCGTACTCGCCCCACGCGCTCTTGAGATTAGCGCGTTGGGCGACTAAATCCCATGCTAGACTAGAAACCACACATTGGCGAATTCAGCGTACAGTGCTGTATGGCGCTCAGCTCAGTTGCATCTGCGTTCAGAGCTCACGGTTCCATCCGTTCCCTTTACCGCAACGCAGAGAGCGAATTACCTACCCTAGGGTAGGCGCCAGACCCATATGCCTTTAGTAATCCTGCTAACACTCTCCGTAAAGCGGCAGGAAGCCGAATTTGATCTCCCAGAGAGTTTCGGGACATACATCAGCAGGTTTGCGAGATAGCACCGCCCCAGTGTCGTCTCATCTTCCAGTGTTTCGGTACCCTAGAATGCGGAGCTCCGGCTTCACATGTGTCATCTTGGCTTGTTTTGGAGCCATAGACATGTAGACGCGCACATTAGGGTAGTGGAAATGTTGAGGTAGTTCATGACGGAGAGAAGGTGCTGCTGTATCCGTTATGCGGCAGGATCAACACGTTCTGCAACTCACAGCAGACCTTCCTTTTCCGTTTCAAACTCTGTTCGAGACACCTCGGGATGTTGCGCTTGCGGCTCAGAACCACGCGACATTTTGTCCGTCCATTGATGCCAAGTTTAACCATCCCCGGAACGGATGCGCTAGTGCCCGTTCGCCTCAGAGCGCGTCTGAGAGAAACTTCGGAGAAGACCCGCAACGAACGTGCGGGTTCGCATGGGAATCCCCCTGAGCGCCCTCCAAGCTTTTTGGTGTCCGCCCTTGCCTTTTCTTGCCTTTTCAATATCCGCAAGCCAATAATCGCATGAAGCCAATTTGTAGTCTAGGATGGCCTGAACGTGTGCGCGCTTAAAATTGCCACGGAGTAACGCACGGTAATGGCATGGGTCAATGGGATGCCAATCCTCGGGACCCAGGAATAGATGCCGTATGCGAAAGCGAGCCGTCAGAAGTAATGTGGCACAGGTAATAACCTCTAACCTACCTTGCGAGTGCGTGAGTAACGGGAGCAATTCCCTCCGAGCTGTCGTATATATCTACGACGGCCCTTGTCAGGGTGGCCTTTTTATCATTCCGCAACGTTCTTTCCACCATTATGCGCTTCCTTCCGATCGTTTCACTAGGCGCGACAGTGGTCGGCACTGCCATTGCCCAAAGTTCCTTCGAGCCAGCGAATTTCAACATCACAGAGGCACTGTTAGATCTGGGCATCGATGAATCCATATTAATCGACCTGGAAACCGCCCTGGACGGGAACGTCGGGAACCTGGGAAAAAGAACGGATCCCTGTTCCGTCGCAGTATGACATCCCTAACACAATTCCTCCTCTCTGCACTTGCTAACCATGTTTTGCTGCAGTGCTCAACTCTCCGACTTGTGTTTGGTAGCTCGAAGCTGTACACCGACGATGTCCTGAGTTACTGGTCGCTCATCTCGGATGATCAGACTCCGAAATGTACCTTCAAGCCCACTTCGGCACTGGAGGTGTCGAAAGTCGTTCTTATATCTCGTCTGGCGCAGTGTCCGTTTGCCGTCAAAGGTGGTGGCCACACAGGCTTTGCTGGAGCCTCGAACATCGACGGGGGCATAACCGTTTCCTTGGAGCGTCTCAAGGCTGTCGATATAAAGCCCAACAACATCGTCGAGGTTGGTCCGGGTAACCGCTGGGTCGATGTCTACACCAAACTCCAGAGCTCCAATCTCGCCGTCGTAGGTGGGCGTGCATCAAGCGTTGGAGTTCCTGGTTTCCTCCTTGGCGGTGGCGTGTCTCACCATATCAACGCCCGCGGCTTTGCATGTGACAACATTGCAGCATTCGAGGTTGTGACATCGTCTGGTGTGATTGTAAAAGCTACGCCTACCCTCTTTGCTGACCTCTATTGGGCGCTTCGGGGCGGCGGCGGTAACTTTGGTATTGTTACCAAGTTCTACCTCGAAACCTTCCAACAGGGTCCTGTATGGGGTGGCACCCGAAGGGTCTCCGCAACCGAGATCCCTGCCGTTCAGCAAGCGTTCGTCAACATGGCTAGAAACGCTGCCCAAGATACAAAGGCCACACAACTGTTTGGAGTTTCCAGTGTTCAGGTTGGGGCTGGCCAACGCATGAACGTCGCCACCTTCAACCTCATGTACCTGGAGCCAGTGTCCAACTCTTCTCCTCCTGCGATCCTCCAGGAATACCTCGATATCCCTTTCACCGGGGACGACTTCCAGCAACAGAGTCTTGTCGACAATGTCGTCCTCCTGAACGAAAACTCACCCGACGGTTCCCGGCAATACTTCTGGGCCCTCCCTGCCATCAAGCTCGATCTGGACATGATTCGCTGGATGAGCGATTTGTTCCTGTCTCCGGGCAACACGCCCAGCATCGATGGCGTCACGCCCCTCGTGTCGCTGACGTTCCAAGCCTTCACGGTACCGGCATTGCAAAGAATGCAAAGGAATGGCGGAAACCCTCTGGGCATCAAGGCTTCTGATGGCCCGCTCTTCCATTGCATGATCTTCTACCGCTGGAGCGGCGGCCCTGCTGAGGATGCCAGGGTTAACCAGGCTACAAAGGCTTTCGAGGATAAGGTTGTTGCAGAAGCGAAGAAGCGTGGGCTGTTGACGAGCTACACGTATATGAACTACGCAGGCCCTTATGCCAAGGTTATTGAGGGATATGGAGCGACAAACAACCAAAGGCTCAAGTCCATCGCAAGGGTGTATGACCCGACTGGCGTTTTCCAGAGATTGGTGCCGGGCGGTCACAAGCTTGAAGGCTCGCCCCTCTAATTGACATGTAGCATAGTAGCATAGTAGCATACCTTTCTTCTACAACTGGCCGCCTTGAGAGAATAGTCCTTAACTGATCAGGTACCATCGTGCTCGTCCAGATCAACGTGCAGCCTAAGCTCCTTCTCAACCATCAAATAATACACTCTCCTCAATTCCTCCTCTTCCAGAAGATCCTTCAACACCGTAAAAGCGAGCATCATATACTCCTTACTCCAAGGCAGGTGTGTCAGACCTCTGAAGTACACCTCCTTGACCCTTCTCCGATTCTCCTCCAACAAAGTCTCATGCTTACTCTTCTCCTCACTCCTCCGCGACTTCCTCCCCGACCTCCTCCTGAACTCACTCTCATATTCGCGCAGCTCAAAGATGACATGGCTCACCCATATCGCATACGCGTTCTTCCCTCCCCCTTCCTCCGCCCTTCGGAACAGAGCGCGAACAGAGTGACTCGTTGACCCCGCGACCGCGCCTCGAACAATCTCATACCGGATCGCGAGAAGCCATGTCGTGACCAAGCTATCTTTCCCTTGCGTTACGAAACCCCCGTGCATGATCTCTCTGACGCGGTCGTCGATAGCGAAGCGGGCTTCGTTGCGCGCGTATGCACTGAGAAGTAACGTGTTATTCGGGAAGCGCAGGATCAAGGGGTGCAGCGCATCGCGGAGGAGAGCTGGCTTGACGATGCGGCAGTGCGTGCTATGGTGTGCGAGGAATAATGCGAGGTTTTGGGCGTGTATTTCTGCAGCTGGGGTGGTCGAGAGGGCATGGCTATCAAACCACGCTGAGAGACGGTCGTGGATGGCCATATACTCTGCTGCTTCTTGGTCCGATGATAGGTAACGCAGCAAGCCGTGTAATTCGGTGAGTACGATGGCGGCGGCGAAGTTACGGCCTAGTAATGTGCGTTCATTTGATTCCCGCAGATGGGTTTCAGCGCGAAGTAGGTCGGCTTGGGAGGGAAATTGGGTTTTGTCTTCTGGAATCGCGATGGAGGCGTCGAGGGAGTGGATCAGGCGCCATAATGCTGCAAGTCTGTCATTGCGTGCCAACGCCTCCCAAACCCATGTCTCGGCAAGTGCGAGTCCGTCTGTGGTCTCCGTGGGTGCGGTGTTGTCACGCAGAGAGAGGGCTGCCGCGCAGACTTGTTCGGCCTTCTGCAAATTCCCTCGTTGGGACTCGACGAGCGCATATGCATTGTAGAGGCGCAGAGAAGCCGGGTTGTTCTTCAAAAGCTGTTTTGCCGTCTTCACAGACTCAGACGGGAAAAACGAAGCTTCGAGTGCTAAGAGGTACTCTCCAATCTCCTGAGCACCGTGGGAATAACAGTTTGCCAGAAGCCTCAAGACCTCTCGCACAAAGGGCAGGATCCTTCTGGTAATCGGGGAAGCCAGGGGTCGCTTCAACATCGCCGGGAACAAAGGTGTGAAGAGAAGTCTGGTCGATACTTGGTAGTCGGCGGGCCACTCCATAAGTTCACCTGTGGACGCAGTAGCTCCAGAGCCGACATCGATAGAAGTTGGTGTAAGAAAAGGGTCCGAAGACCATGAGCACCGATTCTCTTCACAGCTAGGTAAAGGAGGCATCCCAGCAAAGCAGAGAAAGCCGTCCAGCAGTAAAGACCATGGAGGGTTTGCGGGGAGCACCTGCAGGTAATCCTTCAAGTCCGAGAATAATATAAGATGGAACGGATCCTCCTCCCCAAAAGTGTCCGTGGTTCTACCGGGATATAGCATCTTGTCCATGAGTTCAGCCTCGCGCACGCCAAACCCTTTAAAATTGTGTACTGGGCTGCTTTGACACTCGGGATCGAGTGCCGCAGACTGTACGGTGGGGGATGCCTCCCCGGTATACTGACCCCATCCCTTTGCGCCGGGTTCTCCGATGCGGGGCACTTCGCTGTCCCAGAATTCTTCAAGGGAATCAAGTCGGTCCTTGACATCTGCCATGTCTGTACTTGTTGGAGACATCAAGTGGAACTCCAGCACAGCCTGCCATATTGCAATCGCCAACTCCTGATAGCCTGCCTCTCGGACCATGCTGGTGAAGCGGACAAAGATGTGCACGATCTCCATCACATTTCCGGTAGGGGGCCCGTGCTGTAGAGACCCCAAACACCGTTGATAAAGGCTGCGACATTCCTCATATTTGAAGCTTGTAAAGTTTCCCTGTACAAAGTCCAAGTATTGTATCCACAAAACGGGGCTTTGAGGGTACTTTGATAGTAACTCAGTCCACTTCGTTTGTAATTTCTCGTTGTCCCAGAGATTCACAGCTTCGCTCATCAGGCCTAGGTGTAGAGCTAGTTGGCTCTGCCGATCATCAATCTTCTTGAGAGCCTGTTCGTACAGTGGAATTCGCAAATCAGCTAGATTGCGTCGATCCTGGCTTTCCAGGTGGCGGGAGGGAGCGCCCATACTCAGCATCTTCTCCTGATGAGCGATGAGATCTTGCCACCTCTGTAGGTTTTGCGGCTCGTCGCGGGTCTTTTGAATGAGTGTAAAATTCTCACGGGTTGTCGTAGTAGTGACAGTGTCCGTTGACGCATGAGGTTCCTCGCTTTCGTCAGAGTCGAAATCAGACGAACGGGAGTCGACGTCGGTCAAGTTTCCAGAGTGAAGGTCTAATTGTGCAGGCGCATGGTCATGTTCTCTCTCTGCCTTCCTGCTTCCGGGAAGTTTGATATAGTCGACGTTGCCGGGGGAGTGTTCAGTCCGATGGGGTCTAAGGAACCGTACTGGATCTGTGAGGGTTGCTGCAGCACGCTTGGTCGTGAGAAGCCTTTCACGATGCGTTGACGGGGGACCTGTCAAGACAATGTCACCATCCGCACTCTTCTCACGATCGATTCGGAAGCTGTTGGGGAGGCCCAGAACTTGGCCGCGACCGAAGCGGTGATAGCGCGGAATGTCATAGCGATTGAGTCGGCCATATCGAAGGTTGTCCGGGTCGCCTTTGCGGTCAACGAAGCATGAGTCCCGTTTAGCATGCGAGGAAACAGAGGGGGAGGCGTCAGGATGCTTGGAAGGCCTGAGTTTGGGCGGCGATGTTGGCCGGGACGCACTGGGTGAGGGTTCTCGCTCCCTTTTTGGCCTATGCGAGTGTGGTTTGTTGGATGTCGAGGGAGATTCTTTTGATTTCGGTTTAAAGCTTGAGAACTTCGGAACGTTGGAGGCCATCAATTGATGTATCTGGATGGTAAACAAGGGGTATGATATGGTCGTTTCACGTGCAACTGCTCCAAGTGATCACGTGTAGAAGCTAGTCGTGATAAGACTAGCGCCGCGGGGCAGCTGTGACCTTCAGATGTCGCCGCTCTTCAACTCTGTCAAACGATCGACGACCTCTAGGACGTCCGACGACATCGCCTACATCCGAGACACAGGCGTGCGCCCGCGGACTGGCCACCATGCCATCTCCATCGCCCCCTGCCGCTGCTACGCCCGCTCTTCCCGCGCGTTTCGCGACTGAGCTTGCGAAACTCGACCCAGAAGTGCCCTTTCGCGCATCGCAGTCCCATGTCCACCACACATGGGCCCGCACGTTCCACTCGCGCCCGGAGCTGTATCTCCGCCCGCAGACTCTTCCCGAGATCCAGAAGATAGTCACCATGGCCCGGCGCATGCGGCGTCGCCTTGTTCTGGTTGGCTCGGGTCACTCTCCTTCGGATCTTACTTGCACATCGGCTTGGATGATCAATCTGGACGACTACCAGCGTGTCCTCAACGTGGACGCAGCCCGGAAGACGCTCACTGTGGAGGCTGGGATACGTATGCACCAGCTCAACCTCGTTGCAAAAGAGCACGGGCTCACAATGCCGTCCCTGGGCTCAATTGATGACCAGTCCATCGCCGGCGCTATATCTACTGCGACGCACGGCAGCTCCCTTTGTCACGGGCTACTCTCTGAAAGCATCATGAGCCTCCGCATTGTTCTTGCAAATGGGCAGGCGGTCAAGTGCTCGCCTTCCCAGTCACCGGATCTCTTTCGCGCTGCCCTTGTATCTTTAGGCGCAGTGGGCATCGTGGTTGAGGTTGAGTCCCAGATGACTGAAGCCTCCAATCTGGAATGGATTCAAACTATCTGCCCGATCGAAGAAGTGCTGTCCCAGTGGGAGAAGGACCTCTGGACGTCACATGAGTTTGTGCGCGTTTGGTGGCTACCCTATATGCGCCGCGCTATAGTCTGGCGGGCCTCGAGAACTACGCAACCAGAACGGCCAGCAAAGTCGAGTTGGTACGGAGGAAATGTTGGCTACCACACCTACCATATCTTACTGTGGCTCGGCCAGTATGTCCCGCGTCTGCTCCCATGGGTCGAGTGGTTCGTTTTTGGGATGCAATATGGCTTCAAAAACGGTGCTTCCACCTCAGCCATCGAGGAGCAGCGCACTGGCTTACTCATGAACTGTCTGTACTCTCAATTCGTGAATGAATGGAGCATTCCGCTCTCGGACGGCCCCGAAGCCCTTACACGCCTCACCAAATGGATCCATGGAGATGAGCAAGGTTCCCAACTGCCTTTTAGCCCCAAGGGTGTCTTCGTACATTCACCTATCGAAGTACGTGTCACCCACGCTACGAAAACAACTCGCCCGTTCCTAGACACTTCCATTCCGGAGAAACCCAGCCTGTATTTGAACGCTACATTATACCGTCCGTACGGGCAGGATCCGCCGTGCCGACAACGGTATTACGAAGCCTTTGAGCACCTTATGAAGGAGTATGGTGGCCGCCCGCATTGGGCCAAAAACTTCCAATCCGTTGACCACTCCTACCTTTCCTCTGCGTATGGACCCGATCTGGAGGACTACCTCCGCGTCCGCAACGAGGTCGATCCAGAGGGCATGTTCCTTGGCGCCTGGCACCGCCGCACTATTCTTCCTCCCAGATCTCAACAACCCGTATTCGCCCTTGAAGAGAAGGAAATAGTAAGGCGAGAGCGCAAGACGGGCGGGGTGGACTGGGTGGGCGAACAGGCGCGGTGGTGGGACGGGGGAGCGGATGTGTTCTCCAAATCCGCGACGCAGACTCCCAGGAGTGAAAGTGAAGAAAGCTTCGACTTGATGGCGGGCGCTGAAGCTGAATCGAGCATGCTCTTTGAGAGCCTTCGCGATGAGTCTGCTCATTCAGGAGTTGAAAGACGTATTCGTGAAGGCAGTTACGGGCGCAGTAACTTTGAAAAAATGTGAACTGCTGGTCTGGCCGTTTGCCTCTGCTCCGCCCTGGACTTGATGTACTCGTCTTCGACAATACTTTTCTGGCCATTAAAAAACAGGTTACAAGAACGGTCTGATGCAACGAACAATATGGTGCTCTTCCTTTCGACCGCCCTATACGCGGCCCGGACGAGACTCCACACGACAACGGGCCATCCGAATTCACGGTCAGAGCAACCAGGGTCTACGCCGATGATGCCATTACTGTCTCCTGGGCTTTCCTTTGCAAAACTCCGCTACAACATGCTCATCCTTCTCAAGTCACTCTCCTCCGTCCTAGATTTGACGCAAACAACCCAAGGTACCAAGATATCGCTTCTTGTCATACTGCCGGCAACCCTCTTGCTCTGTGGTTGCGGAACCAGTGGCGGACATGGCTTGCTGACATGCATCGACATTCCGTTTGTCTTGGTCCACATCAACGAAGTAGAGGCGTTGAAGCACGGCAGGCGATGTTCAATCCTGTACCCATCTCCAGACCGGGTCAGCGTTCTCGTCATATGTTCCGATAATAGGATACACCTCGCTGTCCTAGCGTGCAGGAACACACACGGAAAGCGTGATTCTCGGGAGATGGGCCTCACGCTCTTAGCAGACTCTGGTCTGCTCCGAATGAGAGGACGAAGGGGTTCTGATTATTATTGAAGCGCCTCTGAGATACTGTACTCATGTCGCAATCCGTCTCAAAACCAGGCTTGTCATCCTATGGCCACTTCCGCCGAATGGCGCCTACAAGTCGATATAGCACGTTTGAATTCGCCATCACAATGCGCAAGAGATGGCCGGCGCTAAAAGCTCATCTTTCAAGGTTTTGTTCGCATGCAGTTACTCACTAAGGAAAGGGAGAGGACGTCTTCCGAGATATCTCCGTTGCCACGATACCGCCACCCGACCCTCCACATGTTGACTCACTTCATGTGTCTTGGCACCGGTGGCATGTTCGCCGTGTTTGTTATCCCAGGTATTTATAGGCACCGGTACCTACCCAGAAGAGCGATCTGCAAAGCATACGCATACGTTAACTGTTCCACGTTACCGAATTCACTCAACCAAATACAACCGACCGAGAATTCGTCGACACCGCTACATCTATATTGAACCATCGCCAGCCTCCGAGGTTGGATTCTGATAGAATGTCAAAACCAACCCAAACTCCTCGAACATCTTCCAGCTCGAAACTGGTGGCTGCTCTCAAAAAGCCATTCAGAGGCTGGTCAAGAGACCTTCTGGCCGCCCGAGATGGCCTCGACGACGACTACAACTTCACTCCTGGACGGAGGAAAGGCGAAGAACGTTGGAAGAGTCGGAGTTCTTCCCGGATATCAAGCAGACGAGCATCAAAAGCGGGGTCCTTGGATGTTGACCAGCATCCACGAGAGTAGGCAAAAGCCACCCAACTCATTACAGGGGTCCCGAGGGTTTTACTGGGAATCGTGTCGGGCAGGTCCCGGGCGCTAAAAGGAAGTGGCAGCGTGCAGTCATGACGTCGTGGTGGAACCGTAATACTGGCCGCAATGCGTGTGGCCATAATCAAGGAGGGTGGGAGACATCAAATCTGTCGTACTCTGACTGGGCGGGATCCAGGGCTTCATACCTAATACCATGCGAAATCAGCGTCGGAGATTTTCGCAATGCGACGGAGCGCGTGCATGTTCAAGCATGACACTCTCTCCCTCGGGAATGGACTTTACCGGGTGTAACAACAAGCGTAATACAAATGACAAGGTTCAATGACCCCGTTGTTTCGCCACATTGCTTCTCCCGTATCATCTGCTCCTTGCACCTGATGCGGTCCTCATGCGTGGATCGAAGCGCACAAGATACGCGCGATGTATCGATGCTTGCAGGAAACTCGGGAGCGAAGGTGCGACGTTGTGACTTTCGCGCCAATCTTTCCAGTACTTCAGGATGCATCATCAAAATGCTTGGAACTGATACCCAACATTTTCGGGGTCTCGAGCTTTCATTGCCGCCCTTGCTCTCTCCGTTCGGTCGCATGTGCGTCCAGCCATGGCCCTGACAACCCTCGTGAGGCGAAACACTCCGTGTCGAAGGACCAGCTGGGAAAACGCCACCCGACATGCACACCAAATACTACCATATACATTTTGTTATCACTCCTCATACCCCGGGCAAGTTTCGTTGCTGCATATTGTCTTGTATTTACAGCACCGACCACGAGCTCGAGTCTCCTTCTGCCCATCTCATCACCCTTTGCCCTTGCTGCGTCCATAGTACCCTGGATTTACGGTAGTAAGGTACCACTGTGTGTTCCCATGGCGCATTTTGTAACACATTGACTTCGAGATCCTCTGCGCGCAGAAAGTCCATGCTCGATTCCAGGTAGCACAGTGACCCGATTGAGTGCCACATCAAGCCCGGTCTCGGCAGCACCCGGTCGTGTGGTATTTCTGTGTCCCCTTGCTGCTATGTATCTGATACCCTAAGGTACCCCTACAGTTCGCAATATCCTTGCCTGTCTTCCGCTTCTCCCCCCTTCATTGCACTGGTCCACCGTACCCTACTTTGTCGTTTGTACCAAGTCCGGGTTCTTACGGTACTAGTGCGCGAGGCGCAACGAATAGGCTTGTCGTTGTCTTCTTCTTCTTCATTTTATTCGTTTACTCTCCAATTCCCCAACCCGCAAGAACCCATCTTCAAAACACATGTCTTCCTAACCCACCCTTCATTCTTCCGGACCCTATTGCCTCAACGTCCCCGCTCCACTATGCTCAACATGGCACCAACTCTCTTCCGCCGTGCAATCGACGGCGACGGCCGACCAAACCTCGACGGCGTCGGCATCACATATGTATCACTAGCAGTCCTCTACACCGTCATCGTCATTCTGGAGCTCTACTACCTCTATCACCACAGAAGCGCGTTCTGCGTCCGGATACGAAACCTCCGCGTCGTCTTCGCTGCAGTGTGCCTCCTTCACATTTACCTCCTCTTGGTTCTTCTTGTTTATCCCTGGAACGGGCTGTTTCCCTGCTGGGCGGAGTACTGGGTTATGTCGATATTCTTGCCTTGTGGGATGGCGCTTTTCCAAGGTCGGTGTTCTTGAACAGCTCGTTTGGGGAGACGGCTGACGCGTGGAATAGCGTGCAATGCGAGGGTGTTGAAGGCGTACGAGAGCCAGCGAAGATTGAAGCGCGACTTTGTCGAGGGCGCGAGGAAGAAGAGACTCGTCCTGACGCCGAGAGGATTGTTCGAAGCCGCTGCCACGGCCGACGTCACCACGAAGGTGTATATTGGAACTGTGTGCGGTCTAGTGTTCTCGGTACGTAACCAAGGTACGTCTTTGGGGTTCGGCTGACCGGTTCAGTTCATTGCTGGGATCATACTCTTCTTCGGGTCACGGCGGTTTCACTCATCCTTTGGGTTCTTCGGTCCGCTTCAAGTAGATGAGATCCAGTGTCGACGCGGAGCAGAATGGTGCGTTCGCACTCTCGAACAGCTCCTACCCTGACTAAATCACTGTTTAGGATTCCGTCGATCGCGTTACAACTTGTGTGGACGGCAGCTGTTGGTCCGTGGATCCTTTGGAAGATCCGGAAAGTCAACGATGTTCATTCCTGGGCGTGGCAGACTAGGCTGGCGATTATCGCTGGGTGCGTTCTTAAACCTGAGTGCCCAATAGCTCTTGAACTGACATTTGCGTAGATTGCCTGGGACTCCGCTGTGGATGGCTTTCACGTACGCGGAAATGCCCGCGGTGCTGGCTATCAATAAGTATTTTCCGCCTGCTGGATGGTGAGTATATTCTCCTCGCGGCACCATTGGCACACCTTCGAGGACCTACAATGTCTGGTGGTTTGCCTTCGGCATTTCGCTGTAGCGAACCATTGCCATCCAAGGTCCCAATCCCCTGACTGACAATCCCACAGGTTCCTCGTCTCCCTGCTCGTCTGCCAACAAGTCCTCATCCTCATCCCCCTCTTCGACGCCCTCCGCCAATCCACTCGCCCCACTCCAACCTCCTCCTCCTCCTCAACAACAACAACAACAACAACAAGCACCCTCACCTATTCCTCCTCGACCTCCACCAGAACCTCCAAACCCTCATCAATCACCAAATCCCTGCCCAGCCACCAACCCACCACAACGCTCAAACCCAAAGCCTCGATGCAAGCCCTCGAATTCAGCATCACGCACAACATCGAGAACCTAATAACCTGGGCCGCAACGCGCGAGTTCACCGCCGAAAACACCGTCTTCCTCCGCGAAGTCCGCAACTTTAGGAAAAAATGGTCGGCTGCTCTCCCACATCTGACGACGCAACAGCGCCATCAGATGTTCACAGAAGCCTCGCTCATCTACTTCACCCTCATCAACCCCTTCACCGCCGAAACCCCAATCAACATCGAGTATAAAATCTTCCGCAGCTTGCAGCGCATATTCGCGGATATCGAATATGATCCTTACATGCCTTCGCTTGATGGAAAAACAGCGCTGGCACCGCAGTCCCCCCCGGAAAAGAAGGAAAATGTCGTGTGTCCATGGGAAAATATACTCAGTCGGCCGGCGAGTTTGGCGTCCACAGGGAGTGCGTCCAGTTGGTCCAGTGTGCGGAATATTGTACCCAGCGAGTTTACGGAAGATGTGTTTGATGCTGCGTATGAGAGTATCAAGTATTTGGTGTATACGAATACATGGCCGAGATATGTCGAGGAGGAGTTGACGAGGAATGCGAATTTGGCGCCTTGAAAGGCGGATATATACCCGAGCCATAGATAGGGCTGTGGATTTTGGGGTTGGGTGTGGAATTTTGCTTAGAGAATTGTTTTGGGGGCCTTGCACGGTCGTTCAGGCAAGGACGGAGGGTGAGATTGCGGGTTGTTCCATGGCTCTCCCTGTGACGGTTAGACCATTATTGTATGTTTTCTGATCTTAGCCATGCTCGGGTGGGTTTAAGGGGGCTCCACATCATGTTGCTGTGGATTTGCGTCCTATTCTGTTCATAGGAGGAAAGGGTCGCAAAGAGTGTAAGCCTCGGGTACGAGGTACGAGAAATGAGGGGGACTGGCAACCAACTGAATGCAGTGGTGAATTACTGGTAGGCGTCGTGTAATGACTATGATTTTCTGTGCCAATCTAGCGTTAAGTTTGGGCGTTGCGATTTTGTGTTTTGGTGATGATGCAATTCTCTCCGTCCAGAGGTGCCTCCAGTTGACGGCTTACGCAGTGTCGCGTGTTGCGCCCACAGCTACGGCGTAGTTGAATGGCTTGATAGTAGTCGGCTTGTCACCAGTCGGAGTCACATATACAGCAGTGGTTTGGTCATAAATCGCATCTTCCTGTTGCGTCAGTTGCTGTTTGGAGGGAGCAAACTCACAGTACCTTTGGAAACAGCATTTTTGTACGATCATCGATCACTCACTCTTCCATAAGTCAAGCCAACCCGAAGCTTCCCAAGCAGCACTGGCTCAAAGCCTCAATTAAGTCGTGATCTGCGCAAGCGCAACTGCCCAAGATCGGCTCCAGCTGAAAGCCTAGCTAGCAGTTGAACCCTCAAGGCAGTGCAAAAGATAAAGAAAGGGTGGGGTGCTTGGGTGGGTGCGCGGGTGAAAGAGGCACACACACCCGCGCAGTCAAGCAGAGAGCAAAAAGAAACCCCAACAAGAAGACTTGAACCCGGGGCGCCGGGACCCAAAAACGCCAAAAAAGCGCCTTTGAGCCCTTAATTGCAGCCCCGGAGGACGCAGGCAGTCGCAGGCGAGGTTCGCAGTGACCAGAAGCGCGTTGACCTCGGGGTTTTCAAGTGAGACAGCTTGATATCACTCATGAACGGACTCTAAACCACTGCACCACGAACCTTTTTGATACAAAATCAGCGGCTTTAATAGTTTATAAGGGCCAAAAGATGCCGCGGCAGGTACGTTCCGGGTAAGGAAGGAGCGGGCGAGAGGGAAAGGCTGGGATTGACCAACCAGCAGGGGGTGGAAAGTTGTGAAAGATTGAGCACTTTCCGAACAGGGAAGTTGCCAGTGGGTGGCATAGCTCGCCCTGATCTTTGCAGAGAGAAATCTTGCAAAGAAGAAAAGAATAGAGCAGAATAGAGTGGGAGGTGAAGTGAAGATATTGAATGGGATAAGAATCGACATCAGTAGAAGAACGGGTATGGATTGGGTATGGATTTCGCCACGAGCGAGCTTGAAGGAAGAGATAAGAGATGAAGACAAGAAGAAAGTGCCTGTAATAGAAGAAGACACACGGCTGGTAAGAAAAGAAAAGAAAAGGAAGATCGCTACCGATATCTACCTCAGAACGCAAAAGACGAGGGAAAACGGCGGAGCTTGGACCAGACCTCGTGATGGGTGGATGGTGCCCCAGATGCCGTTGTATCCTTCGGAAGCGCACTAACAGTACATACAGTTTCGTTTCGTTTAAATGGCAAGAGAGGTGGTCGGAGATAAAGTATAGCTGTGAGGGAAAAAGGGAGAGAAGGCAGAGGTTCGGGGGAGCTTTGACGCAAGGACGTTGAATTTGGCTTGTGGGGCCTCGAAAAACAGCGCGCCACGGGCCAATCAACCGCCGTGGGGCCGACCAGACCGTTGTGATTCGCCAACCGCAACGATATTCTGCGGTGCGAGCATTTCATTGGCTCAGGCCATCAAACATGTATCCACATGTCTTTCTTGATGCTCAGTTCCAACTACCGCTGCGCACCCACAAATACGTCCACCGCAGAAAAACCGTTATCTAGGATTTCCATGATGCATCGCGATTTGACAGTGGGATTGTTACTGATCGTCGCTCCGCTTACCTTTTAGGAGCTTGAACGCCGCTCAGCCGGTCAACTCTCGGCCTCTTCACCAAACAAGCTTTGAGTGACGTAGTGCAAGGCGACACGCGACTCCGAGGCCTTAAGCAACATCCGCTGCATCTCGTGTTGCGCCCATACGGCTTTCTGCTCCTGTATCTAATGTGAAGAAATATTTCGGTTCAGGTTGTGTGTTCCAGGATCTGTCCCCATTAGCAGCAGACTGCAACTACACCCATACACACGTGAACCATGTCATCCACGCATCCAGACCTCCAACCCCCAAAGACACACGACTGGCAAGACGACGTCACACCCGTCCACAGACGAGCAGGATCCCTTGCGAGCGAGGGCACCCAAGGGCCCGAGGGTGCTGACCTGCAACCGACAACAACAGGATCCTCGGCCAAAACTGGCGTATCCAAGGCCAGCTCAGAGAGCTTGCAAAGAACAAGGAGTCTCCTCGGTCTCAATCCGCATGCCCCAATCGACCACGAAGATGACATAGACGAACGCCAACAGTTATGGTGGCCTCGCATACGCATAGTACTGCGGGAACCTTTCGCAGAGTTCTGGGGAACTTGCGTCATGGTCATGTTTGGAAATGGGTCCGTAGCCCAGGTCTTGCTATCCAAAGGACAAGAGACCGCTCCTGGAGGCAATGGCTTTGGCGCGTATCAGTCCATCAACTGGGGGTGAGTCTATCTTTCTAGGAGCTATTCGACACTTGCTGACCCATTGGTGAAGGTGGGCTCTTGGAGTCATGCTGGGACTGTACGTTGCCGGAGATTCAGGCGCATATCTGAATCCGGCGATCACCTTGTCCAACTGTATCTTCCGAAGGCTGCCTTGGAGGCGCTTCCCAGTCTACTTCCTGGCACAGTTCCTCGGAGGGTTCGTGGGTTCGGCCATTGTTTACGCCAACTACGTAACTGCCATCAACTTTGTTGAAGGAGGGAGGGGCATACGAACCGTGCCGCCGGCGCCGAATGCAACTGCTGGGATCTTCTGCACATATCCGCAAGACTTCACCACCAGGGCCAGCCAGTTCTTCTCCGAATTCATAGCGAGCGCATTGCTGGTGTTTGTTATCTTTGCATTGAAGGATCCAAGCAACAACGGTGTCCCAAAGGTACAAAGCCCCCGATGTTCCCAGAGAGAATCTAGACTGACATATCATGCAGGATGATAAATGGTTTCCACTCTGTATGTTCTTCCTCATCTTTGGGCTGGGCGCATGTTTTGGCTGGGAGACTGGATATGCTATCAATTTCGCACGCGACTTTGGCCCTCGGTTGATGTCGTACATATTGGGTTACGGACAGGACGTGTGGAAAGCAGGAGAATATTACTTCTGGGTAAGTGGACATGGCTGTTCCAGTGGCGCGAGAGAGGTGTTGACAGGATCATGCAGATACCCATAGTAGCACCCTTTCTCGGATGCGTCTTCGGCGGTTTCCTATACGACTTCTTCATCTTCACCGGAGAGACGCCCGTCAACACGCCATGGTTGGGTTTGAAAGTCTGGTTGCAACCTTGGTACGGAGTGCGGGCGGTAAAGAACCACGTAAGAAGGGAAAAGGAAGAGGGGATCGTATAGGCATATTTTATGTTAACGACTACTCGTTTTGAACGATTTCAAATGCGAATTCGCGATGTGTGAAAGTCGTTGTAGACTGATGGCGCTGTGGTCGAGGTCCGGCGGCAGCGTCATGGATACAAAGCTAGCCCAATGTGGCTAGCGCAACTCGACGCGTCTCCAACCGCAACACCGAGTCGTGCCCCAGTGCGAGCCTCCGCATTCACGCAACAATTGCTTACTCTTGACCGCGCTTTTATTTGTTTACCGAGCTTCATATTTTTACTTATTCAATTTCAAAAGCTCAATGATACCCCCGACCTTCTGATTTCCCCGCTACCGCCACCCTCGAGACGCGTTGACAGTGCCCGCAACGCAGTCACCGTCGCCCTACCGTCGCTCCCACCATGTACCTCCCCCGCAGCTTGATATCGCACCTCTACCAGAATCTTGTCAAGAGGACGCATGCCGCAGCTCCTCCCGTCTTACTCCTAGTCGCCCTAGAACCGGACGCGTTATGCGCTTGCCGTATCCTTACCGCCCTGTTGAGACGCGACTACATTCCCCACAAGATACAACCCATTGCTGGATATGGCGACCTGGGAAGAGCTGCAGAAGAACTGGTGCGGCCAATGCGCGTGTCGGAGGGGGGGACTGGGGGTGTTGTTGTGTGTTTAGGAGTTGGTGGCATGGTCGACATGGAAGAGATGCTAGGCCTCGAAACGGACGAGTCAGGAGCAGGAGGGCCAGGCGATGTCGAGGTCTGGATTATGGATGCCAGAAGGCCATGGAATCTGTCCAATGTCTTTGGTACGCCGGTGGTTCAAGACCCCGCTTCAACGGAACTAGTGCGCAAACAGCCAGGCGTCGACAAAGGAAGGATACTGCCTTCGTACAAGTCCGGAAGGGGAGGCATCATAGTGTTCGATGATGGAGATATAGAGGAAGAGCTGGCAAAAGAACGCGAAGCTTACTGTGCTTTGGAAGAGATGCCCGAAGTAGGGGAAGGGGACATCTCCGACGACGGTTCGGATGATGACGATCACCCTACTGACGCACCACCGGAATCTGGACAAGCTGCTAGGAAGCGGAAGTCCTGGAGTGACGACAACGAATCAATGGCCGAGGACAGTGACAATGAGCGGCCTGTTCAGAGGCGAAGAAGCAACTCCGTAGGTACTTGGGCTTTGCTCGTATGGCTTGTACCTGACCATGTTATAGGGTGGCTCTATACCATCATCCCCCGAAAACAGACCACCCAGGCGCCGTCTACTACAAAACGCACTGGGCGGCTCTTCTGATTTCTCCCGTTCGGACTCGGTTAGCGACCGATCTCAGTCACCCGAAGTAGCTGCACCCACAGAAGAGTCAGTTAGATCACTGCGGAGACAGTTGGTTGCCATGCGCGACAGATACACCAGAGTATTGGATGACTACTACCAGCTTGGCGCCTCTTATGCCGAACCAGTCTCATCTTTGGTCTATTCTCTCGCGGAAGAGCTGGGCCGCGAGGACAACGATGTCCTGTGGAATGCCATCGTCGGCGTCAGCAGTCTGGAACTGTACGGACGCACCGGCAGCGGCGTGGGACTGAATCCCCTCTCCACAGCAGGTGGTTCGGCAGGCTGGAATGGCAACCGTGGAGAACGCATCCGCGCCGCCTTTCGCGACGAAGTGCGACGCCTGAACCCCACCGACCTCAAAGACATCGGCCGAGAAGCAATGATGGGTGATGCCGGGAGCAGCATACCCACGAGCGCGCGGTCTGCGACTGACACGTCAATACGACTCTCGCCGGAGCCACGATTTCTCCTCCTTCGTCATTGGAGTTTGTACGAAAGCATGCTGCATTCTCCTTATCTCTCAGCACGTTTGCATATATGGAGCGATGCTGGGCGAAGACGACTCGACAAGCTCCTTGCGAAGATGGGTGTAAGCCTAGCCCAGTGCAAACAAAACTACACCCACATGGATATGGACCTCAAGCGCGGGCTCAGGGAGCGACTCCTCAAGTATGCGCCAGTATATGGACTCGACGGGCTCGTGCCTCCCGTGCCTCGCGGGGGTGACATGAAAGACGGCTGGGGCTTCGTCCGATGCTGGGGCTGGAAGGCATGTCTCTCGGCCATTGACGTCGCCGTCGTCCTCGGCGCCATCCTCGAAGTTGGCGATGCAAAGACCTTGACGCAATCCGGCCTCGATAACTCCAACTTCGTCGGATCACAGACGCACTCAGAAATGGTCAACGGAAGTGCAGACCAAGATGCTGTACTCCGTGAAGCGCAAGAGCACCTGACAGCACGATTTTGGACGGCCTACGACTCCTTGGCTGATATAGACCAGCTTGTTTCTCACATAGACACGGCACAGCATCTCCACCGTGCCATCTTACGCACAGGGACTATGCTGATAGAGAAGAAACAGATCCGCCATCTGCGCGCTTTCCGAATGGCAGTCGTGAAAGAAGGTCCTGACGTCCAGCTTTTTACGCATCCCGGAGCACTCACCAAACTGGCTCTCTGGATCGCCGAAGCCATTGTCGAGCTGAACGGAACCAAGGGCAAGCACAAAGGAAGCGAGCTGGTCATGGCGGGTCTGGACGAAGCAAGAGGGTTATACGTCGTGGTAGGCCTGGGTGGAGGCGGTGCCACAGTGTCTGCAAAAGAGCGAATAGCTAGGCGCGAAGCTCGAGAGAAGGAGCGTGAGAAGAAAAAGGCGGCGAAGGAAAAGGAGAGGGAGAAGAAGCGCCAGGCACGGAGAGAACGGAACCTTGCGGCCGGTCTAGAGGAAGACGAGGTCGAGGACGAAAGCGAGGAGGAAGAGGACGATGAAGAAGAGAGCGAGAGTGAAGATGAGGAAGAAGAGCAGTCTCGTGGCTTTGGCAGGAACAGGTTTGGTAATGCGTTCCAGGAGGTGGTCGGGGAAACTGGGGCTCGGGTGCGGATGGACAGCTTCGAGGCTTGCGTGATCGAGATCAAGAAGGAGGATCTGAGTGGCTTTTTGGAGCGGTTGAGTATGAAGGCGGTGGTGGGATGAGAGGCTATTCGAGGGTGATGGGTATTGTTTCGATTGGTATATGATGCATGATCTGTGTTTGGGCGGTGGGCTGCGCATACCCTGGCGTTGGTGTTCTGCAGGCGTCCCTGTCTGGCATATGGATAGCATGCTTTAAGTATCTCTAGCAAGTATGCTCATCAATTATCTCCTTCCTTTTGGCAATTCGCTGCGGGTAGTGAATAGGAATGCAGTGGCGTCACAGGTGTCCGTGCGCAGGGCATTAGTGGGGTGAGAGCAGTTGCCTAGGCCCCGCGTTGACATTTGTGACTCGGACATCATTAAAAAACGATCCACATCCTCCATCCGCCACTCGGCCTCTTTCTTTTCAACAACTCAGTCCACCGCGCTGTGACTCCTCAAACCCATACCCTCAAAAGCCCTCGAGACCGACCTCACCAGCTCGCAACAACCGCGCAAAACGCCTCAACACCCCACCGCAAGCTATCTCCCCACCACCCATCCCAACACCACCATGGCCAAAAAAGGCAGCGCAGGAGGCGACAACCCCGGCTCAAAGAAAGCCCAAGGCCAAGCGCGCAAAGCCGAAGCCGCCGCTTCAAAACAAGCCAGCAAAGACCGGGCCGCCGAAGCCGCAGAAGCCGAGCAATGGAAGCAAGGCTCCAAATCCAACGCGAAAGCCGAAGCCGCCGCCGCGAAAGCCGCGGAAGCCGCGCGCAAGAAAGCCGAGAAGGACGCGCTACTAGCCGAGGAAGAAGCTTCTCTGCCGTCGAAGCCCAAGGGCGCGGGCGCAAAGAAGGCGGAAAAGAAGACGCGCGGGATCGATTCGGCGTTTGCGTCGTTGGATGGACCGGCGGCGCTCAATGCGTCGGGGATTGATAATGCGTTGGATGCGCTCAGTTTGACGGCGAAGGATAGTGAGAAGATTGATCGACACCCCGAGAGGAGGTTTAAGGCGGCGTATGCGAAGTATGAGGAAAGGCGACTGGAGGAGATGAAGGATGATAAGGGGCTGCGGAAGCAGCAGAAGATAAATAAGATCTATGAGGAGTTCAAGAAACATCCGGATAACCCTTTCAATCAGGTTAAGGCGTCGTTTAATACGACAAAGGAGGAGCTGGCGGAGATTAAGGATCAGGAGAAGACGAAGAAGGAGCAGAGACTTGGGGCTTGAGGTCTTGGGTGACGAATGTTCGATTTTGGGTTGCTTTAGAGCGATATAGATGGAGTTTCAGGTATGGGCTGAACTTGAGCGAGAAAGTTATGGCTTGCCCTGACTCTCACCAGCGTTAGGCTTTGAGTCTTGTTGAATCAACAACGAATCGGTTCTGAGAGAACGTGGACAAGCTGGAATAGTAGGATCCATATTAGGATCATAGATGTGGCACTTTCAAACTGGCTAAACACAGATTGGCAATGCTGAACAAACCCTCCCCGAGTATCAGCCCACTGGCAAGCACAATGATAGGAGCCTCACTCCTACCCTTCCACCTCTTCCACCACAAACTGATAAGCCCGCCGATCGTTCTCGCCAGCGTGAAAGACGGCGTGTTGTACATGCCTATCCTGCGTCAGCAATTGAGACAACACAGCACAAAGAGATCCAAAACTCACCAACAGCAACAGCAATCCCCCCAGGTATCCAATCGATCCACCACCCCTCCTTCCCCGCCCTCTTCCTAACCTGACCCCAAACCCTCACCGCCGTCCCAACAGCAAACAGCACCGCCGCTCCCGTCGCCCACTCCTTCACCATCGGCGGCAGTCCCTTCCCCGTCACCAACCGCGCGGTGAACACCCACACATACGCCGTCGGGACTTCAAACAGCCCCCCAGGAATCGTATACACGTGCGTATACAACTTATACACGACGGCACTCAGCACCGCACCAACTGCACTCCCGATAATCTGGCCCCAGAACTGCGCACTCGGCGCCGCGCCAAGCAGATGTCCGCATTTTAAGTCTTGCAGGAGATCGCCGGCTTGGAGGGCTGCGGACTCGGAGATTGCGCCTGCAAGCAGGTTGATGATGACGCTGTTTTTGGCGGCGGGGCCCGAGGTGGGCGTTACGAGGGCGAAGACGAGTTGCGTGAGTTTGGAGATGCCGGAGACGGGGTTCAGGTCGGTTTCGCCGAGGGCGCGGACGCCCATGATGGAGAGGAGGAGGGCGAGGGCGAGGGCGAGGAGGGTTTGGGGGAGGGGGATTAGTGAGGGGAAGGAGATGTGGATGGAGAGGATGCAGATGAGGAGGGAGAGGATGAGCCCGATGGTCGTGGTGCGCGTGGAGATGAGGTGGTGGGGAGGAGCGTCGGGTTCGGGATCGGAGTGTTTGATGGTTGATGTGGGATCGGTTGAGGAGTGGTTTGAGAGAGGGGTGTAGCCTTGTTCCATGGAGAATCTAGATGAGAAGATCTCGGCCCAGGTATGCTCGCGTAGGGTGTCTCGGATGGTAGGGTAGTATGCTCGTACGATGGAAATCAAGGGCCGCAGAATCAACCATCCCAGACTGATCAGAGAGTCCACGAGCATGATGGCCAGAGATATCCACACGATCCAGCCTTTGCTGCCATTTGTCCAGTCGGAGACTGGGCCAGGTGCCCAGCCCTTATTTTTGGCAAGGGGAGAAAGGATGCCCCAGCCGACTACCGCGCCTATGAGCATGTGCAGTGTAGTGGCTGGTCCCATGATGATTCCTTGCCCAATGTATGCTGGAGAAGGGTTTAGTGTCCAGAGCCAATTCTCAGCAAGTGATAACCCGAGGATCGGTATCTCATGTAGCTGAGGGATGAAGTACGAAACCACAGTCTATGTATATTAGCTTATAGATTAATGGCAGAGGAGACTGTAAACCCACATAGAGCGCTGAGCCAGCGAAAGCCATAACTAGAAGCCGGATTTTGGCTTTCCAGTCACCAATCGCAGCCACACTTTGCTCTTCAGATGCTGTAGCTGTAGCCGGTTGCGACACATGCTCTTGGGGATCGGATTGCAACAGCCCACGTTGCTCTTCTCTTTCTGCATCTGTACCCGCATGACGGTGTCTCCTCGGCGGTTTAACCACATTGTTTCCCTTCTCATCCCCATGCAGCACCCGAATCATCAACGCCGTAGCAGTCCCACTAGGAAACTTCAACTTCTCCCGAATGATGAACTCCCTGCGCAGGGGCACAGCAAAGACGACGCCGAAGAAGCAAATCCCGAGAGACCAGACAATTAGTCTCCAAAGACTGATATCTAAAGGTCCGTTCTCCTCGGGCTTCAGCAGGTAGTTCAACGCGGGGATGACGCCTACAAACCCGCAGCCGAGAGGCATCGTACCTACGGACCCTGCGACCGACTGCACAAGTACGTTCTCGACGGGCGTGAAAGGGTAACTCAGGGCTCGGGAGACGGTCTTGAAGTATGCGAAGCCGATGAGAGCGGACGGCATGGCCATGGAACTGACCCATCCTGTCTGGAGACCGAAGTACATGTTTGAGAAACATATTACTATGCCGATGAGTAGGCCTACAAGAACTCCGCGTACAGTGAAGTTCTGTGGCTCTGGGGCGCTGGTAGATGCACCACCGACATCGGCATCGGTGGTTGCTTCCTGGGATTCTTGCAGCTCGAGCGGTGACGGTGGTCCGCTCGTGCTGATGCTTGAGGCGTATGTGTCTGCGTCTCCCCGGTCCGGTGCCATTGCGAATAATTAGGTATCCGATTGATAGGTGGGTGGGAGCGATGGTTGGGGACTCGAGATCCTTGGATGGCCTGGGTCAATGTCGAACCTTAGACTGCGGAGATCATGAACAACGTTGGGGGCGGAATAAATGTGGGAGACAAATTCAAATCTGCGTAGGAATTGACCCAGTGTCTTAATGATACCGGTCACAGTTGCTTGTGGCTATTAAACCAAGGTCTATACTGCCCACGTGATCAGACGATCCCATGCCGCCCGCTTTGTCAGCCCATTCGAAGCACTTGAGTTTAGCCCCCATTCGGACCTCAACCACCACTGAACAGGAGCACTCCTCCACACCGGAGGGCCTCCTCAACCTCCCCAACAACATGAAGCTCCTACTCGCGGGGCTAATCCAGCTCCTCCTCGCTCACCATGCCCTCAGCGAACACACGTCCAACTGGGCCGTCCTCGTCTCAACATCCCGCTTCTGGTTCAACTACCGACATCTCGCCAATGTCCTCTCCCTCTACCGCACCGTAAAGCGTCTCGGCATCCCGGACTCCCAGATCATCATGATGCTCCCGGACGACATGGCTTGCAACCCGCGTAACATCTTCCCGGGCACCGTGTACAACAATGCAGACCGCGGTCTAGATCTCTACGGCGACAACATCGAAGTCGACTACCGGGGCTACGAAGTCACAGTCGAGAACTTCATTCGCCTAATGACGGATCGCGTCAGCGAGGATATGCCGCGGAGTAAGCGGCTCTTGACGGATGATCGGAGTAATATATTAGTGTACATGACGGGTCATGGGGGCAACGAGTTTTTGAAGTTTCAGGATGCGGAGGAGATCAGTGCGTTTGATCTCGCCGATGCTTTTGAGCAGATGTGGGAGAAGAAGAGGTAGGGTCGCCCTCGCTCATACGACGTTTGTGCATCGCTGACAGTAGTGGTAAAGGTACCACGAGATGCTCTTCATGATCGACACATGTCAAGCAAACACCATGTACTCGAAATTCTACTCTCCCAACATCCTCGCCACGGGGTCCAGCGAAATCGACCAGTCGAGCTACTCGCACCATGCGGATAACGACGTCGGGGTTGCCGTCATCGACCGGTACACGTATTACAATCTCGAGTTCCTCGAAACCCACGTCCGGGATGCGTCGTCCAAGGTTACAATGGGGGAACTGTTTGACTCATACGACCCGCAAAAGATCCACAGCCACCCTGGGATACGCTATGACCTGTTTCCGGGTGGGGAGCAGGAGGCTAGGAAGAGACTCATCATGGACTTCTTCGGGAACGTGCAGAGCGTGGAGGCTGAAGGCGCGGGGCGTGTGAATGCGACGGAGTGGGAGGAGGATCTTCGGGCTATAGAGAGGATGGTGGAAGAGGCCAAGAGACGGCATAATGCCACCCTTGCCGCGGCGCCGCAGCATGCGAGCGTGATAGAAGAGGTCAAGGTGATGGAGGGCAAAAGGCATGTAGCAACAGAAGGAGCCGTGCGAGTGGACGCAGCGGAGGGCTGGAGCAAACAGGTCGTCGGATTTGCGTCCTTATTGGGATGTGCGGCCATATGGGTGGTTGGGTCTTGGTTGGAAGCACGGTAGAGGCGGAGTGTGCTCTGTTTGATTTATGATACCCCTTGATTAGACTCCACTTTCTAGACGCACTGTCTATGGCGAATGTGAAAATTGATCGTGAGTGGCTCAAAAGCTGCTACAATATGCTACAGGAAAGGCGGCCATTAATCAAAAGCCACCAGCTACGGCAAGGCGTACACAATCGACAGATCGACTACTAAATCTACTTGAAACGCTTCTCGGCGGCCTGCCAGTTGATGACGTCCCAGATGGCCTTGAAATATTCGGCCTTGCGGTTCTCATATTGGAGACTGGTCGCGTTAGCTCGGATATCGAGTCGTACATGGAGGTACTCACTAGTATGCGTGCTCCCAGGCATCGATGCCCAGGATGGGGCGGAAGCGGCCTACGACAGGGTCTTGGTTCTAGGACAGATAAGTGAATCGTTCATAACTTAGTAGTGGGATACGTACGGCGTAGGTCTTGATCAGGACGCTGCCTGTCTGGGTGTCCTGCACCAGCCATGCCCAGCCGCTGCCCTGGATGCCAGCAAGAGCGGTGTTGAACTTCTCCTTGAATCCATCAAGACTGCCATAGCTGTCGTTGATAGCCTTGGCGAGCTGTCCCTTGGGCGGCTCACCACCACCCTGCTTCGTCGGTGCCAGGTTCTCCCAGAAAAGGGTGTGGTTGACGTGGCCGCCGCCGTGGAAGTTGATCATGGGCTGCAGGGCAATCTGGGCCTGGATGTCTTCCTTGTGCTTCGCCTCGGCCATCTGCTCTGAGAAGGTGTTGAAAGAGTTGACGTAGGTTTGATGATGCTTGCTGTGGTGGAGCTCCATGATCTTGCCGGAGATGGCGGGCTCAAGCGCACCATAGTCGTCTAGGTTCCGTGAGCGCTGAAGGTTCGAAGACGGTTGAGTTCACGTACATGACAGATCGGGAAGAGTGGCCTTTCCGCGAACAAATGTGGTGCCGGCAATGGTAGCTCGGGATGCGGCGCTGGGGGCAGTAGCGCGCACGGCGGAGCGCAGAGCAGAGGTACGGAGAAGAGTTGAGTTCATGATTTCGGATTGTATGCGGGTCAATTGAAAGGGTGAATGGATCTGGGGGTGTGGAGGAGAAGTTGAGTGATGAATGATGCAGACAGTGTAGCTATCGCGATGCGGGAGCCGCTATAGCTAATAACCGTTAGCCGGCTGTCGGCAGCTTCGAATGTTTTATTTCGTCATCTTTACTGAGCCGAGGCGCTACTCCAATTTCGGACAGCTCTCCACCTTCCTTCCCATGTTAGCAGTCCGCGCCAATCAAACGACGGTGAATGCTGATGATGCCCTAAAGAATACAGTGAAGCGCCTACATGTTGTCTATTCCTGCTTCTTACTAGACGGTGAGAGATGGCACACGCCAAACACGTTTCGTCTGCGGCGCAACCAGCCAGAACAGTTGTTCTCCTCCATCTCTTCTCCCTCCTGGGCATTCCTGCGCATTGAACCCCGCATCCGCATCATACCACTTGCGAATTGCGCTGACATGCCCTACTTGTCTGCGACATTGACCTAGCGAAGACACCGGAACCCTACAATGGCGCCTACAACCGTCCATCTCCCCAATGGGCAGAATCTTGTCGTCACGCCCGTCTTCGGCGGCCTGTTCTTCAAGACGAACGACCTCAACAACCACCACTCGCCCTTCCCAGCAGGCTGGACCATCATAATCAACTCCGAGCACCCACTCAACCCTGACCATGCCGACTCCCACGAGGAAGGATGGGCTGCGGCTGACGAGAAACGGAACTCGATCCAGCGATTCAGGCAACCGACAATGCAAAGCGACCATCTCTTCATCTCGTCGATATCGAACCCGAGCAGCCAGGACTTCAAGCCAGCGCATTCACCCACCAGACAGATTGCCATGATGCTATGGGCTACGCTGTACTGGTACTTCCACCAGACGGAGCCGAACCTGCGTGTCGTCACGACTGCCTCGAAGCACACCCCAGCTGCGGGAAGGCCGGAAGGCGATTGGCGGATATGGATCAATAGGGAGGGTATATTCAAGGGCAAGGTTGTGCTCCCCAAGCTGGAGCGCATGGGCTTGATCTCGAGCGAGGAGTCCATGGTCGGCCCTGACCAGAACGACACTTCAGCCGAAGGATGGACAAGAATGTTCGTCAGTAGGCGATCCTTCTGGCAGCTGGACCCCAGGATCTACCTCTTCACCCTACCACAGATAAACACAAACTCCCCCTTCTCCTCAGGCTCGCCGTACCCCTCTCGCCCAAGCTCCCCTCTCCCAGGTGCCGAGCGCGACTTCCCAAAAGACAACAGCATAGACCTCCACAAAGGCCTCTGGTCACCCAGTGCCCCCGGGCCCTTCCACTCCGGCAGCCACCTACCTACCTACTACCCGCCTCCACCACCTCAATACATCGTCACCGACAACGTGCGCCACCCAATCCGCCCGAAGCCGCCTCGACAAGGCGAGATTTTCTACTCACGCTACATTCCCAGTTTAGGCGAATACCTCTCCTTCCGCGTCGCCTCACTCTCCCCCAAACCTGTCCGTCACTGCGGCCCCGTATCATGGCAAACAACCCACCAACCACCCCGCACCTCCACCCACATGCCCGCCTCCGACAGCAACCTCCCATCGCTCTCCTCCCCGCACCTCGGAAAGTCCGACACCGAGCACCTCCACACCTGGATGAACAACCCGCGCGTCTCCCATTTCTGGGGCGAGTCCGGTCCGCTATCCCACCAAGAAGACTTCCTACGCGCCGGTCTGTCGCGAAAAAACAGTTTCCCAGTCATCGGCTGCTTCGACGACAAACCATTCGGCTATTTCGAAATCTACTGGGTGAAAGAAGATCCGCTAGGACGCTATGTAGACCGTGTGGGTGACTACGATCGCGGGTTCCACTGTCTGGTCGGCGAGCAAGAGTTCCGCGGGGAACATCGCGTGAAGGTGTGGTTGAGTGCTATTGTGCATTATCTGTGGTTGGCGGATAATCGGACAGAGACGGTTATGTTGGAGCCCAGGGTCGATAATGAGAAGTATGTCCAGATGGAAAAGGAGTGGGATGATGGCTAACGGAAATAGGCTTGCGCAGTATTGTCTTGATGCGGGGTTCTATAGGGAAAGGGTTATTAATATGCCGCATAAGCAGGCGAATCTTTTGAAGATTGAGAGGAGTGCGTGGGAGGCACCTGCTTTGTGAGTAATGGAGGGAGAAAGAGTTGATTGAACATCTGTGCTGTGAGTGTCCGTCCCTATTTGGGATGATCGATGGGATGGAAAAGGCCTTGAGTCATAGTATAATATAAGCTCGAGAAAGAAGCAGGATCAGTAATGGAAAAAGATAGATATCTAACCACCCGCTGTGATATGCCCGCCATGACCCAACCCTCGAACGCCAACATGTACCGCCTCATACCAACCATGCATCCAATGCAACCAGCCCAAAGTATAAACCTCACGCCCTCCAAGACCATGCATTTCAAAAACATAACACAGAACTGTACCTCGATATTCCGTTCACACCCTCCTCCCCGCCCTCCGCCTCGGCAACCCACTCCCACTCCCACCTCCACCTCCACTCGCACTCTCCACCCCCACCCCCGACGACCCGACCTCAGGTAACCTAATCCCCTTCTTCGGCGTCCCAGCCGCAATCCCAACAATCCTACTCTGACTATCCTCCTTCCCATCACCAACCACAAGCGGCGTACCCGTCGATGTCATGGACGCCGCAGCCGGCGTAGGAACAGGGATCTTAACCTTGCGTGGAGTCGCAAGCCGGCTTTTCCGTTCTTTGGCGATGCGGGAGGGCGGATGTGGGAGAGAGGGCGGCTTAGACGATGTCATGTTCCCGTTTGTGACAGTGCTGGTAGATGTGGTGGTAGGTTGAGGAATAGAGAGAGTAGGAGTTTCGACTGGTGTTTGGACTGTAGAAGTGGGTTTTGGGATTCCGATCGCGGAGACGGGTTTCGGTGTTTTTTGGGTCTTTTGGGTCTTTTCAGGGGCGGGTGTCAATGCACTGGCGGATTTGGTTCTACTCTTTGCCTTCGATTTATGCGAAGTCGCGGCGGGAATCGCACTGGGTATAGCGGTCGCGAGTTCGTCGTCGTCGGTTTCAGACGCTGGGCGACCAAGGAGCCGTTTTCCTGGCGTCCCGTTCGCAGCACCTAGTCCGCGAGCTCGACGTCCTCGTGTACTTCCTGTCTCCTTCTCCTTCTTCTCGTCCTTCACTTTATCCTTTCCCACACCTTTCGAGCCCGCGTTCTTGACCAAAGGCGTTGACAAACCCAGCGCACTCAGTTCATCCGGCGTAGCCAAAGACTCGGCCTCCGCGAGCGCATATGCCACGGTTTGAGTATGTTCCTGATAATATGCGAGTGTTTCATCCCAATGTACTGTTTTGCCGACTTGCTTAGGGCCGCTGTTTTTCTTGTCCAGGGACCCGTTTCCAGCATCAGATGCAAGCTTTAGTAACCGCAAAGGGACGGCGATAGCGCCTTGCTTGTTCTTACGAGTGTTGGCGCGCGTCAGGAGGCCGAGTTCTTGTGCTTCGCTTCGCTTGAGGACGATGTGTTCGCCGCCATCTGCGCGGCGGACCGAGATGTTCTTTGGAGTCTGGGTTTGTGATGTAGGAGGGGCAGGTAGACGTGTCCGTCGTGCGCGGGAGGAGCGGCGGGATGTTTTGATGGGTTTGCCTTCGTCGGTCGGTGGGATTTCTGTGTCGGGTTTTGAGGGTGAGAGGGGTATTTCTTGTTCGAGGCTGATGGTGAGTGTCTGAGAGAGGTCGAGGGTCATGTCATCGAACTTCGAAGGAGAGTTGGGGTCCTTATCCTCAAGTACTTTTCGAGGGGATGCAAGAGCATGACGGATTACGTCCGAGTCGCGTCGATTCTGGAGCGAGGACCGACGAGCGATGGTCGCGGCCTTATTCGCTTTGCTTGCTGCGGCCCTTGTGAGGAAATCTTTGAGCAGTGCAGTGTCGTCGTCCAGTGACAGTATCCCTGTGACTTCTTCGCACGTTGTGCCTGGTTCTGTGCGCGTTACAGTTGGTGTGTCGCTACTGGTGAGCGTTCTGACAGATAGCGAAGGAGTGAGGGTCAAGCCATCTGCGATATCGCATGGTACTGTAGTCCGTGTTAAGTCATTACTTTTTGCCACGCCCACTGACAACGTGTCTGTTCCGTCCGCAACTGATGTCGGAGATTCCGTAGAGTCCAGTGGTGCGGTGACCTCCTCTTCATTCACTTGTGCCGTTCCCTGGCTCTGAACGGCCTCTGACACTGCCGAGGCCTGTTCTTGCGCTGAACTGTCAAGACCACCAGGTTGCTCCTCTTCAAGGTCTTGCTGAATCTCCAGCTGCAGAGAGGCTTCGGTGAAATCGTCCTCGGGCAACTCCATACCAGCCTCAACCTCAATGCTCTGCACGATGTCGTCCATCGAGTCGTCGTCTATGTCTAATAGAGGATCCGAGCCAGCGTCTTCGTCCTCCTCGGGAGCTTCATGATCCATTGCAACAGTATTCGATGATACATTCGGCGAAGTTGGCGCATGTTCAGGATCTGGTGTATGAGCATTCGCATCAACTGTGGATTCGTTCTCGGACCTGGCGCAGTCTGACATTGCTATTGCACCGTTCGGTACGCCCGTCGACGGGCTGGACAGATTTTCTTCAATAGGACTGGAGGGTGTTGTTTCATCGGTTGCCGAATGCGACACGTCTTCGGCAACGGAGTCCGCCGAGTCGTCTCTGTCTGGCAATAAGACAGGGACGCTTCCGGTGCTGTTGGCGAAACCAGGCAGAATGGCTTCCTCCAAACCAACTTCTTCCGACATATATTCGGTCTCTTGTATTTCCTCTGTTTTGATGCTCTGCTCCGCAGTTGCGGTCTCCGAAGGGCCAGATGTTGCAACACTCTCGTCCACCCCAACAGGCCTAAACGAAAACCGTGCCGAACTTCTCGTTCGCCTAGGCGAAGAAACAACATCCTGTGTAGTCTCTTGCTCTGGATTGGTCCCCGGAACTCGGTCATCACAGTCCTCCTCTTTCCTCTCCATCTCTCCCTCAACCCCTTCCCCACCCCCCTTCCCCACCACCCCCTCTCGCACATTCGCCCTTTTCCCTATACACAATTAGCCTTTCCTTTCCATTCCTCACCCACCCAATCAAAAAAACCTACTCATCACCCCACTAACCCTCCGATCATACCTCATCCCCTTCCACATCTTAACCCTCGCATGTGGCCTCGGCGCCATGAACTCCAACTCCGTCGGCTTAACCCTCTGCAACCTCTTCGTAGCTCTTGCGCGCTCATCCAACTCTTCCACATCCTCAGGCGCCACAGTCCCGGATGTCGACGAGCGCGTCGCATACCTCCTCCACACCTTCTTCTCCGCGCCGTCCTTGCGCACAACCACGGGTTTGCGATCCCAGGGCCGCGGACGCTTCGCGACGGGGAGGGCGGAGGGGGAGAAGGTGGAGGCGTCTGTGTCGGTCCATGAGAGCGAGGAGGTCGCGAGGTTGGATGTAGTAGATATGGGGTGAGTTGTTGGTGGTGCGTCGGGGGTCGCCATGGTTGCGCGGGTAATGAATGTTCCTGTAGATAATAGAATCGCGCTGGCAAGCAAAATCTCCCTGCCCAGAGCGCAAACGCGTAACTTGACAAAGCGCGTCGTCGTTCGGTGAAGGCGTCGGAAACGAGGTGGATGGACGTGAACGTGGGTCGGGTGGTACAGCTACCTAGGTAAACAACAAATAGAGCGGACACGCGCACGGACATCGGAACCGTCTTAAAACAGCTTAGCGCAGAACCGCAACTCTTTTCGAGATTCGGGGACATCGCCGGATACCAAGTGCATTGCAGCGTCGCATACGTCCACGTCCACCTCTTACGAACGAAACCCACGGCCTCGAAGCGGACATCTACGGCGGAGTGAGACGATACGCATACGCGATGGTTCCTAAACCCTCCGGCACCGCGACGACGGCGAAATCCGTGACGCATCGCGGACTCCCTCCGCTCCCGAAACTGCGCGTTCGGCGGCCGAATAGACCGGAGACGAATCCGTGCTTGGGTATTATGGCTTCGGTGTTGGGTATGTGGGTTCCTTGGTCCTGGTGGTGGTGTGGTGGCTGCGTGGGCGGAGTCTGGATGCACAGTTCCGGAGGCGACATGGAGAGAGTGATGAAAGAGGACCGAACGAAACGCTGACAACACACGCAGGATGCTGGGCATCATCCGGATACAGCGTCCAAGGCTGCGCACAGTTTGAGTCGAAGCTGCGAGCGTGCATGGATAAGCCGGTATGTTACTTCAGGAAATTTGAATTACGACGTAGCTAACGGTCCACGACAGCGGGACATGAACCCCAAGAAGAACAACATCAACTACCACCTCTCGCGCATGTATCCGAAGATGATGGGCCCGCACAAGCGCGACTAAGCGCCCCATCTCTTTGCATGTTGCATCATTGTATTATACGCTTTAGCCCTTGAGAACGGGGCTTGTACTTCAAGATACAGAGGAAGAAGAAAACACCAGCAGGCGCTGCCTGTAGCATCACTCATTGGACCGGCGCTTTTGGGATGGGGGAATACCATTGTACATACGGAAACCGGGTCTCTGTTGAAATTGAGGTTGAGGACGCCGAGGCGAACAACGCGTGTACTTGTAGGATAAGAAGGAAATAGCAGACAGACCGAAGTCCCCAAAAAAAAAAAGGATGTCCTGTCAGAGCCCGTCTATATTTCTCAGCGGAGATCTTGGCTGCTAGATAGTGACACGCGATGGCCAAATTTCAGATACCCAATCCAAGTCTTGACGTGCAATAAATGAGACCACATGCCGCCCTTGCTGTCGCCCCGGACCCTCACGCCTCACATATCGTCAGCGTCGTACTCTTGCTGATTCGGTATAGTCTTTGGTGCGTCTTTCCTGATCGGTATCTTGATCCCTTGGGTCGCAAACACCTTACTCAACGCAGTGCTTTCAATAACACCCGGGAACTTCTTCGCCGAGTAGACCTGGAACGGCTCAGAGAAGCACGTCGCCAGCACGTCTGCGCGCCCCTTGTTCAAAACATGTCCGTTGTTCTGACCACTTCCTACGTCCACAAAGTTCATCTTCAATCTTCAGGATCATTAGCGCTTGTCGACATAGCCCAGGGCTCACCTACCTGAATTGGCCTTCAGTCCGCACCGAGAGATCCTGCAGCACAAACCACAAGCCCAGCTTCTTCTGTACGTCGTTGAGCTTGGACGCATTCACAGCAAGACTTCCAATCAGGTTGCGCGTGTATATGGCCGACGCGGCTTGTTGAGGACTAGGAGTCGGCGGCGACGGAACACCCATGGGTACGTGCGGGGGAGGATTATGATACTGTTGGCCGTACTGAGCTGGGTACCCGGGCGGGGGTGCACCTTGATAGCTGGGTGCAGGCGGTGGCGGCGGGTAGGCCGCAGGCGGTGCAGCATTGCTCTGATAGTACCCTCCGGCCATCTGATGCTGGGGCGCGGGGTAAGACGGCACGGGTTGACCGTAGGTGTCGTAGCCACTCGCAACGTACATCTGCGGTTCAGGCTTGATGTACATGTGCGGGTCCTGTTGGCCTGGATAAGCCGCAGTCGGGCTTTGACTGATGGCCATTGTGTGCCCCGCGCTGTTCTGAGAGCGCACAATGTTCACCTCCTGAGTACCCTGGGCATTGACGAGATCGACTGTAAGGACAAAGTACGAGCTGTCAATCTCGCTGTAATTGACCTCCTTGTTCGCCTTGGTGTCGAAAACAATGAGCCTGATACAAGGCGGAGGGGTGATGGGACGGCGATCCTAGGTAGCAACGTATTTCAGTCAAGCCCATGCGAGGTCTGAAAGCAGAAATGATGAGGTCGTGCTCTGCCCTGAAGAAAATCGCGCCCTTACCTTGTCGCCAAAGCCGCACATGCGGGCGCGGACGGGCTGCTGAGCTACAACGAGGCTGCAGAGGCATCAGATGCTGTTTGCTCGGTAGGGAGGATGGGTAATAAAAACACACCTGTATGTGTAGTCGCCTTTGCGGCCCTGGTATGGAGCCAGCGGATCTGTGTCGGGATTTATGGTCTGTGAGGGCGCATGTGGATATTGTGCCAGACCGCTGTAGCTGTCCTGAGCCGAGCCATTGGAGATAGGGGGCAGAGTACCATCGCCGCTGGGAATTGGAGGCGGGGGAGCACCGACGGGGTACTGTTCGCCCGGTCGCGAATAGGGGTGCATGTGGGCCATGATGTCGTTCGAGGGCGGTGCTACAGTAGCTCCCGCAAACGACTTCGGACGACTCGGGGCAACTAAGCTAGGATGTTCCTCGTCGCAAGTGGTCAGTCAGGCTGGGCGCAATGGGCGGAATATGTGACTATGGGGCAATTCGACCACGGAACGGAGGAGTCTTGGTGGGGTCGAGGCGCGCTACGACGGCATTGTCTTTGTTGTGTTTGCGGACAACGGCGGCCGGGATCAGGAGAAGATGCAGACTCGAGACGGGAGCGCATGCACGGCGGCCGTGGCGCTTGACGATGGAGGACGACTTGCAGACGGATAATTATAGGGTGACGCAGGGGCAAAGGCGTTTCTTCGGGACTCTGAGACGAGGGGGCAGGGTCGCAGAGAGGGTCAGGCAACGAGAGCAAGGCAGTGAATGTGGTAGCAGAGTGGGATGGGCGAGAGCAGTGGGATCAAGGTTGGCGAATGGACGGAGGCGGATGGTCTAGCGCCGACGCTTGTCTGGGCTGGGCTGGAGTGGACGCTCGGACCGTTCCCCAGTCATCGGCCCGCCCTGTTGGATCTCGGGCGCTAGAAGCGGCGCCACAGACGATCACTGGCTTGGTCCCAAGTCCATTCCATCGTCCTTCGTCAATCTTGATTCAACATGTCCTGTCTATACCTACACGTTCCATGCTTGCTATGTTGCTATGCCGTGTCCTGTCTAGTCAGCCGAGTCCGCTCAGCCAAAGTGGAAGAGCGTCTGCTTCTTGTTCTTGTTCCCCTTCTTCTTGCCTCCGCTGCCGGCCTCCTCTGGTGCTGGTGCACTGCTGCTGCCCGCGCCGCCAGAGGGGGGCGCCCACGCATTGTTGACCGGCGTGTTGCGTCCGCTGTGGTCTCTTCGCAGACCAGCTCCTGTGTATCCGGGGCTGAAGATGGTCGTGGTGGGCTTGGGCGCAGTTGGCAGCGCGGGGAAGGCGTCACCACTGCTTGCACCCGGCGCCCCTGTGCTCTTGTTCAGTGTCGCCGACGATCCGGCCCGCGACGGGAGAGGCGACGCTCGGGATGTAGACACAGGCGCCCGAGTGCCGGAGCCGGATGCCCAGGGCGTTTGGCCAGGCTTTGCGCCGATGCGAGACGACGACGACGACGCTGCAGACAGTGGCGGGAATACACAGTTTGACGTCGTGTTCCAGCTCGCCTGCTTGTTTACTGCCGACCGCGACGACTGAGCCGTTGAGCTCTTCAGCCGCAGTACACGAGACCCTCCGTGGCCGCCAGACCCAGAGCCGCCCAACCCACCCAGCGACAAGCCCGCCGCAGCACCTGGTAGCGAGGGATAGTCCTCGTTGATAGCTTTCCAGTCGCTCCATGCTCGCAGCAGCTCGTCCCTCTTCGCCGGCACCTCGAAGATTTCAGCGAGCTCCTTGATGAGCTTGCCCAGCTCTGTCGCATTCGTGTCGAACAACGAGAAGAAGTTGTCGACAAGCTGCGTGCCCGAGATGCTGGACGACCGGTACGCACTGATCTGCGACCGGAACTCCGCCAGCTTCGGCTGGTCGTTGCGCACGAGGTTGGCGGCCCGCTCGAGGACAGCACTGTGACGCAGGGCACGGGACTGGTCTTGAGGCGTACGAGGACCGTTCGTCGAGTCCGTGGCAGTGGTTGCTGGCACCGTTCGTGGCCGTGATGCTGTGACAGTGGCGGGTTCCCGCGCAGCTGCAGGGGCTCTCGCTGCAAAGGCCTCCGAAGGCGTGGGTGCTGCCGCAGGTGCCGTTAGCTGGCTGCCGAACACCCTCCCTTGGCCTGGTTGTTGGGCTGAGTTCTGCTGTAGGGCCATCTGGCGCTGGTAGGCAAGCTCTGCTCTGCTCAGGGGCTGCGCCGATGAGACAGGCAATGGCTCCGCATTGGGATCCCGCCCTCGCCCACGGCCTCCTTGTGCGCGCCTGCCTCCTCGCTCCTGATCGTGAGATGAGCGGAGCTGAAATCCGGACATGTCCACCCTGCGCGCGTCCCTCAACGCGTCCTTTGTTAAGCCGTTCGGATGTGCTTCGAGCTGGTGTGCCTTCAGGTCCATCTCCGAGTCGAACACGACAAACTTCTTTTCTAAGCACTCCCGGTCAGGACACAGGAAGTGATCCTTGCGGAAGTGCACCTCCAACATGTCATAGTCGACGTAATACTGCTGCTTCCGGCCCTCGCTCATTCGGTCGCAAATGTGGCACCGCTCGTGCTTGTCTCTGCAGTGAGTATACAGCTCGTCATCTCCATAGAATCGCTGCCTGCAGAATCCGCACTCTGGATGGCCTTTGAAGCCGCTTTGGTCTACCGCTCCAGGATTGTCGTCGCCGAACCTCTTGTGTTTGTTCAGCTCCGCCGGCGTGAAGAGCTGGTTCTCGTGCGTAAACACTTTCTTGTTCCGGGTGCAGAGGTCGCTGATGGCTTTTGTTAATCGACAGAGTCCAGACCATGAGGTGCAAGGGACAACACCACATACCACATCTTCTTGTTATGCGCAGTCTGCACATGGCGATGCAGATCCGGCCATCCCAAGCATGCCACATCGCACTCGCTGTCCGGACAGTTGTACTGCAGAAGTAGCTGTGTATCCTCAAACGTCTCTTTGGTCTCGAAATGGATACCAAGGCCTTTCAAACTCTTGTAGAGGTCCTTCTCCGAGAACTCCTCGTAGTTCTTTGTAGCGTTGTCCGTGAAGATGACAAACTCCGACTCTGTCTACAAGGCATGTGAGCAAAAGCCCTATAGTATGGCCCATGGCACTCACTCTGCAGTGCGCGCATCCTTTGTTTTTGTAAAGCGCACGTAGTCTGAGAGAGCAGATGTGACATGAGCGGTGATTGCATGGTGTTACAGCAGTGTGTTGAATCGGGGAGGCGCAGATGAAGCACACTTCGGCATCAGTGTCATCTTCAGCATCGGCGGCCGGCGCGGCACTCGATTGAGAAACTGTGTGGCCGCCATTAGCAGCTTGTCGTAGGGCTGTTTAGGCCTCTGCATAGCTACGCATAGCCACCAGGACCGCACATACCCTCATTCGAACTTGTATCTGCTGCAGGCGCTTTTCCCAAGCTCTTCTGCGACGTCCTCAGCTCTCCCCGCGCCCCTCCATCTTCACCTCCGCCTCGACCACGACCTCGAAACCCCCCTCTTCTCGGTCCACGGGGTACAGATCCTTGCCCATCTTCTCGTCCTGCGCCTCCTCTTCCCCTTCCGCGGCCCCGACCCCCTGAGCGACGGGGACTGGCAGGGTCCGCTTGCGAGGGGTCCGCCACTGAAGCCATGTGTGTTTTGATGTCGTGTGCGTATGCAATCGGGTTTTATAGGAAATAGAGACAAAATAAATCCTCAAATCGGTCACGGGGTGGCAGGTTGTGGTCAAGCGGTTGTGTTGTCCTTGGAGACTAAGATTGGTTGTTTGGTGGGGAAAGTTTGATAGATGACGCTCTCCTCCGATGCCGTTATTGCATCAGCCACACCATCTCAGCCACACATCCACATATATTCATGTCCTTTCCCGATCCATCACCCGTCAACCTTCCCGCGAGGGGTTGCAGATGCCTTTTTCGATATTCAAGCATCTATAAGCCGGTTTCAAAAGTGTCCCAGTTATATGGGCAACGCTGCTAGAGCTCGTCGTTCAAAGCAATAGTGGAAAAATGCATTCCGGGCATGCTTGCATTAGCTCAACAACATCGCCGGCTTTTCAAGCTCGTGGAAGCAAATACTTCATACTAATACAAGAACAAAGGCATCATGTCATCACTGGAACCTACCAGCTAAAAGGTATGCCTCGTTTTCTCCCCTTTCCAGAAGCCCATGACCTCCCCAGTCTCTCCAACCCATTCTCTGACACCATTGACCATGGCTTTCGCCATCCCCGCATTTGTGCCACTCCGTTGTCTTCGCCTTGCATCAGTCCCAGACGGTCCAGCACCGATGCCATAGCCACTCGAGCTCGGCTCCTTTCCAGCAGACACGAAACTGCTCCCTTCTCCGGTAGCGTACTCGCTGCCCATACTCGGTAACACGTTCTCTCCTGCGGACAGGGAGACAAATAATGCGAAAGGGACCAACCAGACACATAGGCCAAAGTACGACGCTATTTCTGTGAAAGTAGGGATGGAGGGGTCGCGTGTGTAGGGGTATGAAGAGCGCATCGAATGGGGCGGCGGCGTGGAGAAGTGGCAGAACCAAAGGTAGTGATTCAAGATGACGAGGACTATAATCGACGAGTCAGATGTGGGTAGACGGTTGATTCCAATCTGCATGATAACATACAGCAAGATACAATGAACGTCGGATCGCTGAGCTTGACAACTGGGAACCGGCGGAGGTTCAGCCCGTAGACCATGTGCGACACCACGCTCAGGACGCTCAACTGCCAAGGGAATCCATCGACAAGTAAAAGAAGTACTTGAAGTGCAACGACTCCATAGATCAAGTTCGTGAGGAGGCGTTTCGCGAAAACCGTATGTTCTTCGACTAATTCGGAGAGATAATAGAGGCCAGATGCTACATCGCGGAATGTATTAGTTTGGAGACAATGACAGTACTGCTCCACGTATATGTGTATGAACTCACCTATCGCAAGCGTAAGAAAGGCAAAGCCCAGTATAACTCCCACATATCCCAATAGGGGCAGGATCCACATGTTTGTCGGCGGAGATATGAAAGAAAGTCGAGGCTCACAGTTCGAGGAAGCGTGGCTGTACGGGACGCACGTCACTCCAGGGCTTCGGACATTGGGTTTCCCCGCCGTGCAGGTGGGGCCGAGCTCTAGCGGCTTGGCGACGTTCAACCACCAAAAAAGTTCCAGAAGCTATGCGATCGGAGGTCAAAGCGGAGTACCAAATCGAACCACGTGTGTACCAGACAACTGCTCGACAGAAAAGCGCTGCAGCAGATAAAGTCTCGGATTTCTTAAATACATACACCCAACAATGTCGCGCCCTGAGGATTTACTGTTCGTCTCCCTTCTGACTCTGTCTTCCACATCTAACACCACCTCAGTCCTCCCGACCTCTTCTACAATGACTCCGAATCCCGAAAATACACCACCTCCTCGCGCATCCAAAAAATCCAATCCGACATGACCCACCGCGCCCTCTCCCTCCTCAACCTCACTCACCCCTCCATGATTCTCGACGTCGGCTGCGGCTCCGGTCTCTCCGGCGAAATCCTCTCCCAGTCCGAAGAGGAAGGCACACCAGCCGGACCGCACGTATGGATAGGCTTCGATATATCGAGCAGCATGTTGGGCGTCGCACTGGAGAAAGAAGTTGAAGGCGACCTATTTCTTGCGGATGCGGGGCAGGGTGTTCCGTTCCGCGCAGGTACATTCGATGCAGCGATTAGCATTTCGGCGATACAGTGGTTGTGTAATGCGGAGTCGAGTGACGAATCGCCTGCTGGCCGGTTGTCGCGGTTCTTCAATGGGCTATATGCGAGCCTGAGACGGGGAGGCAGGGCTGTGTGTCAGTTCTACCCAAAGAATGACGAGCAGAAGAAGATGGTGTCGCAGGCGGCTGTGAAGGCTGGGTTCGGCGCTGGCTTGCTGGAGGATGATCCGGGTACCAAGAACGCTAAGACGTATCTGGTTCTTACGGTCGGTGGAGGCGAGCTGGACGGCGACATTACTGGCGTTGTCAAGGGGATGGATGGAGTGGATGTCATGGACCACCGGCGAAGAACGAAAGACAGGAAACGAGGGGAAGACCGCAAGGGAAGCAAAGCATGGATCGTAAGGAAGAAGGAACAAATGGAAAAGAAGGGCAAAGTGGTAAAGGCGACATCCAAGTATACCGGCCGAAAGAGACGTATCGCGTTCTAGTACTGCTGCGGTCTGGAGTTTGCTGCCTGGGGTTCACGATCTGCATCAGCCTGGAGTTTTGGCGTCTACATGGGTATAGAAATTCAAACATGCTAACTAGCCATCTACCATAAGTGTACAGCTCATGACAACGACCAACGTACTTTTACACAAGAAGAGAAGTGCATCCAAACAGGAAGATTACACGTAAAAATAATCATGCAGTCTCCATCTCGCTGAGGATGGCCCTAGTGAACTCCTGTGTGGTGGCATTGCCGCCCATGTCGCGGGTGCGGGATTTGCTGTCATGCGTCAGTGTGGGTTATGTGCAAAATGGGAGCGAACTCACTTGTCAGCGATGACCTTGTACACGGCGTTGTTGATGCGGTCAGCATGGTCGTTCAGACCCAGATGGCGAAGCATCATAGCGGCGGAAAGGATCAGAGCCGTGGGGTTAGCCTGGTCCTTGCCCTTGATATCGAGACCGACGTGACGGCAGCCAGGCTCGAAGACGGCGATATCACGGCCGATGTTGGCGCCAGGAACGACACCAGGTCCACCAACGAGGCCAGCTCCGATGTTGGACAGGATGCCGCCGTACAAATTCGGCATCACCATGACATCAAATTGCTGCGGCCTGGAGACGCACTGCATAGAGGCGTTGTCAACAATCATGTCATTGCACTCCAGTGTAGGGTAGTCCTCAGCCACGCGCTTGACAGTGTTGCGGAAGAGACCGTCTGCAAGCTTCATGATGTTCGCCTTGTGGATGACTGTGACCTTCTTCCTGTTGTTGGCAAGGGCAAAGGCAAAAGCGAACTTTGCAATACGCTCGGACTTTTCCCGGGTGATGATCTTGAGCGACTCAACAACACCAGACACAGACTGGTGCTCCAGGCCGGAGTACTCTCCCTCGGTGTTCTCACGGATGATGCAGATGTCGACGTTCTTGTGGCGCGTGTTGTAGCCGGGAATGTTGCGGATGTTGGAGATGGAGGCATAGATGTCCAGCTCCTGGCGCAGGGCGACGTTGAAGGACTGGTGGCCGGAGCGCTCAACGGGGGTGTGCAAGATACCCTTGAGGCCGATCTTGTTGCGCTTGAGCGAGGCAATGGACTCGCGGAAGAGGCTCTCGGAGTGCTTGTGGCCAGTCTCGACGCCGGACACGTCGACCTGTTCCCACTCGACGGGCACGTTGTCCGCCTTGAAGATTTGCTTGACCGACTCCGACACCTCAGCGCCGATACCGTCACCTGACGATTGTTCAATCTCTTATCTTGCGCATGGGACTTGTTGTTGCGTACCAGGAATCAACGTCACGGTATACTTGCCGCCGAATCTGGTGGGCTTGAAGACGTCGTCAGCAACCGTGGCCAGGACTGGGGTCCATGTCAGAGAAGTTCGGTCGAGGAATGTGGTGGAGTTGCGACATACAACGAGTGGCCACGGATGGGCCAGCGGCACATCGTGAGGCGCCCCGCAGGAGCGTCTGTGTAGAGACAGATTAGCGGCCGAAAGGAAAGTGTGCAGGGCAGTCTGCAGGCACAGGTGGGTTACACACCTGGGCCGTCTTTTGGGAGTTCCGCGACAACATGGTGATATGCGACAGGGCGGAGTCTGGTATGCAACTGGGCAGGCAAGCGATGTGAGAGGACTGGAAATGTCAGAATCAAGAGGTTGGAGCTGGGTCGCCGAAAAAGAAAGGCGGCTTGGCGCTTCGACATCCCTGCAGGCGCCGTCCCCGTCGAATTATTCACGCTTTTGCATGATTATTGAGCCACTGCAGCAATTTTTGCCAGACCATGGTAAAAGCGAGAGCATCTTAAACATGTTTTGCACAACAGCAGAAATGCTCGAAGCTCGGAGACTGCGCAGACAAGACAGTGACTTTGCAAGCGCTGGGCGACAGCAGTTAGCCAGCCGTTGTGTCGTCATTTTCATGTGACAGGGCTACGTACACCTCCATGGCTGGGCACGATCGGCGCACTACTGGAGATTCTCATACTGCAGGTGTGCAGACATTACACAGCATCACTGTGACCGAGTCTTGACCATCTCAGTGAAAGATCCTCTTCTACCTTTCCCGACTTTTACTTCAATGATTGGATCCCGCCCGGAGAAAGTCCGGTCATGTGATAGCGCGCTTCTCGCCTCACCAGGGGTTTGCTTCAAATGTTTGTAGCACAGTGGAATGCTCACACTCCCCAAACCCGAAATACATACGCCCTAGAACCCCTCGAAGCTCCCCTCGGCATCCTTACTGCGACACATCTGGCACGTATTTGAATCGATCCTGAAACCTTGGAACTCAATTCGACCCTGCGCTGTGGGAATTTCCAGCGAGTGTGCTCGCGCGCTATACATAATTGTCAAAGCCATGGCTGACAACATGTCTGCCGAAGAGCGCGTAGAGTTCGAGCTCGACATGCTCGCATGTTCCAGTGCGCCCTCTCAATCCATCGCCATTCGCATCTGTCTCACCAACCTGCAGTAGCCGAAGCTTTTACGACCGGATACTATTACGCCCTTGAAAAAGACCGAACGAGCATCGCCGAGTTCTACTGTCCGAAACTTGCTGCGTCCGATAGCACCATACCATTCATCGCATGGAACGGCAGCGTCTACAACGATGGCATCGAGTTCCAAAATTACTTCGAGATGTTGACGCACACCCACTACGACCTAGAAGCTCTTGACTGCAATATCCTCAACCCGAAACTGGTAGACGCTGCAGCCGTTCGAGGAGGCACTGCCGACGACGCCAAGGACCTCGACCGACGTATGGCTGTCCAGGTAGTCGCGACAGGATCCGTGCGATTGGAAGAACCACTCAAGGGTCCCATACGGGAGTTCTCGGAGACGTTCGTTTTGGTTCCCAACCCCGAAAGGTTGCCCTCCGCGAAACCGACGTTCGAAAAAGGCTGGCAGAAAGAGTGGTTGATTCAAACACAGAACTTCAGATTTACAGAGTGGGGCGCGAACGAGGTCGGCGGCGGCAATGCTATTCCAAAAGAGGTGGTAATGAAGACGAACGGGGTCACGGAAGGACGGAACAAGGGAATCGCCCAACAATTCGCCGCCGCCGGTCTGCTTGGGAAGGGAAAAGCTAGAGCTTGAGAGCTTAGCAAGAACAGCTTATTCGCATGGCTATATTCGGCTTCAGAGGACGTACCGGACATCAGCGGACCGCGAGACGACGGGTATGCCGGAAGGTGCCCCACAAGTCGGGGCCGATCCCCAGCAGTTGAAGCGGCCACTCACACTATCAAGTCTCAAGACAGCAAACGTCCGAGAGAAGCCAATATACTCAGCATACGCTACCTTGAATCCCCACAAGCTTGAACCGGTGAAGAGCGCGCAACTTCCACCATCTTGCGGTCGGTAGGCTACATCCTTCATTCGTCTGCTCCGTTCGTTGCTGCCTAGACTACTAGTTACACCGTTTCATGGATATCGTCTCGCGTACCTCTGTAACACAGTAGCATACCCGCATGCCGACAAGATCGGGCCAAACCACGAGAGTGAGTCCTGGTATTGGAGGTGACACAGAAATTGAATTCTTTGGTGATAATTCGTTTGTTTGCTGCTGCCTAGTGCAGTTACACAGGTCTCATTGAAATGGTCTTGGCATACCTGTTTCCCGCATGTCGACAAGAGTCCTAGTTAGGCTAGACAGGAGCCAGTTTCTGCAAATTGAGACGGATTTTAGCGACAAGAGTTAGTGCTAGTTCAGCGGGACCTGGACCGGTTTCTGCAATCTAGGTGCGAGTCAACTAGCAACGTTGATGGCCCGTTTGACTGATGCTCAGAGGCGAGCCACAAGAGAAGAGAGCGCAGTGACTGGTCACGTCTTACACAGATTATCAACACTGCATTAGCCTGCTGCAGGTACTGCGGCATCCCATCCGAGGCGGTAATTTGCACTGACGAACCCTGCTATTTCTTTCACTCTTATAGTGATACCCTCTCACTGTTCAACCGTACTGGCACCAAAACTGTACTTTTGTGAGGAGTCGACTGCGCACACGATGAAGGTTATCGAGCATGTCGAAAACGGCATCGATAGGACGGCCGAAGTCCATCTGTGCGATGCGCGCGGGAAGCCGCTCGATGAGTATGACGAATTCGAGGCAGAAGATGAAAAAGCTGTCTGCTGCTATGTGCCAGTAGAGGCTGGAAGGAAAGTAAACCTACTTGCTGAGGTCAACGGATCGGTAGGTTTTCTTCGCCTGTCTTCCTTATTACCCACTTATACAGTATAGATGCTCGAAGTGTGTGCCGATATCCTTGTTGACGGAGTCTGCCGCCGGACGACTACCCCTTACAAGCCCGAGACTGGAATCTGCAAGAACACGAAACTGCGGGGCCTTACTACAGTCCTATTTCCATCGGCGAGCGGCAAAATTTTTAGGGAGACAGGGTTGTTGGTAACCAAATTGCTTGCAGTGGCATCGGACCAACCTTCCAATGGACCTATCGGCACGTTAGAGCTGAGACTCTATGTTCTTCGTCAACACGGAGAGCAGCATCTGCCGAAACTCATGCCAAAGTATTACGAAAGCTCCTACACCCCTACAATGCCCGCCTTGAAACGTCAGGACGGGGTGCCCGCCCCGACTTTCAGCTGGAAGCTGCTTCGAGAGGCAGTGGTGGCTTGGATATGCTGCAAAAGCAACGCGAGCTCATTGATGGTGCACGCCCAGCCCCAGAACCGTGGGCTGTCTTTCGATTTTACTACCGCGATGGATGTGAGTTTCCTATCATTTTGATTATGTACGCTCTGACCCAAACGCCATCTAGATACACTATCTGCTGAGTCTGGGTACGGATTTACCAAGACCTTTTCGAATAAATTCGCTCCTGAGCAGAAGCGAAAGCTCAAAGCTAGAGTTCTGCAAACCCCAACTCATCTGCCTCCGGAAGGGAGCTTCGCTGTGCCTCAGGCGCCTGAATATCCAAGTGCTTACGGGCTTGCGGGCGGGAACAGTGGCCTCGACCACACTCTTCAACCCGAAACTGGGCCAGATTCCCTGAATGAACCGATCGACAGTGTGGAACTGGACGATTACAACACAGATGAGTTACCAACTGAAGACTCTCCTGTCCCATCTCAGCACATGCCCTCTGGATCTCATGGTGCGCAATTCTTCCGGACTGTGTCGAGAGACCCCAGTACGCAGCCTGTCGGCACTCGTGCCGAAGCGTCCAATGCGCAATCTCTAGGCAACTCCTTCCCCGCGATTGAACAAGAGCATAGCCATCCGAACGCCCGACCCTCCACAGAACCTCTCACCCCCGCCCCGGCCGACCTGAGTCCTCCGCCAGAGATCGGGATCGAAATCAGCCACACGTCCAATGGGAACCACGACGCCGCTGGTGGGCAATATACCGCTCAAACGGAGAGCCACCTTGTCACTTGCAGCGATGAGACTCCAGCGGCTGCTATTGAGCAGCCCAGCGCGACTCTGGAAAACCCCGCCGTTGCAGAACTAGGTCAACGTACGATTTCCATTGAGTTTCTCACACCTGCGACGTCTAGCAGAGCCAGCAAGCGCCCTATAGATCCTCCTCTTGATCCTTCTGTCCAGAAGCGCCCAAGGAGTTGTTGTACTGAGGCCGTAGCCCTATACAACACAGGATTCCTGTCATGGATACAAGAGCTAGACCAATTGCGTAACCAAAACCATCAGAAGCTGTCCGAAATCCAAACTGCGAGGAAAGAAATGGCAAATCTGGAGGCACTAATGGACGAGGATATTGTTCAGGAAAAACAGCTTGGCGAGCAGCTCGATGCTGAGCTTATGACCTACCAAGAGTCAATCACGGCTTATAAATCACTCGATAGTATGTCGATGGAGAATAATCTGTCAACGGCTGAGGAAACGATGGAGGAGCAATCGATGGTGGAGCCACCGAGGAGGAGGAGCAAACGTTCAAGGAGGATGCGGACCGTGTGTGCGGACAGCCAGTGCCTGCGTGAGTGAAGGGCTTGTGGGCTGGCCGGCAAAGGCCGGCTTGTATGCAGTCACGAAAGGCAGCATCGTATGGCCAACGAGGCAGAGCACGCTTCATGACGGCGTACTTGGAATTTGCATTAGCGTTCTTGGGTAGACATTGGGTCTTCGTTAGGCCATCGAGCCTACCTCAGCCGAGTGGACCTCTGGGGTTACATCAGTTCAAGGGCCATGGAAGGTATATAGCGATCTCTTTGCTGCATTTCAAAGGTGTCACCTGTCTCTTTGCTTGGGATGGAGATTTATGGCGTTTTGGCTTCGGAGGGTAGGCGAGATTTGTGCTGTTTATTGGGGTAATAGCACGGATAACTGGCAGTGATTTATGAATAGGTGATTTACTGCAAGCGCTCAAGGAAACAAGATGTCAGTCCACAAAGGACACAAGGGACCATGGTCCCATGTCGAATGATGAAGTAGCCGATGTACCAGCCTGGCATGACTGGGAAGTAGGCATGGTTGGCGGAGGAGGTTGTGATGAGGGGGCCCCAAGCACTTGAGACCTCTTTAGACGTTCCCATGTTAAGATGCCTAGCTTCGCGGAGTCTGCATATTTGCCTTGATCCGCTCCAAGAGCTCAGCCGTCGTCGCCAGAGGTGAGGGATGTAGGTTGCGCTGGAGACCGGGTTAGCTAGCCGTCTGGGGACGGCAACTTCTGTGAGCGCCTGGATCATCAGCTTACGTTGTTCAGCCAGCGTGTACATTCTTCATGTGTCCAGGTTTCCGGATCTAGACATATCAGTCATATCCTGAAGTTGACAAATAGCGGCTCAACATACCTCCTTTGGGGTCAGAGCTGGGGAACATATCCTGGCCCCAGATACTCCATGCAGCGACTCCTGTTACTATGGCTGCGAAGGCGAAGAAGGGAGCCTGTATGGAATGAGTTACACGGATTTCCAGATTGATGATATTGGCTTACCTTCTGGTTGACGGCCCGGTCGAGTGGTGTTGGCATGTTCCCGGATGTTTGTCGGTGTGATAATACGGATAGAGAAAGGTTATGGCGAGGGATACAAATCTGGCAGACCAGTGATCCGATGTCGAGGTCTGCAACTGAACTGGAAAAGTGTGTTGCGGTTTCTGTAGGAGTTTACTGGTAATGTGTTGCCTGTTTCTCGGGAAGTGATAGAGACGCCACAATGCGTCACCCGCTCCGCCATAGCCCTACCGAAACGGGGTAAGCGCTTTTGCGCCTCATCGCGGTCCGTGCACTGCAAGCGAACCCTCGAGCATTTTTGGAATTTCACCCCACAACCCTCGAAGCTTCGAACTCCGGCCGACAATTGTTCTTCCAACCGTCGACACATATCCGCCAAAATGCCTGCCGAAGTCAGCGATATCAAGCAGTTCATCGAGATCTGCAGGCGCAAGGATGCCCAGTGTACGTTCTTGAAAAACCCGCCGTTACTCTGTCTGGCATGGTCTTCCCAGAGGGTCGTGTGATTGCAATGCACGCCTCAACATGGAGAAAGAATTGCTGAGACAATGAGCGGTGCGCATAAGTCTGAGATGTTCAATACTGATTTTCATAACCAGCTGCGCGCATAAAGAAGAACACCAAGACCGACAACATCAAGTTCAAGGTCCGCGCATCTCGCTTCGTCTACACCTTGACCCTCAAGGACACCGAGAAGGCCGAGAAGCTCAAGCAGAGCATGCCCCCGGGTACGACTCCCCTCCAATACCGCATCTCCTCCGCGATGTCCACAGAACACTCCCGCGACTGTCGACTAACACAGGAACAGGTCTCACCATCACCGAGGTTAAGAAGAAGAACCCCAAGGGCAAGCACGCATAAACAGTTTCTTTGGGATGGCTGGATAGGGTGTGGCGGAGAAGAACGAACAATACCATGTCGTTACCCCGCAGCGGCATGTAACTGGAAGCGGAGGACAATCTGGGCGAGCGGGCATCAGGCGTCTTACAAGGATTGTTTCCTCATCACTCATGGCATACTGGATCTCTCTCAAAGTGAGAGGTCCGCGGAATGGAAAACGTCAATACCCACCCTCATCTTCCGATGCGGTTGAACATGAAGTAAAATAGTGGCCCGTTCGCGAATCTGCTCACCGTAGCAAAGGACGATTTTGCCTTGGAGCAAATACCCCTCGATGGATCCAAATCGCATATCTCCTGCTTCCGACTCCTGACGTAGACCTGCATGTGCGGTGCTACCCTCGGACCCGCCCCGACTTCGCATCTGCCCCAAGCTAGAATGGTCGACTCAGCTCGTGGTCCAGGGGCTATGCCTTCGTGCGGGAACATATTTTGCTGCCGTTTCGCATCATGCGTTAAGGCGAAAACCGCGCTTCATCTAGACACGCCTTGCTGTTGTTTCTATCAACCCGTGATTCCACAAGAATTGTAACCCGCGACATTGCATTCTCACCTCTGGTCGATAGTGTAGTTTTCTTTTCAGATGCGTCCACCGCCGTCGAAAGCCATGCTCGTCATCACCCGGGGGTTTGACTGATGAGGGAGGTGTGTCCCGACGGGTCCATAGGAAGAGAGGCATTGGAGAGAGAATGGCGGCCAGGAGGAATCGTATCTTGTCCCAGATCTCCTTCAAAGGCATGCCGACTTGGTTTAGCAGGGCTCGCTCTGGTTCAGTGGGCTTGGGAATGAGAAAATGATATCGACGTGAATAGGCGCTGTTACACCCAGGTGACTAGAGTCAACTGCTGCTGGCAGGTCATCGTGCTTTCCAGGAAGCACATGTATGGAGCAAGGAATCGTTCAGGGAGCACCCCACAAGTGCGCGTCTTTTGATACCATAAACTCAGTTGAAACATGCTTTAGACCTCTTCCCTTTTATCCATATACTCTCTCTTAGCTGAAACGCTCTTACTACTACCTAGGTATGTGAGACGCTTTGGTATAGAGGAGCACATCGTGTAGAATGAGAGTATCAATAATAGCAAAGCTGTCAGGGCATTAGGGTAGTAAAATCAGCTAACCTCGTAAGGCGCTCCAGAAAAACTCGTAGGAGTATCCTGAACGGCTCGCGGTTGAACATTTGAGGTTGTAGAAGGACGCTAATCCTGTTCAGGCAGGGAGCTTGTTTGTAGTCAGAAGACACCTGGCAAGGGTACATACAATCAATTGTACATTCGCGCTGCAATTCAAATGACGATGATTGTTGTATTTCCCTCGCTATAAATATTCCATTCTTTGATAAACGCCCCCAAACGGACCAATCCCATACGTGTCGACGCCCGCCGCTCACTGCATGGGCGTTTCTCGGGCGTTCCCAAACGATTCCGCGCCTTCATCACCTCCGACCAGCATAGCCTTGACAGTCCTCCATCTCACTCCGCCCCAGCCTGACGTTTGAAGGCGGCGTTTAAATATACGCTGTGCGCGTTCAGTCTGCGCAGTCCATCATCCAGCGTCCCAACGCTCATCGCAAACCCCCCGACATGTCCTTCGCCGTCCCGCGCAACGTGCCGAATTTCGAGAACGCCCAGCGCCGGTTCGAAGATAATGTATGGAACAAGTTTTCAGGGACGGAAAAGGGATTGCCCATGTACAAGGATAAACCTGCATATTACGGGAGCTCGAGAGTAGCGAAGGGTTTGTTTCGGAAAAAGAGGGGGATCGCGGTGCTGGCGTTGAGTGTGTTTGGGTTGTTATATTGGTTGGGATGGTCTGGGTCTGGAGATGCTGCGGGGGATAAGCTGGCGCAAAAGGGGAAGAGTGCTGGTTGGGGGAGGATAATAGGGGGTTCGAGGGTGCAGCAGGTCGACTGGGGGCAGAGGCAGGAAGCGGTGAAGGATGCGTTTTTGCTGAGTTGGAAGGCTTATGAGCAGCATGGCTGGGGTTTGTCTGCTTTTCGTCGGAGTGATGAGATTACTGACGAGAGCAGGGTATGATGAGTACCATCCTGTGTCCAGGAATGGACGTTACATGGCGGAGCCGAACGGATTGGGCTGGATCATCGTGGACGCGCTGGATACGCTGATGTTGATGAACCTCACGAAAGAATTGAAACACGCGAGGGAGTGGATATCAGCCTCTCTGGACTACGACAAGAAGCAGGACGTCAACACTTTTGAGACCACCATCAGGATGTTGGGCGGGTTGCTTTCCGCGCACTATCTACAGGACGTTCTGCCCGGCCTGAAGCCCCAAAACGGCAATGACGAGGACCTCTTTCTTGAGAAGGCAGTGGACCTCGCAGACAGGTTGATGGGCGCATTCGAATCTCCATCTGGGATACCCTGGGCCAGTGTAATCCTCAACACAGGCAAAGGCGAGGCATCACATGCTGATGGCGGTGCATCATCAACCGCCGAAGCGACGACGCTACAACTGGAGTTCAAATACCTCGCCTATCTGACAGGAGAATCGCACTACTGGGAGAAAGCCGAAAAGGTCATGGAGGTGATAGACAACCAAGGTGCCAAAGACGGGCTCGTCCCCATCTTCATCTACGCCGATCGGGGCGAGTTCCGCGGCAACGAGATCCGCCTGGGCAGCCGAGGCGATTCCTATTACGAGTACTTGGTCAAACAGTACTATCAGACACAGAAGCAGGAACCGATATACCTAGATATGTGGAACGAGGCTCTCGAGGGTGTGAAGAAGCATCTCATTACCTACAGCAAGGGCGCCCACTTCACCGTCCTTGCGGAACGACCCAGCGGCCTGGAAGGAAAGCTCCACCCCAAGATGGACCATCTAGTCTGCTTTATGCCCGGCACGATTGCCTTGGCTGCAACCGGTGGTTTGACGCTCGCAGAGGCGAAGAAACTTCCTACCTGGGGCAAGCAGCAGGAAGATGACATGCAGCTTGCTACCGAGCTCATGAAGACGTGCATGGGCATGTACCGCGTCACAGCCACGGGCCTCGCGCCGGAGATCACTTACTTCGAAATCGACGACCCGCCACGTATGATGCAGCAAGAAGTTCTGGCATCTACGAGCGATCTAGAGAAGAACGACGGGGCGAAATGGAAGGGTGACTACGTGATCAAGTCTGCAGATTCGCACAATCTCCAGAGACCCGAGACCGTGGAGAGTCTTTTCTACATGTGGCGCATCACGGGAAATCCTATCTACAGAGAAGGGGGCTGGGAGATGTTCGAGGCTTTCACGAAGCACACGATGGTTGAAAACGGAGGCGGGTTCACGAGTGTCAATGATGTGACGAAGGTCCCGCCGCCTAGTAGGGACAATATGGAGTCGTTTTGGCTGGTATGTCGAATTCGGAAATCTTGAGAACTGTACAAGATTGCTAATTTCATACAGGCCGAGACTTTGAAGTACTTCTACCTGCTCTTCGGTTCTGAAGATGTCCTGCCACTCGATCAAATGGTGCTGAACACCGAGGCCCATCCTTTGCCGGTCTTCGATATGAATAAGAAGAAGTTCAAGACTGGATGGAAGCGGATTCCGAGAGATGATAAGGGCAACTTGATCAGACCACAAGATGACAAGAAGACCACGAAAGACGGTCAGCCCTAGATAAGGACGACGCTTCAAGTTAGTCCCATGACGAGAAGATACCGGGATGGTGGAACGATGGTAATGAGTCCTTATGGGGGGCATACTGAGCTCATTGTCCTTCTTCTGTACATATGCATTCTGCACGGCGTTATATGTGTATGATATCCAGATTCGAAACACGCGCTCTTGAGCTTTCCAGCATTAATGCCCAATTACTACAGTACTACAAGAGAGGGGACGTAAGCTCTTAGGTTGCAGAAAAACACCAGACTTAAGCCTACCTAGTTTTTACTTTACCCTCTGTAACTACGAGCTATCTGGAAGCGCTTAACAGCTATTTAGGCGGCTTACTTTTACGCCTTTGCAGATTACGGGCGCCCTAGCTTTATAAAAAGTTTCTATATAGGGTTGCTCTCTTTCTACCATCTCTACACGGACTTGTTCTAAAGCATGTTGTATTATATACTTTATAGTTACCTTAGGGAACAGTAAGGAAGTAAGGGAGAGGGTGAAAGGTTTATTTAACATGTGTTACGGAGCTCGTAATCGTACGGTGCTCTAGCTTATATCCAGCTTTTTCAGCAACCCTAGAGGTAGGGTATAGTCTTGCACTTAGCAAATAACTCTATGGAGGGAAGAGAGTCCAAGAGAAGATAGTAGGTAATAGCTTGCTTACAAAGCTATGAGACAAGGTGCTGATATTGTGGAGCAATCCCATAGATTGATTATCCTGCATGTTTACAATGGGATGCCGAAAATGATCTAGCATATCTGCAGTTTTCAGTGAGGAGCATCTCGATACTTGGAATAAAGGGAAGAGAGTCCGAAAGAAGACAATGGCTAATGGCTTGCTCACAAAGCTACGAGACAGGTTGCTGATCTCATGGAGCATCTCTTGAATTAAGTCTACCCTGCATCTTTGAGGTGGAGATGCATGTATCTCCCGCTTTCAGGCAAGAGTACCTTGATAAGAACCCATCCAGGTATCCCGTGGGTTCCTTCATCTGGCTCACATGAGAGACTTCTGGTACCTGGATCATCTAGGTGCCGCCAGGAGCTTCTCCCTCTGCCTTGCCCTCCACGGTGGGATTCTTCCCATCATCCTTGCCACCCCACTCGTTCGCGTCGTCATTCGTGCGCTCGCTACCCTCTGCATGGCCTGGGTCGCCTGGTCTTGCCCGCTGTGCCATTGTGAGCCCGCTCCGTTTCTGAACAGTGTTTGCTGCTATCAAATTCCACTTACTTTCTCGGACTCTGACACCCGCTGGATCAGAGCCTCTACCTCCTGGCGGAGTTGAACGTGATTCTCAAGACGCTTCTGGGCCTCTTCTCCCCCACCTTCCTCGACAATTCTCTTCATGTCTTCTTCGGTTGCCTTGAGTACTCTGGCTAGTACATGTGTGTCGGTGACGACCCCTTTGGTGTTCGCATCAGGCTATATCTTGGTTAACTGTGTCTTTCCGCGCCATACCGGGTCTGAGATGTTTTCTGGCTCCATGTGGTTGCTCGAGCATTCCGATTTTCACTTACACGAGGGTTCTCCGCCATCGTAAAAGAACCGTGGTGAGGTCGAAGTGTTCGGCGGAGTCATAAAGCTGACGGTCGAATTCGATGAAAGCGTTGTGTTGGAGGTAAGAGCGAAAATACAAGATCAGCGTGTTTATATAGACACTGGCAGAAGCGAGGGTGGCGGGGCAGTTGCCAAAAACGCTGGCCAGTGAAAGACAATAACAACACTGACGTAGAAACCCATTGTAGCCATGACAACACTAAATGTCAAATGGTGGAACAGCAAGACCGCTGTTATAGTTCCCTTTTGGAACGACCGATAGAAAATGTAAAGAAGTATATAGGTCTGTTGAACGTGGGAGTTGCTCACAAGCCGAGAATATATATGTTCCGCCCCACGCAGTTCTTGAAAGAACATATGCACATGACAGATCACCTGTCAGAAGTCGAAGAGCATGTGGATGGTATAAATAGCAATGTTTGCCATTAATGACATATGAAATAAGGCTATGGCTACGTGAATGGTTGTTCGTACCTTAACACACCTCAGTTACGTTGCTCGCGTGGTCCCATGATCATTTGGAAAACACGGCGAAGACAAGCAGACAGAGGGAAGAGGGACTCTATTGGCCCTTATACACGGGCACGCCGACCTTTGCCACGAACACATGATCCGCGAAGCCCCGAGCTAGAAACAGGAACAACACCAGCCGAAAATGCAATGCTGAGATAACAATTATACACTTTGAAACCGCCTCCATCCCATCTCTTCCTTGCCCACGCCGTCGTCAGTCTCCTCCTCCTCCACCACCATAAACCCCATAACCTGTTCCCCCTTGACTTAAACCATCCTCTAGCTCCAGATTCCGAGGACAAGGCATATGTGGAGTTTGTCTGCTGCGGGAACAGGAAGTTGACTGCATCTTTTGTTACGGACTGCACAAACAACAAAAGGTCCTGAAATATAATAATATGGGTGGTTTTTTTTGCGGAAGCCTACTTGGTGCCCAGGTAAGCTCCCCGCTTGAGGTTGAAGGCCCTTTGGTCCTTCAGCCATCGTCGGTAGTCGGCTACGCTGCCGATTTTTTCGCCGTAGTAGTCCGGGACGGGGTTGGCCATGGAGGAGGATGTGGGGTCGACGCGGTGGCGCTTGATGCGTTCGTAGAACTCGCGTTCCTTCTGTAGAACGGTTAGTAAGGTAGTGATTAGGCAGTTGTACAAGAGCCGGTGCGCCAATGAACGTATCAATGGACGACGAAGGACACCGCAGTGTTGTCAGAGGTTCACTTACGTTCTGTATCTGTTTCCTGATGGATGAGTACCTCATGTTGAACGCGGCATTACCGAAGAACGGGCCAATGAGCCACCCAACAGCAAGGAAAGCCATGGTACTGAGACCTGTCGTTATGATAGGATCAAGTCCCAGCATCGTCGCCAATTGGCTATCATAACCACTCTCGATGAAGAAACGGAGTCCGACGTACGTAGTAGCTAGTGAGCTGACGCTGGAAGCTACCACACTGATCTTGCGCCGGGTCCGTCGAAGGGTGAGGAAGCGGTTCCAAGTGAGCGTCGTCGAGGCATTGCTCGTGGAGGGGTTCGATGTCGAGGCTGCGGACTGGGAAGTAGAGGCGTATCGTGCGATAGCGAGGATTGGAGAGGATTGGATCATAGGGGAGGTTTGCTGCGTCCGTTGAAGCTTGACGGGCCGGGTCGAGGTTGTGATGCATGCCGAGGAAGCAGCGCGACAGAGGACCATAGGAGAATTGAAGCGGAAGGTGAAGACGCCCGCAGGGCGCATCGAAGCCGTAAGACTCATCGTGGAAGTGCGAATTGGAAGCGGCGTGGTATAGTAAGGATGGCGGGGATGTCGTGAATGTGCTCTGGTGGTCGGTCGTGGAAAGCTTGGGGGCACAAGATAGCTCCGAGGCTTGGCAACTCTGTGGGACAGTTGAGAGTTGACAAAACTTCGCCACACCGGTTGGACGAAGTTAGGATTTTCAGTCAGGTACTGAACCAGCGTTGGAACTTTGGTACAGAAAGAAATGTAAGAATAAAAATCAAGAGAATACTTTCGCTAGATCAACGGATGGTTGTGAGTATATCGTGGTAACGTCATACCTAATCCGCTTCGACTCGCTTACTCATTCAGAATCCTGGTGGGTCTCAACCTTGGCAGTTAGTTGTCTCTCATATACACAAAGTTCTTCAGGGTTGGGAAAAATGGCAATAGTTACCAGAGCCCAATAGCACTCAGTCGACAGGCACTTCAACGGAAACGCTCATCAGTCCAGCGCGTTTCGATGAGATCTATCAAGTCATATTACGATTATAATGTACCAATTATGTCTAGTTCCTGCCTGTATAACCAGATTGCCCCCAATGCTCATTTTTTCTGTCGTAATCTCGTGATCATTGTGTCATCCAGTGCGTCCTTCCAGTATGTAAAATGAGGAACAAAGCAAGAACAAGAAATCGGCCGACCATAACCATTCGCTGCCAAAATTAGATATTACCGCTCAACAACAAGAAAAGAAAATAATGTACTGTACGTGAAGAAAGAAGACATTTCTCGAAGACGGGCAATGTATCTCTGTATATAGACGTGTCGAAGAAGAATATCGTGTGTACGAGAAGGTCACGCTTCGGTACGATTGTTCAATCAGCCAAAGAACTCTCCAGAGGCGAGAGACTCCCATGGCTTGCCGGTGTCCCAGACTTTTTGCATCAGGGAGCGAGCTTTGTGAACCTGTAAAAGCCGTGAGCCAGATATTGGAGAAATGGGGCAAGTGAATAGCCTACCTGCGCAATCCCAAAGCCCTCCACACACCTCAACCTATCCATTATCGTCTCTCTTTGCTCCTCATCAAGAGCGTCGCATCCAGCCGTAAACATAGGGAACAACAGGCAGGCTTCGGCCGTGCCTGCCTTTCTGACCTCTCTTAGAAGGGTCACAATGCTGCGGACAGCATACTGCACATCCGGATCCGTTGCGGACAGGCCGAGAACGCGTCGATAGAGGTGGATGAGGCCCGCCCAGTGAAACATCTCATTTGTCGCGTAAAGCTCGCTGGCCTCGTCCGGGTTCTCCCAGGTACGATGTATGCAACCATCGAAAGCAGTGGGATTGACCAATGCGTCGACCATCTCTTTGCGAAGCCTTTCTGCTTCTTGCGCGACCTCGGGCACTGGACGCCAGTCTTCGCATATGTTTCCATCACCATCGAAACGCTGGTACTCGCACTGCCTTGCTAGTTCGGCAACGCGGGCAAGAAGGCCAATGCAACGGTTCGTGAAGCCTGTAAGGCAATCGATCTGATGATCTTCCTGCAGGTCAGGCTCATACGATGGCCAATAGAGCGAACCAAGTGGCATGTCACTTCGGTTCCCACTCAGCGAGCCCAGGACGTCCAGATAGACGAACCATCGGCATAAGAAGTAGGCCTCGCGATCACTCCGATCTATGCTCTGTAACCCACCGCGGGCAATGATCATCTGTCGTGCCACCATCAGATGCTTTTGCCAAGTTATCGGTACTTCGAATGTGTTGGGGGAGATGATCTCGAGAGACGCCATCATGAGCGCGGGTGCAAGGGTAGAGTTGGTGATCGTGCTGCTGCTATCCAAGGAAGCGCGAAGCTTCGGGAACACATCTTGAACCCAGAGAGCGATCCGGTTAGCTGGTTCTGGGTGATTTAGAAGACGCGCACGATGGGAGGCGCTGAAGGCGAGGAGAAGATGAAGGATGTTCTCGTCCCGAACAGCCACTGTAACTTGGTTAGCAAAGCCCATGGGCCGGACATGGGTGCTTACTCTCTGGCAAGATCTGCCTGAAGGGATTCTGCTCACAGTCATGTGGAACTAGGATCCGCGCAGTGTGGTTCAGAAAGTGGTGGAAGTAGATCAAGTTCATCTTGTTCTCCAACAGAAGAGGAGGAAGCGGTTCAAGCGATTTCGGAATCCGTATTGCCACTGGCTTCGCATAGTATGCAGTCTTCTCAAACGCCGGTCCTGACGGATTGCGTTCGTCTGTCCAATTCATTGACTCGCAAGAGGAGTCATCGTCCCAGTAACTCCTTTCAGGATAGCTGGACTCATCGATGGCTTCATTGTCTGCGTTCCTTGGAATGTCAAGGTCCGGGAGTCCCCGGTCATAACTATACAAGGTCGTGCTAGTATCAGGCATCGGGGATTGGCAGTCGTGCAGAGGCTCGGGAGTATAGGCGCTTCCACTGTCTGTAGCGGTACTGACGACCGAGTAGACTGATAGCCGGGAAAAGTCTTGATATGGAACGAATTGTGCGGAAGCACTCAAATAGTCGTCGCCAAGGTGAGGTGATCCAGGTGTGAGGTACGCGGGCACTGAGTCGTATGGCATCCATGTTGCAGGAGGAATATCTGCAGGATAGTTCAGACTCCTGCCATTGTACATGTGAGCCTGCTCCTCTATGTACACGCTGTTGGTCGGGCTATCGTACCATGTGCTCACAGAAGGAAGCACAGGCGGCGGAGACTGAGTCACGTCGGGTCGGACGGGAATCATATATGGTGAGACCGAGGTTCCACGTCGGTGGTTGGGAAGCGATGGAGAATGCGACATTGGAAGGCCATAGCTGGAAGGTGAAGCGGTGTCCGATCGAGACCGGGCATGCTGAACCCTGCTCTGCGCGTGTGCTGGTGCGCCAGGAGAAGCGGGAGGGAACAAAGGCGACAGAGGTTGGGTGGTAGGAAAAGAAACTGTCCGCGGGCTATTTGTTCTGCTTGACGGCGGCGTATCCAGTGTTCGTTTCGTTCGGCCTCCCCAGGTGAGCCGTATACTGTAGTCGCAGGTTTCACCCAAGCGAGCGCAGTTGGCGCATCCAGGCTTTTCTTCTCCGCTGTTTGCTGTCAATCGATATACAAGTAATTGACAGAAGTGTATAGTTACCATTTCACTTTGCGCGCTTTGCAAGGCCTATGGGTATGTCAGTCTGTTTTGTACTCCGGCCATTGAGAAACTTACCAGCAGCCATTTCTAGATCTTCTCTTCGGTTCTCCCGCACCGGGTTTCTTGGGACGAGGCATTATGTACAGTGAGCGTTAAACGGACCCAGCACGATGGTAAAAGTTGCGAATGAGGTATAGCAGGACTGCGGAATTGTATGTAGACTTATATAAGTACCCGAGAGACCGTCTGAACGAAAGTGTGATGACGGATATCTGACTCCCAAGCTGAGGTTACAGCGCAATAGATATACATAGGCAGACTGGGGAGAGTTCAAGGCGGCGGCGTCGACGTCTCAATGCAACCAGACTGCATGCAGCAACGCATGGCCTCCGGGCGCACGGTGAAGAAAGAAAAGGCGGTGCGCGAGCACGCGAGACCAAGAAAACGCTCCTGTTGTGGCCTCGAAGGAAAGCTGGGTTTCATGGCTGGCGTATGCAGAGTGTCCACACGTGGGGAGCGGTGGATTGTTGCTGGGGAGGGGGCCTTCCTCGGTAAAGAGAAGATTGGGGCTGAGACCCTTGCTAACGTGTCACTCCTGCCCTTTCGTTTACAAACTGTGGCTTGTGAACTCCATTGATCGCCAATTGAGAGGTACGTATCTCGTGTCCAACCGCTTTCCAATAATCTTGCCGTCCAAGGTTTGCTTCGTTGTTCATTCAAGCTTTGCATCTAGACAACCCTGGGAACCTTGCATGATCTTCATCCTCTCTCATCCTGGGAACATATCCCGCATGTCCCACATTCGATAGTTACCTCCGGACGCGAATCAGCTTCCCGTCATCCCGGACCCGAATACCAAAGGGCGCACCCTGCCGTCATCCCGCTGTCGGCGATATGGCCATCTCTATGGGCTGTCATTGACTAAAGCATTCAGCAGGCCTCGTGTGCCGTCTGATGTCAACCCGCGTGGCCGTCGGCGCCGTTAGCCATGTTCCAGAAAGTCACACCAGCCCGAACAGGGATCCAGCCGGATACAAAAATAACCCAGTGGCATGGAAAGGCTGATGGCTCACCGAACTTTTCGGCACCTCCTACAAAACTCACTCGCGTATTTGTGGCTGAGGGAAATCATCTTTCGCAAGATTTGCATCAACCGCGGTCCCAAGTTGAGGCGCATTACCGTAGAGAATCGTGTTTGATTCCGGTGAAAGTGTGTCGAGATGTTGAGAAGACACAGCGCCAGCAGCGCCCCACTTCAGCCCTAACTCCAAAGGACGAACATCAACAACAGAACACTACCACAGCACAAATCGCTCCTCTTTCATCCTCTTCGCTACTCTGACTCATCTTCCTACTGTACAAGCCCACTCGATTTCAAACCCACACGACACACAAAGAAAATTCATCCTTCTGCAACAGTTCCATTCCGACGGCACATCACAGCTCTCGCTTCCACTAACGCGGCCCTGGTCAGATGACAGGTTGCCATTCAACACCTGGGCAACGATCTAAATATATCTCTGACTATGATATGACGTTGCGCCACTCTGCATCCACTGTGCATACGAGCAGGATGGAACTATTGGCTTATAGTTTGTATAGGCAATACTCTTCTAAGTCACATCGTGTCCACGCCCTATGGTACGTATTGTGGCCCTTGCGGTGCTTATTGTTAAGGGTGATTACTTGCTTGAGCCGTCATGAGCAGAGAAACATATTGACTATATGGAAAGCTTGCTGGTCGTTGATACCTTCGGCGCGGCAGATGGGCATACAGATCCCCGAAACCTCCTGCCTTTCATGAAGACCAACAACTTCAGCATTGTATAACCGCTCTTTCCTGTGGCTGCGAGCGTTGTCTCGGACTGCAGCGTCGGCCACCATAAGCGTCTTGAGGACAGCAGCGGTGCCGGATCGGACATCACTCCAAGACTTGCACTGAGCAGTGACCTTGAGGTGCCTCTTGCGTTGAAGGGTAAGTAAGCTAAATTGACTTCGCGACTGGGTTTTGCAGATACCTCGATATTACGGTTGCTCTTCATCGTGACATGATACTGCTCAGAGGGGTTCATGAACTTGTCCTCAAACTCGCCGACTGGGGAGCCAGCGGCATGCCGCCTGTGGGAGGCATGCGCTATCTCCCACACCTCCTCGGCACGGAGCTCGATTGGGTCGCTGCTGTCGCGCTGGCGTCGTAACTCAACGGGGTTTGGGCTCAAGCGGGGTTGACTTCCCAAGGGTTCACTTCAGTAGGCGCGTCTGTAAATATACTGATCAGTGAGGTTCAACCGGAAAGCAGTGCTTGCAGCCTACCTACCGATGACCGATGAGCCTGGAAGACACAAGCCCCCACACGGGTCTCTGAGCCGCAGTATCTCGAACCCAGCAAACCTTGAGTCCTTAGACATGATCTCCATAGGATTTGCACAGGCCTCAATCGAAGTGAATTCAACTTCGATAGCTTGCCGGGGCTGGCCCTGGCCAGATTTAGCATGAACCAGAACAGGAGTAAATCGAAGAAGATCCTCAGGAGCCAGGGCAGCAATATCCTCACGCCGAATGCAAGGATCTGTGAGCCCGTCACGAGGAGCAATTCCCAGCACCCGCGTTGTTCCTTTTGCGATCTGGGTCAATACTGAGGTGGTGATCGGCACTGGGCCCGAAGTGCGGTTGAACTGGACTCCAACCGGACCGCCCTTGAAGAGGAGCGCTTCGGGAGACGAAGAGGTTGGCTTGGAGAGATGAACGGGTGCTCTGTACTTCTTGACAAAGGCGGCCGCAGCTGCGTGCTGCACGAAGACGACTTAGACACTGTCCAAGGCGCCTCCGTAGGCTATGGAGTAAATCTGCCCAGTTCGAACGAGGTAACTGGCTTCAGAGAGGTACTGGAACTCTTCCTCACTCGTCAGCGTGACGGCTCTTGCTGTGTACGGTCTGAACTGGCTGCTGTCCAAATGCTACTGGTGTCAGTAACATGACACTGTGTGGGCCACAAGGTTCCGGCACTTACCGAGACATCAGAGATAGAAGTCTCCATGTTGATGACTGGAGAGAGTTGTATCTGTGAAGTAGCCACTTTGAGAGCAGAAACTGTGTGAGGTGAAGGTGGAAGGTGTCGGAGGCCAGAGAGGTGTATTGTTTACCATTATCGACCCGCGACCGTGCGCCAAGACCTGCTTTCACTGAGGGAAAGCCCCTCGAATCGCTGTACGTCTGGAAAAGAGAGTGAGGAGAATGGCATACCAAAGTGTATTGAGCCGGTACTACACCGGCCTGTGGCGGTACCCACTGTCGCATAAGCCCATCTTCTTAGCATTTCAACTCTCTCTGCAACCTAGCGAGAAGCTGTCAGGATTGATAAGACTTGGGCTGCTCCACAGCTGCTCTTCCGTGTCCAACGTAGTGATTGAATGAAGTATATAGATTGATTGAGGAGGAGAGGGGAGAGGCTCCTACGAAGGGCTATATACTGTAGGCACAAGCGGGCTTGCAATAAAACTAAGCACCAGCAAGCAGTGTGAAAGGATATGTACACCTGACAGGGGTCACCTGCCAGCATTCCCTCAGTAGATAGCGACCACAGGTGGCTTCCACGCTGTTCTATGGAGCGGTCCATACCCTAGCAGGCCATCCAGGAGAGCAAGACAGAGGGAAGGGACAATATGGCAAGGACAGTACAGAAGCTTCCCAAGGTTCCTAACGTCCTTCTGACCCTTACGAGACAAAGAAGCCAGTAGCTCTTCACTGATAGGGGAAGGTTCCAGATGCAGAGTTTGGTGAAGGCAGGAAAGGGTGGCGGCAAAGACGCACAAAAAGGTATATCAATTAGAGATGTCATGCTGGGCCGGTCCATCTTTGAGACTATAAGGGACCGTTCATGCGCATGTTGTAGGCTTCCTCTTCCACAAGTTACCTTTCGTTGCGCTACCTCCCTTCTACAGGAGCATCCAAGCAGTCTTGTGCTTCCCTTTGACTCCGTGCTCGAATGTTCTGCGCCTTACCGCATCTTTCTTACTCCGTGGCGCAGCACACTGGCCGTCTAGAAAAACAGCTTCTTCAACTGCTGGTACGTATCATGAGGATCCTTGACAGCATGTCCAATGGTCCTCTTATCATCGTAGATCTCCCAGTCATTTCCTCCCGGGTAAGCCTTGTCTCCAAAGAAGTGGATGGTTGTGTAGTCCACGCCATCAGGCCTGTTCTTCTCCGCTTCGATGTGCTGCAGACAGTACGTTTTGTCCCAGCCTGTGGGGAACACGTCGAATGAAATCTGGCCTCCGATGGAGTATGTGAGTCCGTAGTCCGCGAATCGCTCCTTAAGCTTCTGCACGAAGTCCGTACGGATGTTGTGCTCCTTGTCGTACTTCTCGTAGGCGTTCCGTTCCTCGTTCGAGGCGTTACGGCCGATGGGGGAGACGTTGATCATGCCGCTGCGGAATTCGAGGAAGGTGCCTCGCTTGATGGGGATGTCGAGATCGGCGATGTAGTGGAGGATGCTGGGACTTTTGTTAGTATTCACTGAAGCTGTATCCTTTCCTAAAGGCTCCGCAAGGGGAAGGTGGTGTGATTCCACGTACAAATTGACGAGTTTCTTGTATTTCTCCTCGCCAATCCACTCAATGAAGCTGTTGCCTTTGAGCTTCTTTCCCATGCGGTACGCTGTGAGACCATTCTCCGCGAAGCAAAAGTCGAAGAGCGTAGTCACGTCGACGGTCGATGAGCCGAGTTGTTCTTGCTGCTTTGGTAGGTTTGAGCCGCCGACGAAGCCGATTGCGACTTTGTGACGGAGCTCGGACAGGAGCTGGAGCATCTCGGGGGTTGCGCCCTATACAAGCAGTCAGTTGGATTGACTCAGCACCTGTAAGGACAAGTTTGAGTGTCCCAGAATTAGAGGATGCATACCTGACGGGGAATAGTGAGCGTGTTGTCCACATCGAAAAGAACAATCGTGTTCTTGATAGGACGCTTGTTGAGCGGAGGAAAGACAGCTCCGGCGGCAGCCATTGTGCTTGATTACGTGTCTTTTGGTCTGGCGCAAAGAGTTTTGAGAGGGTTCAAGTGGTTGTGCAGCTTGAAGAAAGCTTTTGAAAAGTGTCCCGATGGTGCAAGGGAGGAATTGTGGCAGCGTGGGTGAAACGTAGATGTTTTGGCGGGGGGATTGCTGCAGGGATGTCTCACCGCCCGCCGAAGAGCTGGAGAGCTAGACCCCGTGGACGTGGGGTAAGAGCTAGAGCCGAATTAGTGACTAACCGTCCTTCACGCCGCCCCCAGCTGTCGAAAGATTCCATCCAGCTGAGCAGATCGCTCATAGCTGTCATCTGTCAAGTGGAAATTATAAGCACTGACCCGTATTGACCGCACGAATTTCTCAAAGCCGCGTTGTTTGTACGGTTGAAATGTTCCCGTTTGGAAAATCGCCCTCAAAGACCATATAACGAGTACAGAAGAACTTCGCAAAAGGCAGAACAACTTTTTTTATATCGTATCTGATGACTTATGCCTACACTGACCATGCTCTCTTGTCAATCGTACAATGCACAAAAACTTGTCCCGACATCTCGACATCATCATGCATAATCATAACAACGTGCCTAAACCCGCGTGCCCTTCCGTTCATCTAAAGCAGTTCCAGACGCCCTAGGGCGCATCTCCACAGAAGACATTAGTCATACCCTAAGCGGTCGTCGACAAACGTGAGGACTTCAGATTAAGCCTTCTTGCTCGCCATCTTAGCCTTGTGGGCCGCAAGGGCGCCGGAAAGGTTGTACTGGGTATCGATGCCCTCGATACGGTGAGTCGAGTTGAGGTTCTTGACCAGCGTGATCTGGAAGCAAGTCGCAGAGCCCTGACGGGAAGCGATGGTGGAGTAGGCGAGGAAGAACTCCCAGATCTATGGCCGTTAGCCTATGCTCCATCACACAAAGCCCAAAAACCACTTACCCTGAACCAACGATCACCATACTTTGCCTTGACCTTATCCTGGTTCGCGAGCCAGTTCCTATACCAGCGCCAGAGAGTCGCGGAGTAGTGAACACCAATGGTATCGACGTGCTTGACCTCGAAACCGGCACCCTCAAGCTTGTCTACGACAAATCCGAGAGGGGTAGAGGCATCGGCGCCCGGGAACACATACTTGTTCATGAACAGTCCCCACGTAAAGTCCTCAAACTGCCAGGCCTTGCGGAGGCCAGCAATCTGGAGGAAGAAGACACCATCATCGTCAAGCATATCGTAGACCTGGGAGAGGAAGCTTCCGAAATGGCGCACACCAACGTGCTCGGCCATCTCAAGACAGGTGATCTTCTTGTACTTGCCCGGAGGAACAGGGATGTCGCGGTAGTCCATGCAGAGAATCTTAGACTGTTCCTCGGGGATGCCGGCGGCCCTCAAGCCCTTGTTGCCCCACGCGGTCTGATTGCGGCCCAGGGTGATGCCCGTGACGTTGGCGCCGTAGTTGACAGATGCGAACCTGGCGAGAGTACCCCAGCCGCAGCCGATGTCGAGCATCTGCTCACCCTTCTGGAGATTGACCTTCTCGCACACGACGCCCATCTTGTTATCCTGGAGTTCTTCGAGGGATTCCTCGCGGTTCGGGTCAGAGATAATGCCAGAGGTGTAGATCATGGGCTTTCCGAGGAACCAAGCGTAGAAGTCATCGCCGCGGTCGTAGTGATCACGCACTTGTTCTTCGTCTAATAATCCTGGTCAGCTTCCACTCCTCAGCAGTGATAGGGATTTCGCTTGACTAGCCTTGCGATCGAGAATGGACAATCATCTCAGGAATGAAACTGAACAAGAAGTACTTGATGAGGCCAATGGTGAACCTGAAGTTGCACCAGTCGTGCCTCCACTCCAAGACCTCCAAAGCATCGCCATTGAACGACACATCACCGTCGAAGTACTTTTCATAGAAAGTCTCCATGGGGATCTTCGAGCGGCCATGATACTTCTCACGGTCCTCCTCCTTGTGAAACTTCAAGTAGTGTTCAACCGGCTTGCCCGGGAACTTGGCCTTCTCGTTCCGGCGAGGTGCGTACTCGGAGGTGATGAGCCAGAAAGCGGCGAGGATTGGGAGATCCAAGACCAAGGCGAAGAAGAGGAAGGTCTTGAAGCCGCCTCCAAGTTTCCAAGTAACATAGCCAGGGACAAGGGTGAGGAGCGAGATCAGTAGGGGATTCGAGAAGGAGTCGGCGCCATTGCCATCGGCCGGTAAGGGGGCATTGGCAATCGTGGGATACTGTGAAACAAGATGGTCAGCGTCTCATCTGAGGAGGTTTGGTGGCTCAATTGAGGCCACATTATTGACTTCATTGAGCTTTTGGGAGCTATGAAAACAAACAAACCGTAGTAGTCTTGACTCCACAGTCAAAGGCCGGCCTCGTGGGCGAGGAGGCGGGCGGGGTGTCGACCCACTCGAACTGGTTATCCGAGTCCTGGGAGCTCATTTTCTGCGTGAGGTGTGAGTTTTGCGGAGAGCTCCTGTTTATTTCAGGTCGGGGGTTGTGGTGGGCAGCCGCCAAGCCAGAACGGTGTGGGGACCGACGCGCACGGCCACGAAGCGAACAAAGCTCCACGGCAAGTCATGCCTGGAGCGATAACAAACTTTGGAAATCTCCGACCTTCGCACGTAAAGATGCGAACATTGTTTCTCTTGTGAGAGTGCACATGGTATGCAGTGCTCCCAACACCGTTCTCTGTGCATCGCGAGGACAGCGAGCTATCTTACTCTTGAAGTGCCTCAGGAGACATGCAGTTCTTTTGGACACGTCTTTGCATGTCTCTGCCCACACCTGCCGATGCGAGATACTCCTCAATTCCACCATACTTTTCTTGGACCAGGCTGTAGACGTGGGCGACCATGTCAGGATGAGCATCTGCAAACTGTTCTGAGAGGCCGATGCTGGCAATCTCCTCCAGCTTCTCCGCCCGGACTGCCTCCAGCTCCTTGTTGGACGTCATGTAGTCATTCTCGATCGTGGCCAGTGGTGTGTCGCATAGGAAGAGGATAAGCATGATGATCAAGCCGGTGCGGTCCTTGCCTTGAGTGCAGTGCACCACAAGCGGCCACTCGCGGTCATCTGCGAGGACTTCGAATACCTGCTTTAGCTCTTTCTTAGAGTACTCCAACGTGGCTCGCGCAAGGCCCAATAGGCCCATTCGTTCCATGTACGGCGCCAGGACTTTGATAGCGTCCAATCGGCGCCCGATTAGCATGAGAAAGATGAGTTTGAACAGCTCCCACCATGATAGCTGGGCCACGATCATCCGAGAATAGTCCCAGCCATTGAGATTGATCTCGTGATATGAGATCGAAGGTATCTTGAGTGGCTTCGCCGCATCATCGTTTGGTTCCGGGACTGCTGCAGAACGGTTCACTTTGGCACCTTTCTTGTCGGCTTGCTCCAAGCGCTCCGTTCTAGGTGACGAGTGAGCTGATTGTCTGTGGTAGAAGTCCTTTGGACCTCTTACTTTGTGCGCAGATCGATGACACTGGCTATCTTCAAGTCGCCTGCGAGTTTCCTTTGGTCGTCGAGCGAAGCCTCATCTATGTGCTATCAGTAGAGGGTTTGCTGGGAAGGGAGGGGCATCGTCACCCAAACGGCCACTGCGATAGAGACGTCCGGTCTGAAATCTCCTGTTTTTATGAGAATCTTGTGCAAAGCAAGGCACAGACTAGACATTTACCTCCTCTTCTCCAGATGATTGGCGACTGCGCCTACATCGCGAAAGTTTACAACATTTCGGAGCGTCTTCGATGCGTCACCGGCTTCCATGTCGAGATCCGCAGGTTTCGAGTATGTTCGTTTCGGACACTTCGACTTCGACTTCGCTGCAGACTGAATGTTGAATGTTTCGAAACTCCGGTCAACGACAGTGAGGGGAAGTCCTTCCTCGCGCTAATTCGCTTACGGCGCATATTGCCGGATCGGGCAATGCTCTTTTAATACCTGGGGATGCTGGGTTTGAGGTTACCGTATATCGAAGCTGTCAGACTTGTGTCTATGGTGGAATGAACTACAAAGAAGTCGCGACTCGGAGAAAATGGGAGTTAAGTATGGAGATTGTTGTTACGGTTTCCGGTGTCGAGAAGACGCCCGGGCGGGCGATGCATGATGACCTTGGCCTTTCAATAGTTCGACCGCCAAGTGATAATTTGATAGGTTTACCCGTACAAGTATGAGCCTTTCGATCGGGAAGCAGCGATTTTTGTCTCGTTTCACGAAAAGTGTTGAATGACTTCATGTCGCGCTGAGGAGGGCTCAGAGGAGCAGGACTGTGAGAGGACAATGCCGAGGCAAGACAGTTTAGACAATTGCGAAGCCCAGTACGTCTGCACGATGATTTTGAACAGTGTCCAACCTCTTCGGGCTTCATGGTGTGTGATGGCACATGCATGCAGCTATGATCGCCGAGTGCATCAGTGGAGTGGTTGGCTCCAGACGCGGTTAGTGCACCCAGACCCTGAGCGACAATCACAAGCAATCACAAGCCCCAGTGACATCATGCCGCCTTTGGGAAACCCCTCCATCATCATATTCATCATCATCACCCACAGCCATGACTTCTTCTTGCGCCCGCGAGCCTTCCCGCACGAAGCTCGTTCCTGCACATACCATACGTACGGGAGAAAGTGCAACATGAGCATCGCAACGCAGACGGCACCACCACTCATTCACCCTCATTGTCACCTGCCAAGGGCCACCCGAGATACGACAGACAGTATGCGCTGTCCAGATCCCTCGGCGCACAAGCCAAAGGACACCAGCCTTCAGGATCACGCATCAGCAACGGCGATGCGAACTGACACGACCCCGAGGGATGCAAAACGAAGAGACACACTGAACCCTCTAGGCCCCGACGGAAAACTATCCTCTGCAAGTGCGTTTCCCAACTGTCTCTCTACTTTGAAATCAGCCAGATCGAAACCTTCACTGTCGCAGTGAACTGTGCTAACATCATGAGCAAGGTGCCGCCACCAGTCTAAGACACGCGCAGGCGCAGGACCTCCCGAGCTTCCCCAGCGTAGGCATCGACACGCGCTCCTCCGCAGGGGCTGCAGCTACCCTTGCCAACTCCAACACTAGGAGTCCCGAGTGGTGGACACCAGGACAGTCGTCCGCCGCAGGGAAGGCTGCCATGCTGGCAAAAGACTATAAGATGGAGCCACTTTGGCAGCCTGAAGCTTCAGCTGCTGGATCTAAAGCAGCCTTACTCGCACATCAAGGTGGACCGAATCTGAATCTGTGGGCACCAGCACCGAGCTCCGCCGGCCACTCGGCTGCCACGATGGCATTTTCGAGGCAAAGACAAACTGCAGAAACTGCAACCGGGCATGGCGACAATATGAGCCGCAGGGCTCTCGCAGGTGCCACTGGAGCTGTAACGTCTACTAGCCGACCACGGGCGTCATCGACACCAAATGCGCCAGAGTCCTACCCCGACTCTGCCAATTTAGGCAGGAATGCATTGAACGCTGCAACCATTGCACATCGACCTTCCGTGAAGTCGCCTGCCTCTGCCGCACCGGATCATCAGAAGTTAGATGCTTTGGAAGCGGCACGGATACAGCATGCAAAAATTTCCCGAGAGATGTACACTTCAACTCCGCCAGTAGCAATTGAGGTTGAAGAGAAGAGGAGGCAAGACGCCCTCAGGGCATCGGCAGTCTCCATGGCAAAGCAGATGTATGACGTGCAGCAGCACAATCTGCAACCCGGTGTGTCCGCACGCTCCGAAGCTCAGGCGGGCGCCGCCATGGCCCAGGGAACTCATGGGAAAGGAGAGGGCGCAGACATAAGGGAGCAGGCTATGCGCTACATTGGCATCCAGGAAGCAGCGCAAAAGCTGGCAAATGAGCGCCTAGCGAAGATTGGCTTCGACGAGAATGCAGCGTACCGAAGCTACTACGGATACGAAAAGCCCCGCAATCGGTTGTCACTTCGACTCGGACGGAATCGTTCCTCCAGTGAACCTGGGCGCGCTGACGACTCGGACGACGACGATCTCAGAACCAGACGTATCCGGTCTCAGATGTCGCAGTTTAACAGACAGCTTGCCGAAGTTGACGCGAAGAAGAGGGAAGAAGATCGTCGTTATCTGTTGGCTGCCGCCCAGCGTAAAGTTCAGGCCCAGATGGAGGGCTTGGACAAAAAGATCTTCGATGAGACCGGTCATATGTCTCCAGCAATGATGGAGGAGTGGGATGCTCAAGCACGAGCCAAAGCGGCAGCGGCAAGTGAGCAGCGTCTAGAGAACCATGGAAAGGTCCATATTGGGCATGGAAAGTTCATAGACCAAGCAGATATCGATGCTGTTGCTCGAGCGAGGATCCAGCCAACGCTGGATGAAATCAACGAGAAGACCGAGAAGAGGAGGGCCGAAGAGGAAGAAAGACGCCTCGATTTGGAAGAGAAGAAACGCGAGCAGCGTATGGAGAAGGAGCGGGCGGCAGAGATCAAGGCGGAGCAGAAGCGTCACAAAGGTAAGCATGGCCGTCACTGGAAGCGGTTCAGGAGAAAGACCGACGAGCGATTCCGGAGCACCCCAAACGCAGTGTATGCGGCTATACGCATGCGGGTATACTACCCTAGACGGTAGATTGGGAGCATCCTTTCGCTGGTTCACCTGCACACCTAGACTTGCTATGCTTTTACCCTACATTCCTTAAGATCCTTAGAACAGGTTCTTGCAGTTAGGGTTCTGGTATGGTAGAGCAGAGACCAAAAGTCTAGGTAAAGGGTTGAAGGGAACCTTGCACATGCGATAGGTGCTTCGTAAGCGGCCCGTATGTATAGGGTGCTCTGGAGTGGTTCGTGGTGTGCTCCTGAACGACTATGTCATTCCTTGCTTTGCCTTTACAGTAGCTAATGAAAGCAGAGGAGGAGAAGAAAGCAGCAAAGGCGCGCACAGCCGAGGAGAAAGCGGCCGCAAAGCAGAAGAGAGAAGCCGAGAGAGAGAAGCAGGCCGAGGAGACACGGAAGAAAGAGGGTGTTTCAGCTCTGGACCAGCAGACACAATCCGTCCAGCCTGATAGAAGCGCGTCGCCCGTTGAGAACCCGGTCATTTCACCTTCAGCTGAAGAACATGAAAGACGCGAACGCCAGGACGACGACAGTCTGTACAGGGAACCCACACAAACAGCCCAGACAGCTCAGACCGCAGGGGCGGAGCAGCGCTCAAGGCCGTCGTCTCCATCTTCCCCTGCATCACCCACTTCCCCCAAGCGCATCAAGGCATTTCTTAACAAATTCAAGCGACGCTCCAAACATTCTGCGGCTACCGCTGAGACAGACAAGCCCGGATTCATCGGCGGAGCGGCTTTGCGTCAATCTTCAAACCAGTCGGAAAGAGCCTCCAATCCACCTAGTCCACGACCACAGCCAGTGCAAGATACTGAACCAACTCGTCGTTATTCGGATGTCTCCTCCCTGTCACATTATTCGACTGCTGAGGGTGATAGAGGCCGTGACCCACGTGCAAAGCCACAAGATGTTGAGTCCCCGACCAGGGACAGCGTAGAGATTGAAGAGACGAGAGACTCGTTTGACGAGAAGCTTGCGCCGCCACCAGCGTTCCCCTCCTCGGATGCGGACGCCGGTCGCAAGGGAAGCCCCAGTCGTGACTCGAGGTTTCACGAAGTTGGCTTGTGATGGGTCGGAGCCACTGTACTTGCCTCGACATGGGCAAGCTAACCTTGGAAGGTGTGGGCATGGTACTTCTTCTTGGCGTTGATCTAGGGCGTTGCGGTAAATATCAGAGTGCAGGAGATTCGGTCGTTTCTTGCTGTGTAGGCTTTGGTTGCTGTAATTCTACCTTCTCACACTTCTGAAGACTTGTATACAATGCCTTCCCCGACTAAGTAACGATGGTCTATGCAATTCAGACACGATTTATGAGATGTAATTTGTTTCGTTGGAAAGTGAGAATTTGTAAGATCTTTTCCAGTTTTAAGCTCTGTATTCGCATGCTTGTTCACGTGCACGCTAGCGTTCACGGCTTTAGCTCCCGAGGTCGTCATGGAGCCAGGCACAAGTGTGAAAACATAAAACATCATCAAACTGAAACAAACGTCAGTCCAGATGCGCATTCTCAGTCATCCTTGGAGCGTGTGTCTCTGTGGGCAATTCACCGCCACAGTTCACCGGGTGGCACCCCGGCTGATATGAATCCGATAAGTGAGAGGGTGTGCACTGTGGGGTTCCAGCCGGTTACCTGCCCAGCTGGCTTGCTTTCATTGGCGTCCCTTTCGATGCATTCTTTACCACATCTGCGACGCTGACTTTGTATACAAAGCTCCCGGCCTATGGATGATCGCCAGAAGCTTGCCCTAATCAGGTATAGGAATCCCTGCAGTCGTTAGGTGCCGCAGCCTGTGCTAGGCGGCTTTCCACGTCAGAGCACTTGCATGATCCCACAACCAACACATCTCCCTTGTACTCAACCTCCACGACTACCTCCTCTATACGATTGCTGCAACCCCGTCCTCAAGCGGCCGGACGGATGGACGACCACTGCGCTGATAGGTACATCGAACAACAGTAGACGGCCGAGTCCCTCCAATCACGCCCTCCTCTAGCCGCGCTGTCCAAGGTCGAGATCCTCCCACCAAAGTGGGCAGTCGACTGCTGTGCCGCGACAGCGGAGATATAGTGTCACGTTGCTCGTCTCTATCGAGTCGCCGACATGCTGAGCTCCAGCGAGGGGCGCCGTCGCAAGAAGGACCCGAAAGACCCGGATCGCGAACGGACAAGCCCAAAGTCTCGGGACAAGGACCAGGACGAAAAGAGGGAGCGGCATAAGAGACCCAAGTCATCGCGCTCGTCGCGCAAAACCGCCTCCTCTGCTTCGCTCGGCGAGCGAGAAGGAGACCGACATCCAGACCAACCTTCGCAGGAGCGCATACGGACACCGTCGTCAACGTCCAAGACTACATCGAAAACCCATAGGCGGGCAGTGGTACCAGAGATGGAGCGGCGCAGCTCTCTAACAGCCTCTCTCAACTCCGGGAACGGATCCAAGTCGAGCCTGTCATACCCAACGCTCTCCAGAACACATGCCAAAGAGAACATATACGCCAAAGTGAATGTTGGAGAGCAGGGGGGAGGGCCCTTCACCCCGGACCCGACCGATGTCGGGACAGAAGCAGGCAAAAAGGACCCCACGGCTGAGCGAAACAGCGACCGTATACACACAACCGCGGCCGAAGCACCACCCAGCCCTCCCCTGACTGCGACAACGGGCGTCGACCTTAGAAAGACTGCAAGTACGAACAGTATGAGGAGGACCACGGCTACGGATACTCTACATAAGGAGATGGAGAATGGGCGCCGTAGTGTCGACAGCGGTACCCGTGTGACCGAGCCAGCTAAAGGCTTCGGAGCCTCGAGATCGAGCTTGCGTGAGGAGGACGCAGAGACATATGGTACTGACCTTACGTCCCGCACAAGTTCGCGACCCAGTACGATTAAACAATCGGACAGACGGCGCAAGACGACACACGCGGAAACTTCAAGAGTGCGGACACGTGGATCACCAAGTCCTCTACGAATGCATGCCCACAGCAAGAAAACCTCTACACTTGCTGATCGCTCTACTGGTGGTTCAGAGCTCACTCAGACTACGGACTCTGATGCTACCAGTGTCGCCCCTGGCAGCGCTCCCAAGGTGAAGGTCCGTTTGCAGCGCAATGCACCCTCACCGACAACATCTGAGGCGTCGCCTGCCTCCGTCATCGATTCCTCTCCGCGTACACCGACACAACACCATGTGCTACCTGTAGTGGTCCCTCCCCAGAAAGAGTCTACCCCAAACGTAGACGTCTTCGTCGACCCTGTCTCGCGCTCCGCCTCTGTGAACCATGACTTCAACAGTGTGCCTATTCCTCCACCTCCGCCGCCGCCTCCACCGCCCCCGCCCGTTATGCAGGGAAACGCTCCACGCGTCGACTATCTCCTTCTCAATGGTGGGCTGCCAAATCCGGTGGTCCGCAATCCTTTGGCTGCCGTGGGTGGCGGCCAAGCAGGCTCCTTCTCTCAGTACGCATCACCTCGACCAGGGGAGTTGATTGAGCATAATGCCAAGCTACTGTTCCAACCCTTACAAAAAGTTCTCGATAATTACAACATGGTCATGGATCGCAACGGATCGCTGGCTGTAGCAACGGGCTATCGATCTGTGGCGCGCCGCTTGCTAGATCGTCTGGAAGCTGTCTTTGCCCGTAACATATCCTCCGAGTTCTGCCCCTGCGTCATGTGTTTAGAAAGTCCACAAGGCATTGCACCAGGTGATGACTCTGCTGGCGTCAACTGGGGTGAGATCCTCGAGCTCGTGTCTGGCCGCCTTGAGCTTCCTCCTTGGCCACCGTTTGGTTCCACTTTGGCAGTGGATGGTCTGGGCATCTCGGACCTTGCACCACCCTTCCAGAAGTTCGATTCAGACATCCCAGAGCAGCTGCGTGACCGCTTTGCGCGGGATGCACGAAAGAAACAAGTAGTTGTGCAGTCGTGGCTGCTTAATCAGCAGGAGGGAATGCCGGATGAGCTCGACGACGAGACTTTGACCTTTGCCATGCTCACTCGTCTCGAGCCTCATCAACACCCTCTCTTCTACGCACTCCTCTGTGGATTGGATCACATCCCTCCCATGCGGCAACAAGCTCCTGTACAGACTAACGGGACGCCCCCTATGATAGCAAAGGCTGCTCTCGCTCTTCAGCGTCTTTACCGCCTCCCGAAACCTCCGCGAGATGCTCTTGTTGTTGTGTACTTGATGCAGAACCCGGATATGCATTGCATTCTGGCAACATTGGCTGCTGTGACCGTGCATGAGTGGGAGATCTTGGTCTCTGGACGGTTTGATGGGTTCCTCTGGTCTGGCGCTGAGGGCGGGCCGGTAAGTCGAGCAAATCCCTGAAATGTTCTCTGTTACTAACCTCCTGTAGGATGGTCTCCCGAACGCTGAAGGCCCGAACAGCGGTAGCGACAATCCTCGCAAGTTCTCATATCCTGGGCCGTCCCCATCTCCTGCCTTCAGCTCCATGGGCACATCACGTCCGAGCTCTGTACGTCCTGGTTCCACGCAACCCGGCGTTAGTCCAGCTCCTGTCCAAGTCGACGAAGACACCGAAATCGCTATCCTGGCTGAGGTGGAACGAGAGATCCACTCTGCAATGGACGCGCTCGAGAACGCGTTTGAGAGTCTTCACATCAATGCCGAAGCGGTACGCGAACGTCTCCGGATCCGCTCGGCGGCGTTGTTGATGTCAGCACAATCTCGTCGGGGCGCATCAGGTATTGAGGTGCGCGTAGACACTCCCGCTGGGTTTGCGGACGTCGACGAGAGTCTGGACGATTTGCGCAGCGATATTGGTCCCGACGACTCCGCCAGCAACGTCTCGCATAACCGGAGGCGCGCACATAGACACCGTGCTCGTCGCTCGGTCCCGGATATCGTTGAGGAGGAGCCGCAGACGCTGGCTGATAGGGTGAGGCGGAGGTTCTAATCAAGACTGATGTGCGTGGATCTAATGATGACGATGTGAATGACTTAGCGGGCATATTCTGGCAGCATAGCAGCAACATGGGAATTCATTTTCGGCGTTCGATGCGATGGTTTTCGTAGCGATGTTTACCTCTGGGGCTGGTTGGGGTCAAGAGGTTTTCTTATCTTTCTTGTATTAGTAGCATCGATACCCGATTTCAATGCTGGTCCACAGAAATCTACACATTTTGAAAGCTTGCCCTTCAGCTTAAGCATGACACAGAAGGACGTTCTCAAGTGCCATTTGATAACCCATCTAGATGGCTATTATCTAGTAACGACCAATCAGACCCCTTGATTTGCGGGGAACTACTTCGACCCCACCCCTCCCTAGCACAGCGGGATGACGCGGGAGATGTTCCCGTCGAACCTGAGGTCTTGAGAGCGGGATTAAAATTTACTTTTCAGACATACACCTCCATTATTTGGGACACAATAAAAGAAGACCCCTAACGCACTGCTTTGTTTGCAATAAAGTGCGTTGTAGAAGGGGAGTTCCCCGCGATACACCCCTGTCAGTCTGACGCGTCGTGGCATGCCAGCCGACGACCATGACAACGGGCCGTAAACAGGGCTGCTATAGTGGCAGCTTGCATTCACTTTTTCCCGCCGCCAGCCCAGCCGGAGACCTTTCTCGATCCTTTGAAGTGAACGCTGAAATACTCCTCGCCATTTTCAGAACCATGGGACGGTGAAAGCCGGTGTGCAGTTTTTGTTTACGCACTACCCCCAAAGAACATCGTCAGCGGCTTCCAACCATTGGGAACCCAACGCCAGTGCACTCGCCGCCTCAGCGAGGCCGGATTGGGCTGCTCTTCCCTTCGTAAAGCCCCGTGAGTGTGATAGTTGCCTGTATTTCCCTCCCATTGGGCTCCCTCTGGAGCTCAAGGCCCCTCCGAAATTGAGCCTGACTTGACTGACCAGTATGCAGCAGGCGCTCCCCCATTCACCGCCGCACGCGCACCCGTTCCTTCCTCTCCACCACCGGTCACGTAACCTTCCCCGCGCCCCAGGTCATCCGCTCACGGCTGCCTCGCTCGCCGCCTCTTCTTCCTCTCCCTCGACTTCTCCTCGCTCATCGCTCTTTCACCAAGTCAATCTCGTTCCAATCTCGTTCGGCGACATACTTCGAACCCGTGTCAAATCATTGTCGTACACACACGCTCCGCGGTTTAGGACATTCCGTCCCAACTTCAGCTTTCAAGCATGGCGTCCATGTCGGCTGAGCTGGTCAGTGGCTCTGTGAACCCAGAGACCCTCTACACGAAGCAGCAGTGTATCGGTAAGAAACCCTAGAGTACATTTGATATATGGACCTTGTCTCTGACTTCTCGTCCTAGGTGGTGGCAGCTTTGGCAAGGTGTACAAAGGGTAGGAGCCTCGCCCTCTGAGACTCCAAACTGTAACTTACCCTGTATAGCATCGACCGAAGAACCGGCAATGTTGTGGCTATCAAGGTCATTGATGTCGAAAACGCCGAAGATGAGGTCGACGATATCATCACTGAGATTGCCATCTTGTCTGGCATGAACTCACAGTATGTTACCAAGTACTACGGTTCGTACCTTCATGGGTCCGACCTCTGGATCGTTATGGAGTTCTGTTCTGGGGGAAGCTGTGCGGATTTGATGAAGCCGGGACCCATAAGCGAGGCAGAGATTGCTGTCATCATCAAGGAGCTTCTTAATGGCCTCGTCTACCTGCACGAAGACCATAAGCTCCACCGAGACATCAAGGGTAAGCAACAATGGCTCTGCAACAACTGGGCTGACAATTTGCAGCGGCGAACATTCTCGTCAGTGCCAATGGCCAAGTCAAGTTGGCGGATTTCGGTGTCTCAGGCCAGCTATCCGCGACAATGACGAAGAAGAACACCTTCGTTGGGACGCCCTTCTGGATGGCACCAGAAGTCATCAAGCAGTCCGGCTACGATGGCAAGGCTGACATCTGGTCGCTGGGCATCACCGCTCTGGAGCTTGCCAATGGCGAGCCTCCTTATGCTGACATTCATCCGATGAAGGTCCTTTTTCTCATACCCAAGAATCCTCCGCCGACGCTGACCGGTCCTTGGTCGGCACAATTCAAGGATTTCGTCGAGCAGTGCCTTAAGAAGGACCCCAGGGAGCGGCCAACGGCCAAGCAACTGCTCCAGTCCCCTTTCATCAAGAAGGCTGGCAAACCTTCCCGGCTTACGGACCTCATCTCTCGATACCAGGATTGGGTCTCCCTGCATCCTAAACAAGAGGATGAAGCGGAAATGTCGACACCACAAAAGAAGGCCCCCGTCAACGAGGATCTATGGGACTTTGGGACCGTTCGTCCTCTGAAGGTCAACACTCGCGGCTGTGGACCCGCCTTGAGCCCTATGACTGCCGCTGGCACGAACGCTCGTAATAAGTCCCCGATCCGCAAGCCCGTTCCAATAAGTGGTGGCGAGAATATTAACTTTGAAACAGACGAAACCGTCCGTCTCGCTAGCCCGCAGTCTCCAACAAAGTTGGCCACACAGATTCCCTTGCCGCCGTCTCCTCAGAAGACATCCATGGCTCCTTTACCGTTACCACCCCTACCACAGACTCCACGCCACCGTCCCTTGCAAGCCGATAAGTCCACTGTCCCTGAGTTGTTCAATCCACAGACCCCCACCAAGGAGCTCCCCATGACTCCACAGGGCACTCCGGCCCTACCCCCCCGCCGCATTACGCCTCTATCTCGGGACTATGAGGAGTACTTGCAACGTACATTCGCGGATGACCTGAAAGTTCGGGAGGCCGAGTCGTCACCACGCCCTGCCCCCTATCGACCACCACCTCGGTCTCCACGTTTCGACTGTGAGGTGCCCCCATCATATGGGAATTTTTTAGGTGGAGCCGCCACTGAAGGCGTCTCCGGGATCAGTGCGGAGAATAAGGCACCGCTCGCTTCACCTCTAAAGAATGGACACACGCGGGCTACGGACAAGAATTTTCCTGCTATTGCTGGACCGGTTGCTGGCCCTCGTCCCCTCCAGCAGGCTCCGTCTCTTCAACCTGTGGGGAATTTGGTGGCACAGAGGCCGCTCCCTGCTTTCAACCCAAGCGAGGCCAAGCTACCTGCACCGCTACCAAGCCCGGCCATGATTCCCAATGGACACGGTGAATCCAGTGTACCCCTTCGGAACCTGACACCGCTTGGAAGTGGTCTTACAACGCCACTTCCTCCAACACCTCAGCACCCACCCTCGGTCGCCGAGTCAGCATGGAGCAGAGGAACCTCGGTTGAGGTGCTCCCTGAGATCACCGCCATTCATGGCGTCATCATTCCTGCGCTGTTAGCGGCAACTGCGCGACGCAACCATGAACTCGAGGTTGTGGCCAGGGAGGACGACATGAAGAATGGGCGCAAACAACCCACACAAGTTGCCGAGCGCCGTCGCCTCCGCACTGAAGCTCACGAGAACGTCAGGTCATGTGTCCGGAGACTGATCGAAAACTTTGAACAACTTGATCGGTTCGATGGCGACTCACCGGTTGGTATGGGGGGCGATGTGACCAACTTCCTAGAGGGCTTCCTCGAGGAGATTCTCGTTCGTGTCGAGCCTTCCGATGACGTCTGAAGTGCATTCTCATGACTGATGCCTAGGTTGAGCTATTGCGCAAGGAGATCTCAGCAGCTATCGGTGGTTGTTGAGGCGTCGCGCACCAACTTTCTTCGTCTTCTTCCTGTTTTCGGCGCTTTTCTTCGGGTTTTCGACTTTTCCTGTCTTCGAAAACATGTGTTACGGTGCAGCGATATAACGAGCATGCTCTTGCAACTTCTCCTCTTTCGGGCAGATGATGGGTGGCCGGGCGAAGCCGAAGGGTTATGTTTGGTGTTTTAGGGGGGCCTATAAGGTGTGAAATCTGGGGCCTATGTGGGTGGATATGAGGGTCATAGGGAAGACATAGGAAGTAGAGATAGGGGGTGTAATATGAAAACTGTACATCTCTTAAGCATGTGCCTGCGTGCGAGCCTACTGTCAACTACTCAGGTTCCTTTCGATCCACTCCCCGCATTTGAGAGCCCATCAATGCTGTAGCACTTTGCAGTCTAGAATCATGTATCTTTAGAGTTGGTGAGCGCTCTGTTGAACATATCAGCAGTCATGTATAAGGTGTCTTTATGTGTTGTTATGGTCCCCAAAAGCTGCTGAAGCTAATACTTCACCCAAATCTTCTTTGCGTTGGGTTCCAGATCTGGTCGTCGGAGTTTGAGTGATATTTCCCGATACGTACTAGCCACTCCCGGAGCTTGTCATCGAACGCCCGCGTACAAGGCATCGATCCTTTCCACGCAGTCAGACACGTACAAAAGCCGGACGAAACCCAAACTTATAAATCCTCACGTCGCTCAGCTCGTGCCTGGGTCAGAAGAGCAGAGCCAATACCTTCGCTGATTTAGCCCCCCCCTCGAGAAACGCCATCGATCATCTGCGCAACCATGAGATGCACCGCATCTCCGGAGCGCGCTGTTGAAGACGCAGTACTCGTTCACAGCATTTCGAGAAAACGGCATGCCTTCCCTCCGCTACCGCATACGTCCCAAGAACGCCTCGCTGCCTCGCTGAACGACCGCCCTTTTGAAAACTTGGTTATCTCGGAATCCGAACTGTCGGCAGCCAAAGAGAAGAACAAGACGGTTCTATACCTGGCGTACGGATCCAACCTGTGCGCTGAGACATTTCGCGAAAAGCGTGGCATCAGGCCCCTATCCCAGGTCAACGTCCTGGTCCCCGAGCTTCGTCTCACCTTCGATCTGCCCGGATTCCCATACGCAGAACCATGTTTCGCCAACACGGCTCATCGCGACCCAACGCAACCGGAGACGGGCACTAGCGACTACCATAAAGACCGGTGGCATAAAGGAATGGTTGGGTGTGTATATGAGGTCTCTATGGCAGACTATGCGCACATAATAGCTACTGAAGGGGGTGGTGCTAGCTACAAGGACATCGTCGTCACTTGCTACGTTCTCCCAGAGGCCGACACAGTCCCAGACTCGCCATCCACGCAGGCCTTCAAGGCCCATACTTTGTATGCCCCCGCTCGAGGCCCAGCGGAAGGCGGCCACGCGAGGCCCGACCGAAGCTACGCACAACCGTCTGCGCGCTACCTCAAACTCATCACTGACGGGGCCGATGAGCTTGCGTTACCACGGGAATACAAGGAGTACTTACACGGTATCCGGCCCTACACAATCACAACCAAGATGCAGGAGGTCGGGAAGATTCTATTTACAGCAACGTGGATGCCGATTGTCCTGTTGATCATGTCATTACAGAAAAGTCTACAGGACAAGAGGGGAAGGTCGCCGAAATGGCTGTCTGCGATAACGGCAGTCATGTTTACGATCATCTGGACGACTTATGATGTTTTTTGGAAGCCGGTCTTTGGGGACGGCGAGCGCACCATATATGGTGACGATGGCGAATCGATGACCAATACAACATGGTGGTCAACAGGGTCTGGGATGTGGTCTGTTATCGAACCGAACATGAAGAAAAAGCAAGCTAGGTAGGATGGTGTAGCTGACATTTTTCTGTTTTGCCCTTTCACCACTCAAAACATATGGCTTCGCACAGGCCACCTGCGCCCCAAACATAGTCTCATACCTACCTGTTCTAATTCCCCCTCCTCTATCCCTGTTTTTTTGCCTACCTCACGCACTTCTTTGCTCTTCACTCACAGTCGCATCATTTCGTTTATGTTTGCCCCTTTCCTCCCGTACAGCGTTAGCGAATCTTCTCGATTATCGTAGACAAGCCGTGAAACGCTCCTCAGCCGTTTGTATTGCCCTACGACCTTCTTTGACCCAAGGTATATTTCCGATATAAAAGGAAAGCACACTCTCCGGCTCGAAATTGACATTGTCAGATTTATATATATATACACACTGTCTATACTCACACAACGAGTAGCGGTTCTCGTAAGTCTCGAGCCACTGCGCTGACGATCTTACGAGCTCCATGGATATGTCCTCACCTTCTTAGCTCCTACTACTACGATGGCCAATCCCAACATAGCCAGCCCTATATACGGCCTTCCCGTCACCGTCACATCCCGCATCGCTTTCTGGGTCGCCGCGCGCCCAACCCCCCGCATCCACGGCTACCACCACAGCGACGAACAAGCCAGATTCTTCGATGCGGCGACCGATCTCCGCAACATGGCTCTCATGTAGAGCCTTCTCAGAAGCCGCCCAAGGCGAACTCTTCCGCACGCCAGTCATTACAGATGACAAGACCTGGGCGGAGCCCATCAAGAGGATCCAGTATAGGACCGAAATACGAGAGGGAAGACCGTGCTCGTTCAAGGCTCATCTGATGATCTTTCGCTTCGTGCGCAGTCTGCTCATGAAACCGTGGCTGGCGGATATTGTGAGGCACCTGAGGTTGGAGATTGTAAACCAACATTATGGGACGGGGGTTGAAGTTGAAGCCGCGTACAACCATCTATCTATCGGTCTGGATCTCACGAATAAAGAGATCAAGCACATCTTCGAGAGGAACTCGGTCACGAAGATGGCGGGGTTGAAAGGAGCTGGGTATTTCCGAAGGTGTGTTTGGGAACACGACGTCGAACAGTACATTACGGGTAGTTGGGCAGGACTGGCGTTGGCCAAACTGGAGAATCTGGAATCACTGACTCTGGCCACGGACATCGCGGGCCGGCATAGTATGCTTGACGGCGCTTCACCCTTTGGTGCCTTATTCGGCGGTTACTTCATCTCCCACGCAGCACCGGAAGACAAGTGGTGCCCGTACACGGGCGAAGAGCTGGGCAGCAGTAGGCAGAAACTGGAAAGCTCTGAATTCAAACATCTCGCTTTCATCCCGGGACTGCGAAACCTTCTTTCGCTTCGGATCGAAGGGTACGCTCCCATCGACTTCCACGGTCTGGAGTATCTCAGCAACACACATGAACTGGATCTCTTCGTCTACCCGAATGGAACGCATCGATCCGGCGTCAGACCCAATGAGATTGAGCTTCACAAGCAAGAACGACGAGATCTCCGCAGACAATTCACCCATATCCGCGCCCTATGTCTCGATGCAAACATCGCCTACCTCCACTGTCGCGCCGCCGATTTCCTCGAATGCCTTCGCCCGCTTCTCCACTGCTTTGATATCGCCCACCTAGGCATCTACGGCGAACAAGACATATCAGACTACACCAACGGCAGGCTAGACTCCCAACTGCAGCCCTGGTTCCACGACCAATCTACCTCTCTGTGGGACCTCGTCGACATCCTCGAACCCTTCAAAGGCCAAGAAGCCTGTCTCCGCTCGCTGGCCCTCCCCGGCGGCTTCTGGACTCTCCCGCGAAGCAAACAACGCAACCCCATCCCCTTCCGCCGCGACTTCCCTCGTCTCCACAACCTCTGTGTTCCAGAAGCCGCCGTCTTCGGGATCCCGGGGTCGGCGGATTACCGCTACCCGGACTCGTTGCTGGCGCCGGAGTATGAGCCGCCGAGGACGGCATTGGAGGTTTTGCCGAGGAAGCTGGAGATGTTGACAGTGCTGGAGGTGAGGCCGCATAGGAGGGTTGTGGAGTGGTTGAGTCTGTGTCATGAGTGGGCGGGGTCAACGCTGAGGTTGAGACAGCTTGTGGTTGTGTTGGTGAGGGATGAGGAGGGGAGGCCGTTGGATAGGGAGGTGTTTGGACCGGTTTTGTTGGAGAATTGGGATGGGGATATGGAGATGTGGGTTTTGTGAACGAGAGCACGTGGGTTTGGGCGATGTGGTGGGTGTGTAAGGTGTCGGATTGTGCTCATGATTGAGCTGGGGGTGTCTGAGGTTTAATACTCCCCCTTCTTCACTATATGAAATGTCTCTAATCGGCGACTTGAAGCTTCCAGTCCGATTGCTATATGTGACAGAGACTCTATACGGCACTAGGAACGACTTACAATGTATGGCCATGGCTAAGGACTACTTCAATCAAGGAATCTGCCCACATGTTCTAGTTACTCCGTCCACTGATATAGGTAAGGAGGGTCATGAGGTATGTTCATCTTCTATTTCGTACTAAAGAGGCGTGTAATCGTGCCACCGGGTGCTCCAGCTTCGCTCATAAGTGCAATGAATGCCTCCACTTCTCGGAAGCCCTCCTCCACATCGCCGCCCAATCCAGCACTCGACCGTGTCGCGAGCTACTCCATGCCGGGTAAAGACAGCGCCCACCGGAACACCACGATTCCGCCGGTGTAGCCACCAGATAGAGGTGCCAAGGCCCGTGTAGCTACTATATGTACCGCGGACAATACGTCACACATAATTGCCCATAAAATAGGAGCGACTCTTCGTAATGTCCGCAACTTCCAAATTCGACTGGTAGTGCGGTGATACATGACATCAGACCCAGGCCATCTCGAACAACAGCAGCTGGGAGCTTTATAGCTCCGCGGGGTCGTGTCACGCTGAACAGCTAGAACTTAATCTCCACTCGGCAGCTCCTCTTTCACGGAAAATCGGTTCTCATATTCCTGGTTTCAGAATGCCAGACCTCAAACTCGCTCTCCTGGCTCTCCTGCCACTCCTCGCCATATACGCCCTATCCACCTACCGCAAGAAATTCGCACACATACCTCATGCCTACCCCAACTCCCTCTTCCTAGGCCACATCCCGCACTTCGGTCGCGGGTTCAAAAGACGCGGCGACTACAGAATGCATCCTGGTGTGTAGTTTCCCACCCCAGCTTCCCCCTCTCACCTCCATCTCACACACAATCCACAGACTACATCATGGAAGACCTCTTCACCTCAGCCAGCCGTCCCGACATCCTCTTCCTCGACATCCGCCCGACAATGCACGCCATGGTCGTCATCTCCTCGCACTCCATCGCCGAACAAGTCACAAAATCCACAAAACAGTTCCCCTACTCCGTAACCAAATCCCCAACCCTCCAAAGCGGTCTCGGTGAGCTAATAGGCCCCTACTCTCTCCTCAGCTCCGAAGGCGAGGCCTGGAAAAGCATGCGCCGCCGTTTCAACCCGGGGTTCGCCCCCTCACATCTCCTCACCCTGTTGCCCCAGATACTGGAGAAGACGGCGTTGTTTGTCGCGAAATTGGAGGAATTGGCAGAGAAGGGCGAGGCGGTGAAAATGGATCCGTTGTGTACGAATCTCACGTTCGATATTATTGGAAAGGTGGTCACGGGGCTGGATTTCGCGGCGCAGGATGAAGAGAATCAACATGATATCGTCCGGTATTTCACGAGACTTTCAAAGACGTTCGATGCCAAGGGCCGCACGCCATGGATCCCGAGGTGGATTGACAGTTTCACGAAGTCTGGATTGGAGCGCCGGAAATGGGCGTATTTGGCGGATAAGGCGTGTAAGCAGTGTGTAGCGGATAAGTTCGAAGAGATGAAAGCGGCGCGAGAGGCAGGCGAGAAAGAGTCGAAAGATCGCTCGGTATTGGCGCTCGCGCTGGCAGATACGGAGGTTTTGACCGAGAGGGTGTTGCAGGTGACGGCGGATCAGGTGCGCACGTTTCTGTTCGCGGGACATGATACTACGTCGATTTTGTTGCAGAGGCTGTTCTACGCCTTTGCGATACATCCGAAGTGTCTGGAGAAGATTCGAGAGGAACACGATCAGGTGTTTGGGGATAGGGATCCGAGTGAGGTGTTTCTGGAACACCCGGATGCCACCGTTAAAGCGCTGTCGTATACGTCGGCCTGTATCAAAGAGGGACTGCGGTTATGGCCGCCCGCTGGATCTGCGAGGATGGCGAAGCCGGGGACAGGATTCAAGATACGCTTGTCGGACGGACAGGAAGTTTGTGTCGATGGCACTGTGCTCTACGTGAGCCACTACTTGATCCAGCGCGATCCGAAGGTGTATGGAGAGACCGCGAACGACTTCATCCCTGAACGCTGGCTCGGGGACACGGATACGAGCGCGGAGAAGAAGGACGAAGCGGGCGAAGAGTTGGGAGGCAGTAAAATCCCGATAAGCGCGTGGCGGCCGTTTGAAAGGGGCCCGAGGAATTGTATCGGGCAGGAGTTGGCGAATCTGGAGGCGAGGGTTATACTGGCTTGTGTGTTGAGGAGATACGATTTGATCAAGGTGGGCGCGGGTGAGGTGGAGCTTGATGAGCAGGGGAAGCCGATCATGGATGAGAAGGGCGTTTATAAAACCAAGTCCTTCCTGTTTAATGTAAGTCAATTGAATGGAGAAAATGGATCGAAACTGTGCTTACCAGATTCACAGTCGCAGCAAGTCACGTCCAGACCCTACGATGGGTGTGTGATGCGGATTCAAAGGAGAGGGTAGCCAGGAAACAGACCTTTCAGCGGCTTTACAGCACTGCACCTTGCGCACGGCAGCAGAGACACTACCTACTCAGTACATGAGAGCCGCACGAGACCACGTCCACAAATCACCCACATGAGGAACAAGTGGGCACGACATGGTAATAAAGCAGACTCATGTCCGCATCCATGAATTGGAGAAGGTTAGGTAGACTATCCCTCCCTTCGAGGAAGCTTTCCTCGGTATCAAGCGCCACCCAAACCATTTTGAAAGATCCCCCTTCGCCCTGACCCTGCGTTGAAATTGCCCCAACCAGATAGCCCGCCGTGAAAGCCCCGTGTAAAACGCCAGACCCTGTGCCGAGAAGAGAAAATGGCTGAGATCCGAAGAAAAGGAAGATTTTCGAGTGAGTCGCATCCGTGGAGAGAATGTAGCCTGTGTCGCTGCTTTCACACGCCGCATCACCGGGTTAAAGTCGTGAGCTGAAAAAGCATCGAAATCGGACTGATAAAGAGCAGAGAAGTTGACGTCCGAAGTCGGGGAAGTTGAGAAAATTGACTGAAACTTGTTGCTGAGCAGTTGAAGAGTTGACAGAATAGAAATTGTCGCATGATTCAGACTTCATCACTAGAGATCACATGGTAAGTAAGTATTCACATAAATAAACGGGGCTATCATAATAATATATGTTAAAATCACAACGCTGTTTTGCTCACTTAACGATTTTGCAAACCAGGTCTTGGGAGTCGACCGAGTCTCCCTCACGGACTGAGAGGTTGCCAATCTTGCCGGAATGTGGTGCCGAAATAACCATTTCCTGGAGGATCGATGGTCAGTAGATGATCTTTTAGAAACGGATAGTCATGGCAGCTCACCATCTTCATTGCGCTGAGCACGGCAATCGGGTCGCCCTTCATGACCTCGCTGCCATCGTGCACACGGAGCTCCACCACAACACCAGACATCGGTGAGCCGACCTGGCTGCTGTCAGTAGGATCTGCCTTCGCGCGCCTGACGTTGTCGACAGCGGCGTGCTGATCCTCGACTGTGACGGTACGGCCCTCCCCGTTCATCTCGTAGAACACCTCGCGGGTTCCAGTCTGCTCTGAGAGCGGGCCGATAGCAAGGAGCTTGAGGATAAGGACCTTGCCCTTTTCCAGTTCAACGTGGAACTCCTCGCCAATCTCCGGGCGGGAGAGGAAGAACCGAGTGGGCAGGACAGAGAGGTCGCCGTACTTCATAGTGAACTTCTTGTAATCCTCGAAGACCTTCGGGTACATGATGTAAGAAGCGACGTCGCATTCGGTAGCATCGCCGAACTTCTCCTTAAGATCCTTCTTGATCTTCGCAAGGTCGACCGGCTCGAGGTACAAGCCAGGACGCTTGTCCATCTTCCTGCGGCCACGGAGAGCTTGCGTGCGGAGAGGCTCGGGGAAGCCACCGTACGGCTGGCCCATAAGACCCTCGAAGAACTCAAGCACCGACGAGGGGAAGTCGAGCTGCTCGGCCTTATTAAGCACGTCATCATAGCTGAGCTGGTTAGACACCATGAACTGAGCCAAATCACCAACAACCTTGGATGTGGGGGTGACCTTGACGATATCGCCAAGCAAGTCGTTGGCCTGCTCGTAGGCCTTCTTCGTCTGCGCCCACTGCTCGCCGAGGCCTTGCTGGGAAGCCTGGAAGATCAGGTTGGTCAACTGTCCTCCGGGAATTTCGTGCTCGTACACCTCAGGGTCGGGACCCGTAAGGCCAGCCTCGAAAGGCGAGTACATGAGACGGAGCTGAGCCCAGTAAGCATCCAAGTGGCGGATGGCGGCAGCGTCCAAGCCCGTCTCGAAATCACTGCCTTGCAGCGAAGCAAGGATGGCGCCAACGCTCGGCTGGGAGGTCATTCCAGACATGCTGTCAATGGCAGCATCGACAGCATCAGCACCAGCCTCAGCACATGCGACCATAGAGGCCACACCGGTACCAGCGGAATCGTGAGTGTGCACGTGGATCGGAAGGTCGGGATACTTCTTGCGAATGGACCCAATAAGCATGGTGGCGGCGCGAGGCTTCAGGCAACTAGATTTTGGTCAGCGGAAGATTTGGAGAGAGGGAAGAAGCACTGACCCCGCCATGTCCTTGATTCCGAGAACGTGAGCCCCCATCGCAACGATCTTGTCAACGAGGCCTAAGTAGTACTCAAGGTTGTACTTCTTCTTCGGGTTGAGCATATCACCAGATATGCAAACGGTTCCTTCAGCAACACCTCCGGCCTTCAAAACCGCCTTGATACCAACCTCAAGCTGGTCAACGTCGTTCAGAGCGTCGAAAACACGGAAGATGTCAACACCATTCTTCTTTGCCTGCTCGCAGAAGTGGTAGATGGCGTTATCCGGAAGCGACGAGTACGCAACGCCATTGGCGCCACGAAGCAACATCTGGAAGGGGATGTTGGGTACGAGCTTCCTCATCTTCCTCAGGCGGTCCCAAGGGTCCTCGTAAAGGAAGCGCATGGCCACGTCGAAGGTGGCACCGCCCCAGCACTCGAGAGCCCAGGCGTTCTTGTAGGCGTGGCTGGTCTCCTTGGCGATGTTGAGCATGTCGACGGTCCTCACACGGGTGGCGAGGAGCGACTGATGGGCATCACGCCATGTCGTGTCCATGATGAGGCATCCCTTGTTCTTGCGAACAGCCTTGGCGAAACCCTCAGGGCCCTCCTTGAGGAGGATGTTCCTCCATCCCTCCGTGCAAGGCGCACTGGTGTCGATGACGTTGCCATCAGAGCCAACAATGGCGGGGATGTTGATGGGTCCCTTGAATTTGGGCTCGCCGACCTGGCCCTTGATAGAGCTTCCGTTGACAGCGAGGTCTCCGAGATAGGCAAGCAGTTTCTGCGCACGATTCTGAGAGCCGATGAGGTTGAAAAGTTCGGGGCTGCATTCTTGTCAGCTCAGTCCGCAAGAAAGAGTAGGCGGATAAACTTACGTATCATCGATGAAGGTAGTCCAGCAATTTCCGTCGATGAAAGTAGGGTGTGTGAGCAACTTGATCAGGAAAGGAATATTGGTCTTCACTCCACGGATACGGAACTCGACAAGTGCACGAAGCATCTTCCTACGAACAATTTCGTACGTAGAGCCATGGCAAGAGCACTTGACCAACATAGAATCGTAATGCGCTGCCAGGCTGTTAGCAAGTCGAATAAAAAAAAGTGTTCATCGCGGAGTACTTACGGGTAATGATAGCGCCAGCGAAACCGTTACCACCATCGAGACGCACACCGTTGCCACCTGCGGAGCGGTAGACCTCGATCTTGCCAGTATCCGGGGAGAAGCCGTTGGCGGGGTCTTCGGTAGTAATACGGCACTGGAACGCGAAACCGCGGATGGAGATGTGGTCCTGGGTGAGGCCGAGCTGCTCGAGCGAGGCGCCAGCTGCGATCTGGATCTGTGCGGCTACGATATCGATACCGGTGATCTCCTCGGTGATCGTGTGCTCGACTTGACTGGGGAAAGTTAGCATATGTTACTCTGGCTTGGCTGCTGGTCACTCACATTCGAGGGTTGATCTCGATGAAGTAGTAGCGGTTCTGCTGGTCCACAAGGAACTCTGCGGTACCGGCGTTGCGGTAGTTGACCGACTTGGCGAGTCTAACTGCGTCGTTCAGGATGGCCTCGCGCGTCTCCTCGGGAAGGTCCTTTGCAGGTGCAAGCTCGACGACCTTCTGGTGGCGGCGCTGGACACTGCAGTCGCGCTCGTAGAGGTGGACCACGTTGCCGTGGTTGTCGCCTAGAAGCTGGACTTCAATGTGCTTCGGCTTGTCCAGGAAACGCTCAATGAAGACAGTGCCATTGCCAAAGGCGGACTTTGCCTCCGAAGTTGCGCGCTCGAAAGCATCCTTCAGTTGGGACTGCTCACGGACAACACGCATGCCGCGACCACCACCGCCGAAAGCGGCCTTGATGATGATGGGGAAGCCATACTCGTCGGTGAACTCTTTCGCGTCCTCGAATTTCTCTACAGGGTTCTCGGTACCAGGAACGACTGGCACGTTGCACTTGATCGCAAGCTTTCGGGCTGAGACCTTGTCGCCCAGTGCGTCAATGGTGTCGGGGGAGGGGCCCACGAACTTTGCACAAATTAGCCAAAGCACTGCAAAATGCGCAAACTGCGCAAAAAGCACATAGTCGTCGCTGAGATCGACCACCGCCTGTGCAGCGGAACCTCGCAGGCCAAGGAAAGAGAGGCCGACGGCCCCGCGTCAGCCACTACTATCTCCGAGGGGCAGATAAAGTCCCCGCCGACTGCAATTGGCCTGCACAGACGGCGCGTTTCGTCATAGCATAAAGAAAAAAGAGGAACACTTACGATAAGACCGGCTTTTTCAACATTGCGCGCAAACTCTGCGTTCTCGGACAAGAAGCCGTAGCCAGGGTGAATCATGTTCACGTCGTGCTCCAGGGCAATCTTGATGATCTCGTCGCCAGCAAGGTAGGCTCCGACGGGCGTATACTGGCCTCGCTTTCCGATCTCGTAGGCCTCGTCGGCCTTTTGCCTGTGCATGCTGAGGCGGTCCTCATGGCTGTAGACAGCCACAGTGTGAAGTGACAGCTCGTGGGCTGTGCGGAAGATACGGATGGGAATCTCGCCGCGGTTGGCAACTGGTGAGTCTGTCAGAGGGCGGCAGTGGCCCGGAAGCTCGCAGCTACTTACCGAGAAGCTTCTTGAGCTGCATGATAGAGCTCGTGGCCCTCAGCTTGTGATGTACTGAGTTCCTGTGCGGGTGATGCTCCCCGTGCTCCTCGTCCCAGTCATTGTCGTCAATAGCAGACGAGGAAGCAGCGGGTCTGTCGACGCCGAGGGCGGGGGGTGATGCTGCCATTGTCACGGCGTTGTGTGCTGTGACGGAGCTGGGAGTGTGTGAGGGAAAGAGGGAGAGAGAGGTAGGTTGGGGGGTGGGATGTGAAGGAGGAAGGGCCGAGGGGCAACGCGATAAAATAGTAAACAGTAGGGCGGTCTCGGGACTGCGTCAACTAGCAGATGGCCTTGGCATGGAGGTCAACTGGTGAAATCGAAAGGCACACTCTGACTTTACTCTGAGCTCCGGGCAGACGGGCGGTCGCAAACGGCACAGCAGTGACGGGCTGCACAGCTGCGTCCAGAGCTGCAGCCACGGCAGTCTCAAAAGATGATAAATTGGCCTGTATGGGAGTTGAAGGTGAGCTTCACGGGCTGTACAGTCTCTCGGCCTGCAGCTCCAGACTCGCAGAGCTTCCCCTCCGCTTGTGCTCCCCTCCGAGCCCCCCTGTAGCTCAACCCTACCCCTCCCGTCCTTTATCGACAAGCCGCAAGCCCCCCATGCTCCGCTGCGTCACACAGCTCCTCAACATCGTAAAAGCAATTGACAAACTTCCCCGTCGTCCAGACACACGCCCCTTAGGCGCCCACCCATTCCTCCATGCCATCCCACGCCCACCCATGCGTCCGGGACTCTTCACTGCAAAAATTTTTGCATCGCAACAAACTCCACGCAATATCCACGATTGCTCCCACGGGCTCGCTCACCGCCCCGCATAGTGCTCCCCACTTCAGCCACCTGCCCTGTGGCCCAGGAAGCGCGTGCGGACCCCCGAGGCGGTCACAGTCATACAGAAAAGGCCTTTCCCAAGGGCTGCTCTGCCTGCTATTTTCCGCCCGAGTCTAGGAATAAGCTCGGCACAGGCCGGGTTCCACACACCGAATCGTGAACCCTTTACAACATCGCCAACCTTTGCTGCTCGCTTTGCTTCGGCGCGACTCGGTTCGCAAGCTGCCTGCCCTCACCATCCTTGATGCTTTGTAGCCGAGATACGGGTTGCGGAGCCTTGGTAGGTTTGTGACGTATCTGGTGACAGTCTGCAGCGTTCTCTGCGCCATTAATTCATCTCGAGAATCTGCAGCTGGTAGTCCAGATTCTGCACACTTGTGATCTTTGAAGATCCGGTAGGGCGAGCTGTTGGAACTAGTCTTGATGCATGGAGGTTTTAAATCACGGCTCAACCGAGGCATTTTAGAACATTGACTGCTCTTCACTTTGCCAGACACATTTGATACTCTTTGCCCATCCCTAAACGTCACCTTCGACTATGGTGAATCCAAACAACATCCTCCTGCATCGCACAAATTCAGACTTAGTGTAGCGCATGATGCGCTGCCCCGCCCTTCGTGCGAAGCTCGTGGCTCCACCCCGCTAACAGCGGGCCTCGCCGGCGATCATCTGCGGCAGAGCCAAACTGCATCCATCACGAATCTGGGGAGAAATCGTACGATACCAAAACGCTTAAACAGTAGAATACACGGTCTTCAAGATACTGCAAGACTTCCAAGCTTCACGTGCCACTCTGAATGCCTTCTAGAATACACAACTGCTCACGCTATCCCTGACATTCGAATCCATTCATGAAACCTCCATTACCTTTGAAACCAAATCCGTCGGCTTCCTCATCACGCTTCACCTAGAAAGCGCGAAAGCTTCCCGTGGGCTGCGGGGCAATACCGTTGGACTGCCCATAAGGTCCTGGGGACGGCGCCGACCCCATCGGTCCCTGCGTCAGCATGAGACGGGATCCAAGAATCGGGGTATCCTCCTCCTTCTTCTGCTGTGATGCCTCCCGCGCCTTGCGCTCCTCGTTGTCCCTCTTCAGCATCTCGATAGTCGCCGACTGCTGCGCAAGCATGTTGATCATATACGGCTGTGAACGAATTAGTCGCTGCGATCCAGCAAAGGAGCATCTACTTACCATGGTGAAGTCGTTGAGACCGTGGCGCCATGAGATCTCCAGAACCAGATCCGGCCTGATCAGATCATAGCACGCGTACAGCATGCCGACGTAGCACTCGCGACTACCAATGTCGACGAACTATAACGAGATTAGACACCAATGACACAACACGGCCAATCAGACTTACGTAGCGGAGCAACTCTTCAACAACCTCCGTCTTCCCAGACATAGCAGCAGTCTCGATAGCATCCTTGAAGAGCTTGTCTTGCTTCGATAGAGCAATTGACTTGTCCCATCGCTTGTTCTTGCGGTAGATGGTGGCAGCAATCTGTCGGAAGAAGACCAGATTGTGACCCTCAAGCCGACGCGCCAGGTCAACTGCGTCGTAGTTGTCGAAGTTGCTCACCGAATCGCGCAGAGTCTTGTAGTCCTCTTCTTCGATCAACAGATCATTGATTGCGTTGTTGACTTCACGCTTGTTCTGTGGTTGTACGTTGAGGAGGAACGGCTTGATGAGAGGCACGTTGTCCGACTTGACGAACATACGGACCACGCGGTTGACATCGATACGGGGGGTAAGTGCTTGCAACAGGTCGGTCAAGAGCGTAGGGTGTTCCTCCAGGTAGAAACTTAGTGCGCGGTAGTAGATCTCCAGATTGGTGACCTTAACAATGATATCCTTGAACGACTGGTGCTCCCAAGCGTCTGCCGCACGCTCCATCATGGCCAGCGCGGCGTTGTCGAATTCGTCGTAGTGCACATACAAGAACACCAACTCGCTCCAAAGATGTTGGGCCTCGCAGGCTTCGATGACCTTCGGGATATTGATGCGAGCCCAGAAGAGACGAATGTGCTCCATGACGCGTTCCGGATGGTATTTCGACAATGCGATACCGAGATGAGTGAAGATACCCTTATGAGCGCGTTCAAGCCCCAAGCCAGCTTCGAGGAGGCTGATGAGCTCATCGAAGTACCCATTGCGCTCATACTGCTTGACCAAGTCATTGAGTTCCTCAGCGTGAACAATTAAGTTGAGTCCGCAAATCTGTGCAAGACGGAACTCTTTCTTCGCCAGACAAGCATCGCTCACCTGCCGCCAGACCTTCACGCTGTTAGCCTTGCGGGCGCACTCGACAGCGGCCTGGTAATCTTCAAGATGTACAAGCGTCGTGGCGAGCTTGGCCCAGTTGGAGATGCTTGTGTAGAAGATCTTGGCCGCCTCGTGGTATCCTTCTTCGTAGGCCTTGTCACCAGAAGCCTCGACGTCAGCCACGTTGGCGGCGCGCAAGAAATCCTCGAGTTCAGGCAACTGGTTTGTACGGGCGTAACAGAAGGCAAGTGCCGTATCGACGGGTACCTCACGAAGGGTCTTGCGAGCCATCTTCAGGAACTTGATGAGTTCCTCGTCCTTGCCAGCGTGGGTGGCAATCTCGATGACCTCCAAGAAGTTCGAAGGGTCTTGGGCGCGGAGATACGACTCAATGGCGTCCGTGACACGTAGGCCGTCCAATTGTGCCTTAGCGACCCTGCTCCAGACATCGGGTGTGTCCACCTGCTCAGCATAGTCCTGAGCACGGTCGATGCTGACGATATGGTCCACGAGTACGTTCGTGGCAGCGACGTGGTTTTGGTGCTTCTTGAAGATCTCAAAGGCTTCCTCATAGAGACCCACTTCGATACATTGCTCCGCGATATCATCAGGGCTATAATTCTCAAGCTGATGTATATAGCCCATGACACGACCACGATCGGCCTTGGCGGCCGTCAACATGAGCAGATTCTGGAGCGAGGGATTGTCGCTGAAGCTAGACGGCTCCAAAAGAATCTTCTCCAACAGTTCGATAAGCTCGGCCGGCATGTCGCTCGTGATGAAGGCCTTGACGGCGACCGAAACTCGATCGGGCTCTGTAGACTCTGGGACAGCGGTAGAGATGACCTGATCGACAAGGCTGCGGCGGTGCATGTTGTTCTCGCTCAGAACGTACTCCCAGATCTCGTTGTCGGCACGCTCAAGGAGGTATCGGGCTTGAGCCTTGAACATGGCGTTCTCGTTGGTGACGTTGATCAGTTCAAGGTCATTTTGACCCTTGCGGTATGCGATATAGGCCAAGTTGGGATCACGCTTCTCGCAGTACTTGCCGACGATCAAGGTGTCGTACTGGTCATTTTCCGTAAGGAACTTCTCTGGGTTGTTGTTGCTATCGATGTAGATCTTCGCCAGAGCATTGTACACCGCCTGTTGCTGGTTCCCACTGGCGAGGCTTTGTTCAAGGAAGGGCAAAAGCATCTTTAGACGATTACGGGATTCGACCTCGGAAACGAGCTCATCGATGGGGATGGATGTCGGCGTCACAGAAGCCAAAAGACCCTTAATGATGCCTTCATCGCAGTCGACGTCCAGAAGGCCACCGATGACAGCCGGGGTTCTGGCAGGGTTGACGCGTTGCACGTAGACCTCGATCGACTTGAACTGCTGGTTCTTGTAGAGGTAGAGGACCAAGTCGTGGATGAAGTTGAAACGGTCGCACACGATGATGAGAGGCAGCTGCTCCTGCAGATTGGCCTCTTTCAGGAAGTTTTTAACCTTCTCGGGATCGTAGAAGTTGGACTCCCTACAGACCCGCTCCACTTCGTTGAGCTGTCCGACCCTGGTGGCAGCCTCGATGTACTTGAAGGTCACGTCCTTGTCTTCCGCAACGTTGACAATGGCGCCCAAGTAGAAGTATAGGCCCTCGGCAGTGCGGTACTTCTCCAAGAGCTCGATAATTCGGTTTGCGCCAAGGAGGTCGGAGTACTTTTGCGCAATGCGGATGACAGGCTGCAGGTTTTGGCGAATATTGACTTTCAGCATCTCGTCCAGGCAGTCGAGGGAGAGCTCGACAGTAAGTTGGCCGAAATAGTTGATGAGCCACTCTTCGGGGAGCTTGTCGGTCTGTACAATGATGCGCTTGATCGCTGCCGGGTCATCGTTATGTTCGAGAGCACGTTGTAGCAGGCCGGCGTTCTCGCACAATTGGGCAATACGAGCTTTGTCGTAATGCGAGAACATCTCATTTCCGAGGATGGCGTCTGCAACCTGAGGAGCGTTCATCAAGTTCATCTCCAACAGCTTGGTCTGGAGATGGCCCTCTTCCGGAAGGTTCTTAGAGAGAACATCGAGGAGGAAGGCGGTGGCCTGCTGGATCATGCCTTGCGACTGGAAGATGTCTACCACACGGTCAATGCTGACGAGAGGTCCACTTTCGTGTTTGGCCAGAGTTGCGGCAAAGTCAGCGCCCTTCTCGGGGTTGACGCGTACGATGTGCTGGAGCAGAACATTATAATCAGGCATGTAACCGACCGAGTCGCAGTACTGGGTGATGAGATCGAAGTGACCGAGCTCGGCCAGCGCAGCAACGGTCTTCTGGGGCACATTCCCTTCTTTGTAAATGGCTAAAGCCAGGTTGAGATCGTAGGGCTTCACCAGATCTCCGAGCTCCTCCGAGGCGGTCAGCTTGCCTTCCTTGTGCCACTTCTCGATGAGCTGCTTGCGGTTCTGCTGGAGCACAGGTTTTGCCAATTCGATCGACTCCTCCTTGTTGAGTTTGCTCTGGTCCAGCAGTAAGCCAAAATATTGCAAGAGGACGGAGACCTTAGCTCCCTCGGGCGCGGGGGCCATGCGTAGTCTGTCCATGGTGTGTCTTGTGCGCAGGAAGCCCCTGGGGGAGCTTGCTGCAACCTTTGCTGCGTCGACGTACTGACCAGCCTGCATGAGACTCTCGAATCGTGACTGGAAGACCTGATCGGCGCCTGGAAGGCCGCCCTTAGAGGCCAGTCGGATGGCGATGTCAGCACATGCTGGGTTGTCCATGACGTACGGGACCAGTGTGTCTTCCCTTACGACCGTGTGCAGGACCTGGCCACGCTTGTTAACAACGACGACACCTCGGCCATCAGAGTCCCGTGTAGTCGCGAAGACCGTCTCTTCGGAGATCCTGTTGAGGAACAGCGCAGTACCGGTCTCGAGGTCATGCAAGTGGATGAAACCAAATTTCGTGATGATCATTATCAATCCGTACTTATTCGCGATGTGGATGCCGAGAGGGAAGTCACCGTTCGTCTCCGCCGGCCAGTGAATCGGTATTTGGCGTTTGGGGAAGGCAGGGTTGGCCTGGTTGTGGTCGATTTCGACGATCATGAGTTTCGCATCCCCGGTGAGGGACTTCACAGCGAAAGCGAACAACTTCGTATCCGTCGCGGCTCCCTCTAAGCGGATGGTCCCAAAGGTGGCAGCATGTCCTTCCAAAGCTTGGCTGATATTCCTCGCCCTGGAATAGAGCTGCAGGTTGCCCTTGATGCCTCCACCACCAGGCGCTGCGGAAATTCCCACCAAACACATCCAGCTCTCGTCATCGTTAACGACGTAGTTGATGATTTGAGAATTCTGCGAAAGCGTTAGACAGCTCAATGGATCCCTGAACGATACCTACCATCAGTTGCTCCTGGCGATCGAACACCTTGACTGGGACAGCAGCCTTGTTGCTGCCAATGGCTTCCCAGTGATACACAGCTGTCTGACACACCAAGGCAAGCGTCGTTTGGCTGATCCACCGCCAATAGACGATATCCTCGCTGTGAGTGTGTCCCTGGAGCTTCTCCTTTGTTGTCAGGTTGAACAGCTGCAGCGTACGGCCCTGGGCGCGGAGGGCAATGATCGGCTCGGTAAGATGCATTATGGCGCTGTCGGCCTTGATGGGCCGTCGGATGATGTTATTGAGATCCTTGAGGTCGAGGATGATGGTCTCGCTCGCGCTGTCACCATCTGCAGGCTGGCGCACACAGACATAGTGATCCGATTCGAGCGTCTAAGGGTAATGAGCGTGGTCCCAGAGATGTATTCTCGATGCTGAAGACACTCACCGTGTTCTGGAATGATATGGCGCTTGGCTGCGTGTGTTGTTAGCTTGTCATCCTCGGCGTAACCTGGCGGTCAGGACGTCGACATACGAGAATGTTCAGATTGGCAAGCTGTAAGGCGAGAGTTAGCGCATCGCCCCGCAAAAAGTCATAATAGCGGGCGTACCTGGACAGGTTGGGTAACCTGCAATGGGATCTGGCGTTGGGCCATGTTTGCGACTGGACAGCTCCGAGCTCACCGAGGGTGAGCGGACGGGGCTCGGAAAAGGGTATCGACGAAAGGAAGACAGAATTAGACCCCAGATGCGAGAAACGCCAGCAGCGCAGAGAGAGAATAGAAGAGGCGGGGGGTTGGGGGTGGTGGGTGAGAGGTGTTATGGCTTCAGGAAAGGAGCTCGACCAGGGTACACTATTTCGTAACGTGGAAGGAGGCGCACGTGAGCCTTGGCACTGGCGGTCAACACCAGTGCAAAGCTCTGGCTATACTCCACCAGCGAAGCCAGCGGGAATGCTAAAGTCTTGAGAAAGAGCTAATCGTATCCTTACATACATGTGTTCACCGCCGGATATGTCCTCATTGTCCTCAAGTAGCTGTGTTACTTTACACTCACCCAGGTCTATATATATAACCTGGGGCAAGAACGCCGGTCTTCAATTAAGATGATTGCTGAAGAAAGCAATTATCACTCTCTCCAATAATAAGCTTCTGCAAACCCAGATCGCTCTCGAAAGCAATCGCACATGCATTGATGTTGTGCAGATGCAGTCTGCCCGGCTGCGCCGAGGAGAAGGGCACTATTCCGGTTCCGGCCGCTGATTGGCGCGGGGCACTTGGTCGGCGCCCAACCTTTTCTTCACAGTTTCCTGTTGTTCTCCGCTGTCTCTTTCAACCCCACACAGCCTTCCCATCACCGCAGATTTGCATACTCAGACCTCCTGCGAAGTGACCTCTATCCCCGCATTACCTACAGAAACACACAAAACCCGATCCCGCACAATATGGCTCCCGGAAAGTGGGGTATGCCACCCTAGTGCCTGAGTGTGGCTGCAATATCGCAGCCTGCTCGACACTACCACAGCTTTTGGCCTTGCTAACAGCGCCCATAGATGACGAAGAGTCGGACAGCTCGGCGCCCAACTCTCCTGTTGTGATCGCGCGCCGCGGCAAGTTTGACGATGAGGAAGAGGACGATGTACGTACCGTTTGGCCCCGCCAGCAGCACCACTGCGTAGCATATGACATCTGGCTGACCGCCCTAGGTCCTTGATTCATGGGACGCCGCCGAGGACTCCGAAGTCGAGCGCGAGAAAGCGAAGAAGGCCGAAGAACAGAAGGCGAAGGCCGAGGCCGAGGCGAAGGCAAACCACAAGTCCAGAGCCCAGCGGATAGCGGAGCGGAGGGAGGAGAACATGCGCCGCAGGCAGATGGGCTTGGAGGAGTCGGAGTCAGAGGAGGAAGACGAGGCCACGCGCCGCGCTCGCCTACGGAAGACTGAGCAGGACGCAGACCTGGCTCACGCTGAGGACCTGTTCGGCGGAATCGGCATCAGCAAGCGCTCGGGCAAGCCCATTACCATCGCCGACGACAGCGATCCCACCAAGTCTGTCGACCTAAGCTCTCTCAGCATCTTCAACCCGAACACGAAAGACCAGTTTACGAAGCTTCGCGAGACCCTCGTCCCGCTCCTCACCGCAAACTCGAAGAAGGCCCACTACACCCTCTTCTTGCAGGAGTTCACTAAGCAGATCGCGAAGGAGCTCCCCAGCGACCAGATCAAGAAGATTGCAAGCGGCCTGACGACGTTGAGCAACGAGAAGATGAAGGAAGAGAAGGCGGCCGAAAAGGGTGGGAAGAAGACCAAGGCCGCGAAGACCAAGACCAGTCTGAACGCTTCGCGCGATGTCGGCTTCAAGGCAGACACGAATGCCTACGAGGACGACTTTGGCGAGTGAGTATCACCCACTGTCCGCATGTGCCTCATGCTAATCAGAACTAGTGACGACTTCATGTGAATGAATTCTCTGCTTCCGATAGACTTGTTCGATACCTACCTTGAGGCCGGTTCCGGTGCCCGATTTTCCTCCCTTTTTGCGGCATTGCGTAATGGAAGCATGGCATCTTTGTGTTGCAGTTAGATGGGCTTCTGGGGGAATGACGGGGCCAAAACCTTGTAGGAAATGGAGCCTGTGGGGTGTGTGCTTGGCCGTGGCTGGAGGAGAGACGTAGATGATGTGTGTGTGTGGCATAGAGACATGGCCTTGCGTTCGATGTGGGGTTTGATCTTTCAAAGCTTGCCTTCTCGATTTGATATCCCCTTTTGTATGTTCGCCCTGAGTAGTGCTTGTATGAGGGAGGACTCGTTCAGAGCACCCCATGAATTATTCGGGAGCCTACCCTCTCATGCTTCTCGTTCAGCGACCGTGGATGATAATTTCCCGGCATTTCAATACCTTCAATTCCATTGTCCCTCTACTAGGTGCACTGAAAAGCCTTCATACATCAGCGGTAGAGGTGCCGAAGTCTGCCCTTACACAAGAGAGACCACACCCACCTTGTTCATGCCGGTACTACCCCAAGCAAAAAGAACAAAGACTGCAAAAAAAGGATGCAACATCCGGGAGTCGAACCCGAGCCAATTGCTTGGAAGGCAATTATCCTACCGCTGGACCAATGATGCTATACATGATATTTTACTGCTAATTTGTGTATATGAAGGGACAGCATCATGTTTCGAGCACAGTGGCATAAGTACAATCAGGTTTTGGCACAGTGGCAATACCATGTCAGGTGGGCGTTGGGGAGTGAGACCATTGGGAACTATTGAACGGGTCCAAGCGAGGACTGTAGCAACTATTGACGTTGCGTATGGGGAAGTGGGAACTTGATTCGGCATTGGTGGCATGGCTGCTCAAGTTGGTCTACTTTCTGAGACATGAGACATCAATCGATGGCGAGGGCTGTTGAGGCTACACATTGAGACCTGAGTCTCGAGTCATCGGCTTGAGACAAGAATTGATACCCACGATTGTGTAAACATTGTCTCAGTATACGCACAGATGTGGCGTCAGCCAAGTGGAGTGTTTGTGGCTTGAGACCTCATCTGTGACCGTCAAGTGGAGTTCAGAGATTCGCGACTGTCGTCACCATGCAGACAGCTGAGCGTGGCGAGACCGATGTACCTGACGATCCCTACCATGTGCCCTTGTCAAGCTGGGAAGTGGATGCATGGGGTGAAGAACATTTTATTGACGAGTAGCTGCGTCACAGGCACAATTCGATCGTCGAATGCGGATGCACAACACATGTTCCTGGAGGTTGCCCGGCGAAGGCGAGAGCGCGTGATAGGGCGAGGGTCACCACGTTTAGCCACGATGTTGTGTCTGCAACGTTGGATTGGACCGCGTTAATATCAGGCTGTAAGCCAGACGACTTCTTCGAGAGTGCATCCCCGGCCATGTTTTGTTCCGGCATCGCGGTTTCCAGAAACGGGAGCGACCCACCGTTGCTGGTCACGGTGGAGGCGTCAGGAATCGCGATGTCCCAGCCGGTCTACCACCGTAGTAGCCACACCGCAGCTGCCTCCCCACTCATGTCCAACTAGAGAACAGAACCGTTCCATGCTACGGCACCCGCGGAAGCCGTTGAGACGCGCGGCTGGGAGCATACTGTGTATCATAATTCCATCAATGACTGCGGCGGCGAGGCTCGGAAGGCGACAAGGCCGAGAGAGCACTCTGGGAGCAGGCGGGGAATGAAGAGCCGTGTGTTTGTGGCGCGCGCGGTGGGCCCTGAGTGGCTGCACGCGGCAGTCGTTGCTTCCTCAGCACGCAACTCGCGCCTGCTGTCCCGGGCCTGCACAGCCCCCCTCTTCGCGCCTGTTGATTGGCCGGCTCCCACCGCCAAGGCTGTGCGTCTGCCACTTCTGCCACTCTCTGCCACTCTCTCGCTCTGCCACTCCTCCGCATCCGCCCCTCCAACATTCCCGTTCCCTTCGCCGCGTCCCCCAGCACACTCGATCCCATCCCGTCTGTCTCAACCATCGCCGCCACTGCTCTCACTGCTGCTGGTGTACACTCCGCAGCTACAGAAAAACCCTCGGCCAACTGTTCCAGTCCAGCTGCAGGGTTTGTGAGCACGTACCCGTGACGGGCGCAGCGCAACGCACTGTTGCACCCTGCCCCAGCCACACGCTTCCCACCGTCCATGACGAGAAGCTGCCCTGAGGCCTAGAGCTCCCGTCGTTCAGTCACTGCGACCCTGACCAGCTCCACCCAGCTCGAACCCAGCCTGCCAGGAGAGGCTGCAAGATTGGCTTGTCGCCTCCCACTTTAATCCATTGTCCGCTGCTGTCGCCGCTGCTACTCCTGCTGCATTGCACAGCGCCGCCTCGGTTCTCCCACCCAGCTCGAGATACTCGCTTGCCCTCGACCACGGTCGTGCCGCCATCCCAGCTTACTGCTGCTCTCATCCGTACCTGTTTCACTGTCGCAGCATCCTGGCGCGTCGCTTGACGCCCTATCACTTTTTGCGCCGCCTGTTTCCTATACTACAAACACCACTGTAGACGTCTGCGCGTCGTGCGAGCGTCTTCTCTCATGGCAGCTTCGACTCGCGCTCTGACGCCTACGCATTCCGGCCCTTTCAGCAGGCCCGACTCGCCATCCGCGGTTGGCATCAACACAGCGCAACGGCACGCGAACGGCGGCGCGACTTTCGGCGCGCAACTCACAAAGTCACCTCGCGGTCTCTCTCCTCAGCCACTCACAGGCGCAGCAGCCATTGCCGACGAGCGAAGACATCGGGAGCAGGAAAGGTCCCGACAAACAACGCCGAACCCTGGAGCCGCTATTGTTCAATCGTTACTTGGAACATCTGCACAGCCAATGTCTCAGCCTAGAGACGGCCCATCACCTGGTCAAACGAGTGCACCCATGGAAGGAGCACAGGCTGCAAGAGAGCTCGCCACCGTGGCATCCGATACCATGCAAACGAGTCCCGTCAGTTTATCGAGCTTTGGCTCCAACGACCACCTCGCGACGGCTGCAGCAGCTACCGCCGCCGAAGCGACCGCAGGCCAAGGTCTGGCACAGGAGGGGATGCAGTCTCAAGCGCCTCAACCACCACAACCCCATCCTCAACATATTGCTCCGCATCCGGGCGAAGTGCCAGGCAATCGTGCCCTTACGTATCCTGGACCAATACCACCGGAGCACGATCCCCGAGCACCATCACGTCAATTGAGTTTGCCCGGTTATCAACCAAAGTCTCCTGGCGGAAAGCGACACAAGTGCCCATATTGCTCAACCGATTTCACACGGCATCATAACCTGAAGAGTCATCTATTGACGCACAGTCAGGAGAAGCCCTATGAGTGTCCGACGTGCAATTCGCGGTTTCGAAGACTTCATGATCTGAAAAGACACACCAAGCTGCACACTGGAGAACGGCCGCATACGTGCCCCAAGTGCGGACGGCGATTTGCTCGTGGTGACGCCCTAGCTCGGCATAACAAAGGTCAAGGTGGATGCGCGGGACGTCGGTCGAGTTTTGGCATCGATGACGACTTGGGCGAGCCCAAGCCCGATGAGATGGATGGGCTGGTATATCACAACGATGCTGACGCCATGGGCGAGCATGACGACGATAGCAGCGGTCGCCGTGTGAGCGAGCCAGCGCGTAAGAGGCAGAATACCGGAGGCTCTTCGCAAGGTTCGTATAATATGCACTCTAGCACGTACCCGCCCATCGCCGCAGGCAGAGGTCAGTCTAGTCATCAGAATCTCCATCCCTTGTATGCGGCTGGGTCAAGCGGGCCCCGAGGCGAGCAATCGACTGACATATCCGCACAATTAGCGCCCTCGATGCACTTCAATGCCAACCATGCCAACGTCTTTGCCCAAGGCGGTATGACGGAAAGCCCGAAGCCCATATCTCCTGGCCATGCGGAACAGCATAGACTGGGGCCTCCCGATGGCAGCTACCCACCCCCGCGGTCTCCCAACATGTCACAGCAGATGCATCAGCAAAACCTCTCACGGCGGGCAGCTAGGGGCTCCTCTCCCATGGCTATGCAGCAGCACGGCGGCGCGGGACCACATCTCCCTCCCTTACAGCAGCAGCAGCAGCAGCAGCAGTCTATCCAAGGCTTTGCTCAGATGGGATCCAAGCAGGGTTCGCAGGGAGCCAAAGGCAATGGACAGGCAATGTTGCCTCAGCAGATGCCCCCAGAGGCCCAGATGGGCGGCTTATCGAATCACGGTGCCATGGATCGACAAAATGCGGATGTAATGCAGCTTGTGCGGGATATGCAGAGCCGCATGGTGCGCATGGAAGAGAGCCACCGGTCGGAAATGCAAGCGATGCAAGACGAAGTCAACAAATTACGCGCCCAGCTTGCTCAACAGCACACCACGGAACCGGCTGCACCCCCGGAGAGTCTGTAGGCGAGTTCTGCGGAAGCCACTCCTGGTCCGGGGTCATCGGTCTTAGATGGTGATCAAGCGAGTCTGGCAAGCGGGCTGGAAATGGTGGCGTTCAGCTGGGTCCGAGTACTGCTTGACGTGTTGTCGCTTTCACATTCGCTTGATCAAAGATAATATTGATTCGCGGCGGAAAGGGTTACCAAACAGGCCTACTTGGCATGAATGAGATGGATCGTTCTGACTTCTTTGATGGAGTATCCACACACAAACATTGAAAAGACGTTTTCTTCGGGGACGGCGAGAGTTGAAAGTACATGCTATTATCCGGAATAGTAGACTTGGGACCTCCGCAGGGCTTGGGGAAAAATGAAAGGTATTATATCGAGTTTCATGTTTTTCTTCCTCTGTGGGATCAGGAGTTACGAGGTTTCGTCGTCCATTGTTAGCAGGCAAACTTGTGTTTTTACATGGCTTTCTTGATTCTACCTAGGTATGCTTTCGACTTGTCTGTGGGGTTGTGGTGGCCCTTGTATTATATGATAATCAGATGATGTGTTATGATGTTGGGTTTTGGAGACTTGGAGGTTTGCTCATGTGCGATGCTGTGATTTTGTTGACATGCTCATATTGGCAGACCGAATGCCTCTGAATGTGCCACTGCAGTTGGGCACCGATTGCAGGTCAATATGCTACTTTGTACATTTGTCTGATCAGAACATGGATATGGTACACGCTTCTATGCTCCTCCTCCACAGCCTCCTATCTCGCCTTCTCCTTCATCTTATCTGGCCTTCTCCTTCGCCTCTGCCGCCCGTCTTTTCGCTCTGACCTCTGCCTTCCTCCTCTCACCACCATCCACCTTATGCCCCCTCCTAATCTCCCAAATCCCCTCCTGCATCCGTATCCTCGCCCTCATCCCCCCCGTCCCCTTGACAATCTCCACATACGGCCCCTTGATCGTCTTCGCCCCCTTGACCACCACGCCCTTCACACCCACCAATCCCTCGACCCCCTCGATCGGCTCCTCAGCGCCCGCAGGCACATTCACAACCACACGTCTCGTCCCCGGATCATGCGTGACCGTCGCCAACGCGCTCCTGGGCGACATCCCCGTATACGGATTCGGCTCGACCGGCGCATCCGTGATCAATTTCAGCTCCGCGACCCCGTTTTCAACATGCTTGCAGTCGCCGCCGATGCCAAACTCGCCGTTTCGATAGCGTTCGCGCCATGCGAGCAGGTATTTTCGCGTCCGTGCGGGCTCGATCCCGAGTTCTTTGAGTTGGGCGCTTGAAAGAGAGAACAGGGCTTCCCAGGAGGGGATTTTGGCGGAGTGGGCGGAGAGGCCGCGGCCGATGGCTGTGAGGAAGGTGGGCGCGTCAGGGATGAAGGGGATTGGTTTGGGGACGGGTCGGAGCGGGATTTGATGGTGGAGGTGCCGGGTTAGGGTTAAGGATGGTGTAGGGGGGTGCGAGAGGGTTGAGAGGGTTGTGAGAAGGGGTCGGCGGAGTGTCATGGTTGTTGGGCTGGGAGTTGTTAATTATTTGTTTTGGTGGAGCGCCAGTGCAAAATACTGACTTTGTGGTGGGCGGAAACCGCTCAGACTTCTGAATTACCCTCTCGGCAGAGCGCTGGAATCTCAATTGAGGGCGTGGTAGCGATCCGTCGATGCGGGTCGGTTGATGTGGTGTTGCGGAGGTCAACTTTTTGGCGCGGCGCCAAGAAGAACTTGAAGCTTGGGCCGAGCCCTGGTATATGTCCGAGCATGATGGCGGATGGATCTTCCTAACACGACCTTCTGAAACAATTCTCCAAGTCTGAACGAACGCGCCGCAGCTAAATTATGTCAACAGGATTGGCCATATCATGATCGAGCGTGAGAAGGCTTGACCGCTCGCCTTCTCTTTATCATCCCGTCCCAGGACTAACATCGCCCTCCGATCGTAGCCTCTCACAATCAACCCCGTTCTCGAATCCTACACAAGAGAACACCCCACCGCCATGGCGTCAACTCAAGTCGCTCTCAGTCCACGACCGAACCCCCCCGGGCCCGGCGCCTCGAAGCCGCTTCCTTTGAAAAGCAAGACACTCAACGTCGACAATGCGAAGCCCGCTGCTTCCGTCGCCGCGAGCAGGGCTTCGACGCCCGGGCTAGAAACCGAGTTGGATGCCGGCGCACAGATGAACGAACAAGTACGGAATCGCTATGTCATCGACAAGAAGATCGGCCAAGGAACTTACGCCGACGTCTTCTCCGCGCACGTGCGCTCCGATCCCTCGAAACTAGTCGCCATAAAGCGCATTCGTCTCCAGCAAGAGTGGGAAAATGGTATTACCATGGACTCCATACGAGAGATCCGGTTCCTCTCTGAGCTCAAGCACCCGAATGTCATCCTCCTGCACGACGTCTTCAGCACGAAGGACCAGAAGATTTCGCTAGTGTTGGAGCATCTTCCCCTTGGAGATCTGGAAGAGGTGTGGCTCAAGAAAGATAAAAAGGACCCCATGATCGCCTACACACAGGCAGACATCAAATCCTGGATCCTCATGCTCAGCCGAGCCGTCTGGTTCTGCCACTCGCACCGCATCCTGCACCGCGATATCAAAAGTAACAATTGTCTTATCGCCGCCAATGGCTGCCTCAAACTCGCAGATTTCGGTCTTGCGCGCCCCTTTGCAGAGCCGGGTCGGAAGATGACACATCAGGTCATCACGCGTTATTACCGCCCGCCGGAGCTGCTCTACATGGCGCAACACTACGGCCCCAAAGTCGACGTCTGGAGTGTTGGCATGATCCTTGCCGAACTCACATTGCGCCAGTTTATGTGTCCCGGCAATACCGAGATGGAGCAACTCAACATGTACTGCGAGATCTTCGGCACCCCGACTGAGGAAACGTGGCCCGGTGTCAGTAAACTGCAGTGCTATGTGGCGCCCGATAAGCCTGCTGCGCAGCGCGGTCATCCGAAGAGCTGGTGGGAAAGCAACTTCGGCCTGATCGGCGAAGACGGACGCAATCTGTTGCGAGGCATGCTCACGATGGATCCAAAGAAGAGACTTAGCTCGGAAGAGGTGGTCAAACATCCATGGTTCAGTAGCTCCCCGAGGCCGACGAAGATGGAGGATCTGCCTACGAAGGGGAAGGCGGATCTGAAGAGGTTCGGAGATGATCTCAAGAGGCATGCTGGGGAGTTGGATTCGGGGAGAGGGGATAAGGTGGCCAGGAAGCTGTTTGGATAGAGTTGCGGAGGACGAGAATGAGAAGATGGCATGGCTTGGTGTCCTGGCGTCTACATGGGATCTCTGTTTGGGTTGGGCGCAAGAAGGGTTACATGGTTCAAGAGTATGGCGTTGAAGGGCCTGTGTTTTGGACGAGTGGGATATCTGGTCTGGTATTTTTGGACATGGTCCTTGTGGAGTTGAAAAGCACTTCCGAAGAAGAGTAATCGTTACACACAACGAAAACTGTTCTTCGTCTTGAACCAAGTGGATGCTTATGTCTTCATTATACGTACTTGCTTGTCAAACACGTGCTTGAGTTCACAACGTCGTGTTGACTTACCATGATCAGGCGTTGGCGTTCCATGGCCTGAGGTTGAGCACAGAGACGGCGAGGGAGAGGAGGTTCTAAGGCCCTCTGCATGCGTTTACCATACGAGTAGGACGAGAAGGCGACAACGTTGAATGACCGGAGGCCTTTGGAAGATATAAAAAGCTTGCAATTTGCCCTGGCCACCTGTAGTCCTGCAAGCCCCTACGGGTTCCTACTACGACACTGGAACCAACAGACGGTCAACATCAGGGCCCCAACTCCCCGCCATACTAATCCTCACAGTATTCGCCCCACTCCTCAAATCAGCGTGAAGGCTGCTAGTGGCAGGTTTATCCCCATCATGCGGGAGGAACGCAATCCTCTGCGCGGGCCCCCCATTCACACTCACATCCGCAAACCGCTGGCTCTTGTCTCCATTCAGATGCTTGATCCGGATCGTGGTTCTTGTTGTCGCGGAACTGTTCACGGTCGCAAAGTACACGGATCCAGCCGCGGAGCCTCCAAGATATCCAGCAGCTTTCTTCCCCGAACATCCAGCACAGGAAATCGATCTGGCGCCACTGCTGAGCTGTGCGGATTCGCCTTCGTATGAGTTCTCTGTTGGTCCCTTATCTATTAAGCCGGATATAGGGTTCGGGACCCAGTTGACTGCATTCTTCATCGTTGCTGTAGTCCCGGAGATTTGTAAAGGGAGCCAGATGTAAGTGGAGCGCATGAGGTTGTCTTTTTTCCAGCGGTCGCCCATGTACATGAAGTTGTTGCCTACGGGGAGAATGAAGGTTGTTTGGCTCGCATATGTATTGGAGCCGGAGTCTGCGAAGGTTTTCCACGCAGACCATGGGCCGGAGATTTTGGTTGCGGTGCTGTAGACGTTGTCGTTGGGATCCCAGCCGGTGAGTTTGGAGCCGAACATGAAGTAGACTCCGTTCTATGAGACATGTCAGTGCAGCTGGTAGAGCTTAAGGGAGTTGATATTACCTTCTTGATCATCGCAGGAGATTCGATCTTCTCCTTCCAGGCGTATGTGGAGGATTGAACAGTGAGATAGTCGTCCGACAGAAGGTTGATCCGAAGACCGTTCTTGCGCTGGATAGTGTTAGTAAACACACTGCATCAAATTCTCTGTCACGAACATCTTCCGTTAAAAGATATCCCTTCTCATCATCATCCACATACACACCCGAATCGCGGCTCTCGAATCCAAGCGGCCTGAAGCTTCCCCTATATGAGTACTGTCCGCATACACTGCCCCCTGTAGCAACTCCAATCTTCGCGTCGCCATAATCCGAGCTGTCAATGTGCATCCACAGGACAAACTGGTTTGTTTTCTTATTGTAGATGACCTTTGGCCGCTCGATGACGCGGTTTGGACCAAGGTCTCCTGATCCTTGACGGCTTAGTAGAGCGCCTTCGTATTTCCATTCGACGAGGTTTGCGGAGGAATAGCAGTTGATGTTTTGGAAGGAGGAACCGTCGGTCTTGTCTTCACCAACCCTATATTCTTGAGTCTTGTTCGGAATATGAAACAGATATTGTCTTACCAGTAGTAGAGATCTCCTACTTTTAGGATGCCTCCACCGTGCGCTTGGATGTGCTTGCCCGTATTTGTCTTTGAACATGAATCAGCACATGAATGCGAGCAACGGGAGTGGCCGGGACTCACTGCTGTCCACGTCCCACCCGGAACGATCTGGAGGGTAGCATGGGCTGCCCCAAGGAGGGACAGTGTTATCAACTTGCAAAACGGTACCATTTTCCTAGAGAAACTGCAGAATGCGCGCACAAGTTTCCATGCCGTGACAGAGTATCAAGATCATATTTATTCGGCGGACGGAGAAATTGCATCCATTCCAATCTGCTTTCATGGCAGCTTAAAAGTGTAGCCATACAGCGCGCGGTATGATGTTGAAAACTGTCGCGGTTATGTTATGCCGAGCCGCATATATAGATTGTTACAAGGATGCATTTATGTACATGTGGAGAGCATTTTGCGGGGAACGGACAGGGTATCAGGGACAACAACGGCTTTGTGTCGCGAAAATGAAACAGCGTATGGAACAGTCATAGTAGACTATCAAATGTAGGGATGCGGTTCTTGAGAGAGAGAAAGGCAATCAAAGGGTAGACAATGAGAACTTTTCGATTTTTTTTTTCCAAAAAGCATTGTTTCCAGGCCGCGTGATCGTGTGATGCTCCTGAACAGCCCGCTAAATGCTGTCACCGAAGCCGCTGACATCCCGTGGAAGAAGGCCGACTGCCTGCCCGGACGACAGGATCCTCCTCAATACTCCTCGCCGGAGCTCCCAGGGAAAGACCTGTTGAGCCTCTGCACCGGATATGGAAATCGGAAAGGATATAACCGACTAGAGTTACACATGATACAGGAGGACCTCGTAAAATCTACGGCCCGGAAGGTATCAGTCCAGGAAGCGCATATTGCGGCCGCCCAAGTGGTGGAGACATCTCGATGCGTTTCGCCATCTCCTGTGTCATACCTGGCAAGTTCGGCCGGCCTAACTAACTCCATGCTCTTTGATCCTCGTGATTGTTCCAACCTCTTCTGGTCTTCACGGTCACGGCGGACCACCCTCTACCCATCCAGGATCATCTGACAGTCCACCTGGCTAGCCATCCATAACGTAGGAAATAGGTCCAAGTTGGTAAAGTGGCTTCACACCGTCCGAATGTCTGCCACGCACCTCTTCGGAAATGATTGAACATCCACACTGTCCGGATTGCGCGTCTGCTCGATGAATTTGATGTTCCCTTGGAACGGAATGGAAGGTATATCTTGCTCTGCAACACTCATCGCATGCGATGTTCACCGAATTCGAGTCCCAAGCGGAGGTTGTTCATGTCGGACTGCCGTGGAGCCTCACGCTTCGAAGCGTTTTGCTTTCGGAACGATGCCAAGTTCATCAGCCTACGCATAGATAAGTCATATCTTTCTGGAAAAACGCCAGTCGTAGATATTACACTAACGACCGACCAGATGCTGCGATTGTTGCGTGTTCGTGTTCGTCTGTGTAAGCAGCCGGCCACGCCGAAAAACATCAGCCAAGCCACTGTTTCAGGGGCTGTCGATCATCCGGGGAACCTAAGACCCAACGAAGATAGCATCGATTTATCCGCAACGACAGGAAGTGGTTGATATACTTTTTGCGAAGCACCCTCCAGCGCCATCGCAACACCGTCTGGCTTTGCTCCATCTTTGCAAGCGACGATGTCCCTTCGTCAGAGTGTATTCCAGGCGCCCACTTGTCCTGATTCTTCCGCTCGAACCGGAGCACCGGTTTGATCCTGAGGCAGATTCCAACTCTTTCAGAGAACCAACTTCGATACTGGATTCCTCATTGACATCAGCCCTCTCTGCAGAATACTGCTTCAATTTGCGGCCAATTCGTCCTTCCTGTCGTCCTTTCGCTCAAGGCTTCGCTCTGGATTATGATGTCCCTTTGGATGTGCGTTTCGAGCTTCGTTGAATTCGATTTGGGATGTGTGCTCGTTCCCTCTGGATATTTTCCACTTCGGCTTGGCGCCTGGTCCTCTCGTTTTCAAATGCGGAAAATGGGTTCGGCCTCCTTGCCGTTGCCACAGTCTTCTCTGAACCGTAGAGGGGAGGTCTGCAAACAAAGTCGGTTTTCGGACGATGGTTTCAAGATCAGTTATCCAGAAAGCATTGATGGCGCGCTGCTCCGCTGCCCCTGGCGCGTAGGAGGCCACTTTTGTGGATGTAGGTCGGCTGGCGATACGTGTCTCTGGATTCGTACCGTTTGACGCCCATGCCCATGTAGAGGTCGTCAGGGAGGGCAAGATTTGGCATGCCAGTCATATCCCCCGAGCGGCCGCCCCGTTGTGGGCCCGGTTTCTTCCACCATGTATTCTTGGACGCCCAGGGCCGTCTAAGGAGTGTCCGAACCGCGGAATGTACTGTCGGATGAAGCCCTCGGAGGCGTGTACGCGTGGCACCCCGAGCGTTTGGTTCGAGTCGCAAATTCGGGACAAGAGATGTTGTCGGATTGTTTGCACGTGGCAACCGCCTTCTCTCGTTCCTGTCCAAGGTGCGGAGCAGTTGGGCCGTCATGCGAAAGGGGTGTGTATCTTCATCAATGAACGATCGACCTTGAAATGGCCTCCAGCGGCGCGAATCGGTGGATCGGAGCGAGCGACTCGGAGTTCCACGTCAACGAACATCAGCCATGGAGGCACTCGGTTCCCTCGATGTTGCGAATGCCCTAGATTCCACCATCAGCTGCACTTACAGGCACTGCAAGTCATACTACTGACCTGTTGTCTGGGCGTCACGCTTTGGACCCGCTGCGCGTATCAGGTCTGGTCTGCCTCTAAAGTTGACGCAGTCGCCATCCAACTGAACCCATCGTCGGTGGCAAGAGAGATTGTTGTCAAGGTGCTTCTTGTTTGCGTCCAGGTCAAGCTCCCTGGCAGGGAGGCGCTGTTGCCGAAAGAGCGCATGGTCGTCGTCTTGTGCTGGCCGGCCGTTGTGCGCAGAACAGCTTGCTCCATCGACATCGCTGTTCGCGCCGTACCCTGGGAACGTGACTCGAAGCCCTAAAGGCCCAATGTCAGCGGAAAGCAAGAGATGGCCAACATGATGCCGCCGCCGGAGGATACGAGATCAGAAATGGCTTTCCATCAGCACGGATTCGTCCAGCCCTCTCTCCGCTCAACGGCAAACTTCCTTTTGCTGCCATGGTGAAGGCGGCCCCCCTTCCAAGTCCGTTGTCGTTCGCGATCGGAGGCGGGGTTTTCGGTGTTGTGTTGTTTTGGCTCAAAGCTCGAGGCAGCCACTCGGAAACAAGTGAGGATGTTACCCTAGGGTATCCTCCCGACCCTCAACCCTCTTGCCTCTTGCTGCACTCAAAGGAGTCGAGTCTGAGTAGGTGTAGAGACACCCGCACTTGCTTTCTGCCCTCAAGGCAGTGGTATGCAAGGGGCGCTTCGCCTCTGCAAATCGAGCCGGAGGGCGGAAATCTCAGGGACGTCAAGAAATGGTGCTTCGGAGCCTCAAGCCTTGGTGTTCGAAATGAGGGACTTGACGCTTTCGGGTGTTGTGGTTGAGCGAGGGGGTGTGTTGTGTCGAAGACAGGAACAGGAGCCGCACTGTGCGGTGAAAAAGTCGCATCAGGTGACGCGAGCTCCGCCGCGCCATCCCATGGATCGGAGGCACATACCCTTTACACACAACCGCCATCTGGCGATAGCCCTTGACCAGGACACCATTTCCTCTGCCTCCACATACCGAGCCTTATCCCCGACTATGAATGCCTCCAGTGGCACTGCACGCATCTCGCCGGACGTCCCTTTACTTCGCACTTTGCCAACCGGTCTTCTCCGGGGCCAACCTCTTCAGCCGAAGAATCGACAAGAAACTGCCTAGGATTCCTGTCCGCATTACTGTCCTTTACAGGCAATCGACATAGTGGACCCGAGCTGCCGCCGTAATCGCACATGCAATGGCTCTTTGACTCGGACCGAAGTGCGGATGCCTCGAGCTGTGAGCTTGCACCGAGTCTTCAAATACAAGCAGCTTTTCTGGTCTACCACGACAAAGAACAAGGTCTAGGGCATCGACAAATGCGTCAACGGCGGCCGTCATTGACATCGCAGATCTTAGAGACCTCGAGCCAACCGAGGCGGCCGGTATACGTTCAGTCCTTGGTCTGCCTTTCCCGATGCCCCACCTGCGGTCTACCACCGTTCTGCGACATTAACATGGCGCCATCAACTTCAACCACCTCTGGGTACGCCCTTCGCATATTTGAGAGAATTGTACCCCTCCCCGATGCGGCCGCAGCTGCTCTCCCATATACTTGAGAGCCCATGGGCACATAGAGATCTGAAATTTTCAGGATCCCACCCGGACTGTCAAGCAGCCCTCTAGCAGCAGTGTCAGGAGTCCCAAAAGCTTTCTCGAGTTGGCTCAGAGACTTGGAAGCCTGCATGTGCACGATGAAGAGTTGCGGGCGAAGGACCGCCGCCACGATGGAATCTAGAGACACGTTAACGGGAGGACGCGGCTGTGCCAGGCAGAGCCGACACACCAGTACCACGACCCTCAAAACCCTCCGAGGGGAAACCTGCCGCGAGTTGGTGATAAAGATAGAGAGGGTGCATGGCCTGGGGAGGAGTCACAAGTACCTGGCAAGAAGCTGCAGCACGCCAAACTACACGGGGAAAGTGGTTATATGCGCGCTCGCATTGGACCATGGAAGAGCCTGTACCAAAGGACGATGGGGAAGGTGGCAGCACGCAGACTGGCGCCTGGTAAGCATGCTACTGAAGTATGCAATTGCGAGGAGTAACTCCGAATTCCTGGCTCGTATCGGTGGCGGCTATGTTGACAACTACCAAGTGAAGCCTGAGGTACTTCTCTCGATGTCATACAGTACTCTTATGGCTGGTAGTATCCGGATGATATCGAATCACATTCTCCTCGTACTCAACTTCGGTACCCGATGAACAGCTATATTCAAGCGAAAACTGTCGCGCAAGCCCTACAACGACACAACGTCGCTGTGCAGGAGTTCGTCGTCGCCAGATGATCTACGTTCAATAGAAGCGCCGGTCTTTACGGAACCCGCCGTGTTGCAGATCAAAGTTGATCGTGCATGACTAGCGCCGGGTTTCGAAACGCCAATTTCGTCCACGGGTCCGTTATCATCAAACATTTCCGACATGTGATTGCAAGCCTGCTCCTATCTCAGCGTGGAATCGGCACAGAAAAGCAAGACTGTCGTTTGAGATGCAGTGGAGATGCTCGCGCTCGGCGGCCAAATTTAGGGGACGTTCGTGTGACAAATTGTGTCGATGAACGACATCAGGTTACGAGCGCCTCCCAGACGGGGCAGGGATACGCACCTGGGGAAGAAACAACCTATCCAAAGACAGGAAGGAGAGCGGGACGCTGTTTCAAGAATCAAGAGCGCGCGCAACGCCTAGGAGAGGTGTGTCTATAAAGCTTACATCCCACTCACAACAGCCTCCGTCTCTGTCTTCACCACAGTCCACACTCCTTTTCGTTCCCTATCCACAACAGCTTTTGAAAAGCCTTCCTTCAATTCGCCATCATGCACTTTCCCTCGCTCCTTGTCCTCGGCGCTGCCCTTGTGCCCTCCGTCTTCTCCTCTCCCATCGTGGCACGATGCACTGGACCCGATGTCAACGCTGCGACCATCGCTCTGATCAAACAGTTTGAAGGATTCGTCCCTAATGTCTATAAGGACCCTGTGGGCTTGCCCACGGTTGGCTACGGCCACTTGTGCAAGACGGCGGGTTGTGGCGAAGTCCCGTACCCCTTTCCCTTGTCGGAGGAGAATGCGACCAAGCTCATGAAGGCTGATCTCAAGGTACAACCACCGTTCCAAGTCAAGCCACCAGCATACTCATATGTGCCAGTCGTTCCAGCAAACCATCACGTTGAAGACAGCTTCCCATGTCACTCTGAACGCCAACCAGTACGGGGCTCTGGTCTCTTGGGCGTTCAATGTCGGTAGCGGTGCTGTTGGTACCTCAACCCTGCTCGCTCGTCTCAACGCTGGAGAGAATGAGGCAACTGTCATTGCTCAGGAGCTTCCTAGGTGGAACAAGGCTGGAGGCAAGGTGCTTGCTGGATTGACCCGCAGGCGGGCCGCTGAAGTGGCTTTGGCCCAGACGTCGACGAGCGCGAAGGCTATCCCGGCATGCTCTTAGGCATCTCTGGGCTTGACTATTACTAGTACGACGTATCCAGGACCATTTGGCTGTCATTACGACAGGGTCTTTGAAATCTTCAACCTGTATCACCCATATATCAGCAATACAGCAATTTTCTACCTTGGATTGGCCGATGACCTGGACATGCAGACATTTGATGCAGAGTTTCCAATCCCAATAATCTGATAATCCTTTTGCTCTCGTGGTGTCGGAGGTTTTTGATGAAAGGGGAGTCGACGAAGGATCCGCCCCCTGTACTAAGGCTTAGCGAAATGACGAACTTCCGAAGTTCATTCTCTTGGCGGAGAGGGCTCGTGCTCTATCTACAACGTGTGTGCCGTATTGCCTTGGCAAGGGTGTGCGAACCATCAACATCAACCTCCGCATTCGTATGGATTTCATCTTCTGACACCCCGCCGTAACGAATCATGAGCACTCTAGGCGAGTTTGTGCCAACAACTTCGGACCCTTCTGGCTGCGATATCCGTTTAGTCCGAAACCACGGTCGAGTCAGTAACTACGATATCATGGCTTATAGAGCGCCAGCCAAAAAGTGACTTCGGGGAAATTTCCCCGCATTTTGAAAGTCTGGGGTATGATGCGAGCCTGCAAAGGCGATACCGGCTAAGCGACTACGCTGGGACGCCACACTGTCATGATGGTGCAGATAGCCGGGAGCACTTTAAGATGCCTCGACTTCGCTCTGTTCGATGGTGGTCGGTATATTTTATCTCTACACGAACACTTCAAAACCTTGAACAAAGGCAACAGCGGCTATGTCCGACGAGAAGATACCAGCCGATGTGGAAGGTAACAAGGAGAACCCGCTCCAGCCCATTGACACGCTACACCATGACGAAGCACTGAAGGTCCTTGCCCGGTATTCCGGTGAAGCAACGTGGACCGAAGATGAAGAGAAGAGGCTGAGAAGGAAGATTGATCGCAAGCTGATCCCCATGCTCTGTATCACCTATGGTCTCCAGTACTATGACAAGGCCATGTTGTCTCAAGCTGTAAGTTTACCCTTTCCAAGACAAACTGCACATCGTACTGATGTTCCTTTGCAGGCCCTTTTCGGATTACGCGAAGACCTTGAACTGACCGGAAACCGTTACTCCTTCTCCTCTGCTATCTTCTACCTGGGTTTCATCGTCGGCTCCTATCCCGCAGTTCTGATGGCACAGCGATGGCCCATTGAACGCGTTGCCGCCGGCATTGTCATTGTTTGGGGAGGTTGTCTGATGTGCTCGGCAGCTTGTGAGACCTGGAAAGCTTTCTACGTTCAACGTTTCTTCCTCGGCTTTCTCGAATCCGGAATCTCCCCCATGTTCATGCTCGTCGTCGGCGGCTGGTACAAGAAACACGAACAGGCTTTGCGAATGGGAGCCTGGTACTGCTGCACAGGCTACGTCTCTGCTGTTTCCCCACTCATCAACTACGGACTTGGACACATCAAGGGAGGGTCTCTCAACAGCTGGCAGTACATGTATCTCGTCGCCGGAGTCATCACAGTCGTGTGGGGAGTCGTCATCGAATTCTTCCTACCACCCGACCCTATCCGCGCCCGGGGCTTCAACGAACGCGAACGGTACATTGCTGTGGCTCGCATGCGCGAGAACAACTCTGGCGTCCGAAACACGCACTTCAAAGTGGCTCAAGTATGGGAGACACTGATTGACATCAAGTTCTGGATCATCTTCTCCACCGCTTTCCTGATCATGATTGCCAACGGACCCGTGTCGACGTTCATTCCCATCATCATCTCCGGATTCGGCTTCAACCCTCTCAACTCCCTTCTCCTCACGTTGCCTGCTGGTGTGGTCATTGGTACGATCGAGATCACTGCACCATATATTGCTTACAAGCGGCCCGGGAACCGGACGTGGATCATCGCAATCTGCCAGATTGGAACCATTATTGCGTCGATACTACTGTGGCAGCTTGACCGCAGCAACAGAGGTGGACTTCTCTTCGCCTGCTACATTCTTGCATCATTCGGAGGTGGCTATGCCGTCTTGATGGGCTTGCAGATTGCCAACACGGCTGGCTACACGAAGCGTTCAGTGACTTCGTCTGGAATCTTCGTCGGCTACTGCCTAGGTTCGTTACAAACCCCCCACTGAGTGGAGGGACTTTGCTAACATACACAGGAAACTTCGTAGGACCGCTGCTCTTCAAGCCGGAGGATCATCCTGTTTACGCCCCTGGATTCATCGCTGTGCTCATTACGTCGATTGCGGCAGCTGCTCTTATCATCGTATACCGCTTCGTTTGCATGTGGGAAAACAAGAAGAGAGATAAAGCAGGCACGATGGAAGGCTTTGAGCACGCTTATGAGGATGATCTTACGGATATGACGAACAAGCAGTTCCGGTATGAGCTGTGATCACGCTTTGCCACCTTGTTTTCCAGAAGGAGACTGCAGTGTCGTTCATTTTCGACACAGCAGATGCTGTAATATATTGAGTCGTAGAGCTGGATATTGTATACACATGTGAAAAAGTCTCTCCCATAGGGGAGCCACTCCTTCGCTTCAATTACCCCCATCTGTTGAGGACCGGTCATGGGCCATCTCCGTGAAGAGTTGCTGTGTAGCCTATATGCATGCCCGGGCCATGTCGATGCCGCTTTCCTGCCCTCTATGACTCGCCTTAGTTGACTACACCACTTCCGCGGTGGTAACACGCAAACCCTCGGCAGTTGACTCGTGACTATGATGCGCTAGTACTGCGTCCATGTCCTTGGGAAGATGTACACAAACTGCCTGATTGCGCCAGAACCGCACCGGGGCCCCTCAATCCAGATGATTGAGGCGCCGTCACCTCTTCTGCGACCTTGTAAAGCCAAAATGCGGATGCGATTCGTTTCGATGGGTATATGTAAAAGGAAACCCTCCGCTTGTTCGGTCCATGTGCGTATCTCCCTGAAGTTGAAGGGAGCACATGCGATGCGAGTCCGCTGATCCATTTACAACCTCCTCAAAACCTCATGCTCATATAGCATCGTTTTTGCAGCATAATCCTCGTACAAGTCGCCCGATGGGTGATAGCGCTGCACGCACGCCCACGAGCAAACCTGGACATGCGTAGGGACATTCACCTGCCAGAACTCGATCCAGGATGCTCTCGCCACCGCGTACCTTCTACTGCAACGGCACGTCAGCATTGAGAGCTGCCATCTTGCGTATCGCTCTTCCACTCTTGACAAGGCCTCGTGGATTGGAGGGGGCATTTCGTCTGGCATGTAGGAGCGGAGGGTGGGCGGCGTCAGCTGCCCAAGGGCGTTTTCGAGCGTCAGAGTGAAGAGAGACTTCGCATTGGAAGATGTGGAGGGACGGAATGGCGGGTCACCCGGATTGGTAGTCACCTTTCGGACGCGAAGAACACAGTCCAAGGCTTGGTCGTCCACAAAATCGGGTGGGGATCCTCCAAGGACCGCGCCAGTCTCGTCAAAATATGTTACTCTACTGTACAGCGCACCAAAAAGCCGATGGATTCCCGGGAACAGATCGGAGTTCGAGGGCCGAACGAGGGGGTTGTTAAATAGGTTAACGGAAAGGTCTCCGTGTTTCAACAGTTGCTGAATCTCCTCCGGAAGGTAGCGAAGGCGATTATGGGACAGGTTCAGGTGTTTCAAGTTCCGCAATCGGGAGACTAGCGGAGGCAGCTGCTCAATATTGTTCCTAGACAACAACAGGTGGGTCAGGTATTCCAGTTTGAAGAGATTCGGATGGAGGTATCTGAGTGAGTTTTGCGTAAGGACCAACACTAACGCCTCAGGTACGAGAGGTTGGAACTGTCTTGGGTGTGGCACATCTTTCCCGGAGTCTGGGCCAGAGTATACCACTTGCTGGAGCAACCCCAAGTGGACAAGGTCTTCGTCACGAAGCTGTCTGCTGTCGTACACGTAGCTCATTCTCCTCCGCCCAGGCTTGTCGGCAGCGGCCGAAATTAGGTCGTAGAAATCATTCCGCCGCGGCGGCGTGGGTGCTGACATGGCGAAGTCTTCATCCATGTAAATCCCCGAGTCGTTGGCCCGCGTAAGTCGTCGTTTGGAAGAGGGACGTGGAGTTGCTTCTTCCTCATCTTGAATCCCCGAGTGGTTGGCCTGCGTAAGTCGTCTTTTGGTCGAAGCCCGTGGAGTTGCATCCTCGCCGTCCCACCAAGTGCCGACGCGCTTGCGCTTCTCGCGCGGAGTGCTGTAGTTGCCCACGTCGTCATGCTCGTAGGGACTGTCGCTGGAAAACAGAGGCGGCTCACTGGATGTGGGCGACGGCGGATCAACAAATGCCATGGGAGGCGGGGAACTGGGCATTTCGCCTGAAAGGGGCGCCTGTTGTGGGTGAAGAGGGGCGTCCATGGTGGCCGAAACGCGTCAGACGACGAGTGGTGGAAGGAGCAAAGGGAGGAGTGGGCAACAGGCCCAGTCTACGGCCAAGGGCGCGCGAGCGTGACGTGATGGTCAATGTATCAGTGGAAATTGTGTATAAATGCAGGCAACTTTTGAAGCGTGATGACGAAAGAAGGTGGTGTCGCAGTGCAGGCCGAGGCGTTGAGACGCGTCAAGGTCCCTGTGCTAGCCCCAACAGGTAAGTGCGCAAATGCCCCGCATGTGCGATCCCTCGCGCAACCACGTGCATCACGACTACATCCTGAAGTCGGAACCGATTGTTGAGGCGTTGCTCTTCTCTTCACCTTCGGCCCCTTGTATCAGGCTCGAACGTCAGGTTTCTCCAGGTTGACGGCCAAGTCGCAGTCGTTTCAAATCCACCAACCCTCGCACTTTCGTAACTCGTTCCCGAGCCCGCACAAAGTAGTTCCGTGTCTGTTTCCTATTTCGAGGCTATTCTTTTGGTCAGAGATCTTTCCTTAAGGCTTCTGTGGTGAGAGGTTGTTCAAGGCTTCTTTCTGTGCGATCGTTCCTCAATACATCTCAGGTGAAAATCAACCCACGGTGGACTATGTGGAATTACCCAGTATCAAGCCTTCGTTTAAGAATGTGGTGTTATATCGTCTTCTCTGACAAATCTTCAGTGGAAATGAGGTAAACGGAAGCCTCTGTACAGTGCAGAGTATGGATCAAGCCACGGCCGTGCAACAGTGACGGACTCAAATAGCACCGAGCCTCCTGAGAGTCATAGAGGTCTCTCAGAATTCCGCTATTGCTTGCGGTCTGAACAGGTGCCTGCCAAAACCGTGAGAAAGCACGTGAGCTCCTGCCCCCTGCGCACTTCCCAACTAAAAAAACAGCTTCCTGCCTCTCTTTCTCCTCTTCTCCTTCCCATTCCCCTCCACGCCCTCTACCCCCTCCGTCTCCCCTGCCCGTTCCCCTTTGCACCTGCCCCTGCCCTCAATATCTCCCCCGTGGCTGCCAGCCCGGGTGAGCCAGTCTGGCGAAGAGGCTCACGAATCTCTCTGCCGCGTCTGCGGCTCGACACCTCCTTACGAGGACGGTGATCAGGCACAATTTTTATTTTAACTCTATCTTTTTCGTTGACGTGCTCGCTTGTCGGGCTTTTTGAGGAAGAAGTGCGTTTTGTTTTGTTGTTTTGTGTCAGTGAAAGCGAAGCATGTGTGGGCGTAACATCTGAAGCTGTCCCGCTGTTGTCCTCAATCTAAATTTGCCGCTCTCTCTCCCGACTCCTCATCCTAGGCGTGATGCTAATCGGCATCTCAACAATCCCCGTTCGCTCCCCATCCAGCTCCAGCGCACTCGCAATCCCTTCACGTTGTCCGGGCACCGGCTCCCACGTCCCTCTCGCATCTCCCAACTCGTCCTCGCTGCTCCGCTCTACAACAACGCTCAAAACACGTCCTCTTTTCATCCACTCTCCACCTCTGTCAAGCGGACTCAAAGGAGACACCGGTGACGACCGACCTCGAACGGGACTCGCCGTCCTTCCAGATTCTCTCCGTTCTGCGGCAAATCCGTGCTCCGAGAGTATCGGCGTATGAGCACGCCACTCGGCTTCCGATACAGCTCCAGTAGCAACCTGCGCTTGTGCAGCCCTGAGCTCGCGCTTCAGACGACGAATGTAGAAACCTATGAAGACTAAGAGAATGGATAGGAGCGCGACGACACTGACGATGATGGCGGCCTTCTCGCCGGGAGAAAGCTGGGAGTCTGTAGGGAGAAGCTCGAAAGTTCTGTCTGTGGGCGTTGGTTGTGAAGTCATTGACGGCATTGCCGGTGTTTGGGTACTGTGTGTCACGGACGTGTGTATCGAGCGCCCGTCTTGCGTTGCAAGAGTCGTTGCAAGTGAGGTTTGCCCTAGAGGACTGGTCATCAGAGATAATGCAAAGCTAACTAGTCGAAGAGATGATTACGAACCAGGAATCGTACTCGTACTCCGCATCGTACCCGTCCTTGAACTCTCTGATACCTCGTCGTCGCCGAACTCAGCGCCGATCGCAAGACACGCCGCGCGCACTTTATCTCGTCCCTCAACTGCATCACTGGCTGCACAAGTGCGATCCAAGCAGTCCCTCGCAGATGTTAATATCAGGCCGTCTTTACAGTGACACTGGAAGTCAGTCTCGCTATGGCAGCCGTCTGTTGTCAAGGAGGTGATAAGACAGGTCAGCGCACATGGAGGGAGGGCTAGGGAGTCAATATCCATCATTCGGTCATCGAAGTTGGTATACGGAGTGAAGTGTGAAGGCGTGACATGGTATGTCGTGGTTCATCGGTCTGGGGTATGTTATTGCCGACACGTTGGCCATTGAAACGCGCAGTGTCGTAGCTGTTTTTCCGGAATAGGCAATTTGTATGCAACACGATTTGCGGCTGAAATGGAATCTCTTATGGGTACTTCTTAACTTCAGTACTCGATCTTCTGTTCTGATACCCTGCGTTGTTGAGACAGCTGTCCTGGACTTAGGGCATCGCAATCATGGGCTCTGGTGTCCGAACCTCCATCGACAATTTATTTCATCTTGGAACGCTTCAATTATTCCCTCTAAAGAGTTCATATATGAGACAGGTGTCGACGTGCATTCAAAGGTGAAGATACTTGCCCTCACGCCGATTTGAAGAGTGGTGCAATACTGTCCGAGTCAGTGTGTCAGGAGATGTATCGTGATTCTGATCTTATGATGGTCCCTAAACCCTGATCTTTCGTCGTAGATGGCCATGATGGTAATATGTGTGTGCGGATCAGTACTAATAGCTGTTCAGTTGTCAAACAAATGACAAGGTAGCAGCAAACGCTCTGCTTGTTGGGTTTAGACTTGGAAGTGTATGTGATTCTGCACAAAGGAGCGTGATGTACAAACAAGCTCCTGAGCGCCTTATGGAGCGTAATGTACAAACAAGCTCCTGAGCGCCTTAGTCAACACAGCATATGGTTGTCGTCATGATGTGCCCTCAGACTTGACACACACGCAACTCTTCGTGGCGGAGCAATGCTTCGACTTTTGTAGTTCGCTGGGCAGTCTAGGCGCAAATGTTGGCCGATGCTGGGCGCGTATCGAATAGGTTTGGAGATCGAGGGAGTTGGGCTCTCGTCCGGTAGTTTGTGTGTCCGGAATATCGTGATAAGTTCAGCTATGCAGCTAACATTCCGTGATGTTGTATACAAATGCGAAATCTCGTTTAACTCTGAGAGAAACTGCCAACAGAAGTGATGGAACTTTCTTTTGGCGATGCCATCATCGACAGGGGCCAGCCGCGGCCCGCAGATTGCCGAGCCGTTTAGCGCACTCGGCGCGGCGGGCAAGACAACGACACCTCTCGGCGCGCTTCCTATCCGGTCTTGGGCACCTCCGAGGTCAACATGGGGCCACCGACGTCTGCTGCAGCCCGCCGGGCCACTTCCCATACATTGTCTCTGTGCTGTGTCGCTCTCTCGTTCGCCTTCGTTCTCTTCCCCTTCGCTGTACCGATTGAACCACTCCAATTCGCGCATTCTCCGTTCCAGCATGACGCTCAGCAACCGGCTTGAAGACTGATATCTCCATCTCCTACCCCTGGTCACCCGCGGACGACCCTATAAATTAGAGAGAAGGACTTGTAGACTCTCTACAACCTCATAAAAAGAGCAGACATGGCGTTCAAGAGGCAGACGCTCGTGCTCACCAAGAAGAACTGGACGGCGGTTGGGACCCGTCACTGGTTCTTCACGAGTGTGCGCGCTTTCTGGGCACCAATCATATTTGTATGACGTTTTGCTCTCTTTCTATGCTACTGGGCGTTTACTCACTTCGCAATCGCAGATGTTCTTCATTACTTATGCAAAGAATTTCTTCGTACCGCCATCCGAATTCGGCATCGGCCGCCCTGCCCCGATTCGATCTCTGGACGATGCCCTCAGAACCGGTGGAGGAGGGCGTGATACGGTTGTTCTTGTGAACAATGGCCACACCGGTGGTGAGATTGAGCGAGTCATCAACAATGTAGCCGACACTGTGCGCGGCGCAGGAAAAACTGCGCGTATATTGGAGCGAGACGTGGATATCCTCACAATTTGCCGGACCACCCTGCGAGGAGCCAGTAACTGCTTCGCGGGAGCAAGCTTTCATTCCTCGCCCACTGAAGGAGAAGGTGACTCGTGGAACTACACCATGCGAGCGGACAATGCCTTGGGCACGCAGATCTATGTCGACCAGAATGACAACGATGTGGAGATCTATCTTCTGCCCCTGCAACGAGCCATTGATGCGGCCATCGCATCTGCTGATGGGGCCAGCCTTGACGGACCTGTCGACGCCTTTCCTTATACCGACCGTACTCAAGAAGAGCGCGATGAAGACATTCGGGTGCTCTTCGTCGGCGCACTGATCGACATTATGGCCGCGGCCCTCTACGTCGGCATATGTGGAGTGACTTACCAGCTCACCGGACACATGGCACTGGAGCGCGAAATCGGCCTCTCACAGCTCATTGAAGCTATGAGTCCCGCCAGACGCCCTTGGCATACCCAAGTTGCTCGCATTCTGGCGACTCATTTCGCCTTCGACCTGATCTACCTGCCTGGGTGGATCATCATGCCCATCATTCTCAACTATCTGGCATTTCCCACCACCAGTGTGGGTATACTGATCATTTACCACATTCTCATCGGTCTGTCGCTGACTAGCTTTTCCATATTCGGTGCATCCTTCTTTCGCAAAGCTCAGTTGTCTGGCATTACTATCGTCATCGTCGGAATTCTCTTTGCCATCCTCGCCCAAGTCGCTGGTCCTTTCAACACTTCCGCTACCGCTATCATGAGCCTCCTTTTCCCTCCAATGAACTACGTATTCTTCATCATCTATGTGGCCCGTTTCGAGCGCGAACTGAGACCGACAAACCTGGTGAAGGCGGCTCCCGTATACGAGGGTCACAATTCTTCGATCACTGGCATTGTTTTCTGGATCTTCTGCATCGTTCAAATCCTGGTATTCCCTATTCTGGGTGCCTTTGTCGAACGTTGGCTTTACGGGACCGTTTCGAAGGAGAGGAAGACAGCCACATCCTCTGAGGAGCATTCCATTATTCTGTCATCGTTCTCGAAACACTGGACGCCTAACTGGTTCCGCCGGACCGTCCTTCCCAAGTTCGGCATCAAGCCGCCAGAAACGGTTATTGCCGTGAACGACCTGAGTCTTAAAGCACGTAGGGGTCAAATCCTCGTTCTTCTCGGTGCGAACGGTAGTGGTAAATCCACTACTCTTGACGCTATCTCTGGCCTGAATACCATCACGAACGGATCTATCGAGATTGACGGAACCGGCGGCCTCGGACTTTGCCCGCAGAAGAACGTCATGTGGGACTCGTTGACCGTTTTCGAACACGTGCGGATTTTCAATCAACTCAAGTCCTCAGGGAAGGGCGACAGCAAGGGGAAAATCGAGAGCCTGATCCGGGCTTGCGACCTTGGACACAAGATCCATGCAAGATCCAGCACGCTCTCCGGCGGCCAGAAGCGGAAGCTACAGCTTGCAATGATGTTTACAGGTGGTAGTCGGGTGTGCTGTGTGGACGAGGTGTCGTCTGGTCTTGATCCTCTATCCCGACGGAAGATCTGGGAGATTCTCTTGGCTGAGCGCGGCGACAGAACCTTCCTGTTGACGACCCATTTCCTCGACGAAGCAGATGTTTTGGCCGACTACATCGCAATCCTGTCCCGTGGAAACCTGAAGACCAAGGGCACATCTGTGCAGCTGAAGCACGATGTGGGTGCTGGTTATCACGTTACTGTGCCCAAGGGCGAGGGCATCGAGCCAACGGAAGGGCGCAAAAAGGCTTCCTCTGAGGACAAGGATGTGTATTGGTTCTCCACCGGCATCGAAGCAACCAACTTTATCAATCAGCTCCGGAGCAAAGGGATCAAGGACTACGACCTCATAGGACCCACGCTAGAAGACGTCTTCCTGGCACTGGCTGAGGAAGTCAAAGAGAACCGCCTTGATTTGGGTCTTGGTCAGGATGCTGTGGAGATGCATTCCATAACTGAACTGGTTGACCACGACAATAACGCTCTCCAGTCTCCGGAGTATGACAAAGGCCTCCAAATGTCAAAGGGCAAAGGGACTTCGATGCCCATGCAAACCTGGATCCTTATGCAGAAGCGCTTCACTATTTTACGTCGCCAGTACCTTCCCTACGTCATTGCTGTCCTTCTCCCAGTCATTGCCGCTGGCCTTGTCACGCTGTTCCTCAAAGGATATGAACCTGCCGGCTGTAGTCCTGCTGAGCAGGCAAACACTCCGGACGTGCAGAACTTCTTCACGGACGAAGACCTTCCCTTATTTCCCATTGGCCCGCCGTCCAGGATCAACGTCGATCGTTTTGCCGAACAATATGGCGTGCCTTCCGAGGCCTTCGAGGAAGTCGGATCCCGGGAAGATTTCGACAGCTTCATTGACCAAAGGTTCAGAAATGTCACGCCGGGAGGTATCTTTCTCTCCGACGATCGCCCGGCCATGGCCTTCCTTAGCCCCGCTCTTATTGGCGGCTTGCTGACTCTCAATGCTCTTGATGTGGCACAAACAAACATGACTATCCGCACACAATATCAGCCGTTCGCTAGAACTTTTAGTCCGAGCATGGGTGAGACCCTACAGCTTGTTTTATATCTCGGCCTGGCTATGTCCATCTATCCTGCCTTTTTCGCTCTCTACCCCACGCTCGAGCGACTAAGGAAGGTTCGCGCGTTACACTACAGCAACGGTATCCGGGCGGCGCCTCTATGGATTGCCTACTTGGCATTTGATTTCATCTTCGTTGTCATAGTCAGTGGATTGGTTACTGCCATTCTAGCCGGGGTAAGTTTTTTTTTTCCCTGTGCTGTAAGATTGCACATACGCTAACCCCATGTAGACTTCCAACGCCTTCTACGCGCCCGGATATCTCTTCGTTATCTTCTCGCTCTACGGTCTTACGTCGATCCTGCTCTGCTACATCGTCTCAATATCCGTCACTTCTCAACTCGCAACATTTGCTTTCGCTGCAGGAGGCTCGGCTTCGCTGTTCTTGCTCTATTTCATTGGAGTCATGTCCATCCTGACATACGCGCCAGTTACCGAAACCGACAACTACTTGACCATCTTCCATTGGGCGTTTGCAACAATCGCTCCCTCAGGCATCTTGCTTCGAGCATTCCTCGTCTCGCTCAATGCGTTCTCCCTGTTGTGCCAAGGCGACTCCTTGCCCTCTTACCCTGGCGAGATGATTGTCTATGGTGGACCGATCCTTTATCTGATCATCCAAGCCATCATACTCCTTATTGTTCTAATCTGGATCGATAGCGGCTACAAGCCCCCCTTCCTCGCTGGCAGGAAGAACAAGGCCAAGGCAACCCATCAAGAAGAGAAAATCGACATCCTCGATGCAGCTGTCCGTAGCGAGATCGAAAGGGCTGAGACTTCCTCCGACAGTTTGCGCGTCCTGCACCTCAATAAGACCTTTGGCACTAACCAAGCTGTCAACGACATCACCTTTGGCGTCGCTCGCGGCGAGGTCTTTGCTCTGCTCGGTCCCAATGGTGCCGGCAAATCTAGCACCATCAGTTTGATCCGAGGTGACATTCACCCGAATCGCAATGGCGGCGATATTCTCATCGAGGATGTCAGCATCATCGCACGTCGTGCGCAGGCTCGCGGCCACCTCGGTGTTTGCCCCCAATTCGACGCCATGGACTCGATGACCGTTCGCGAACACCTTACTTTCTACGCTCGAGCTCGCGGCGTGCCGGATGTGGCTACCAATATCGACGCAGTTCTGGCAGCAACAGGCCTCACTCGTTTTGCCGATCGCATGGCCAATAAACTCTCTGGTGGCAACAAGAGGAAGCTCAGCTTGGGTATCGCTCTCATGGGTAACCCAGAAGTCCTCTTGCTTGACGAACCAAGCTCCGGTATGGATGCAGCGGCCAAGCGTGTCATGTGGCGTACGCTTCTGGGTGTCGCTGCTCCTGGCCGTGCGCTACTCATCACCACACACTCCATGGAGGAGGCTGACAAGCTGGCGACGCGCGTGGCTATCATGAAGAGGAAGATGCTTGCGTTGGGCTCGGTGGGCGAACTCGGCGACAAATACGGAGACGCCTGGGTCGTGCAACTCGTCCTCAAATCCGCTCCTGCAACCACAGAAGCAGAAATGGACAAAGTGCGGCAGTGGGTTACGGCAACCATCCCAGGCGCCCAGATGGACAAGTGGGGCTCCAGAGGAGGCGGACATGGCCAGCTGCGATTCAAGGTCCTGAAGAAGGCTACGCATCGGCCTGACGATAAGGAAGATGTTCGCAGCGACGTCAGCGAGGGTCTTTCTTCGTCTTCCGGGGCGGAAGGTGCGCAGATTGAGGGCATCCCTGCTTTGATCCAAGTGCTGGAGTCGAACAGGGAGAGCCTGGGACTAGAGTATTACTCTGTGAGTCCGACGACGTTGGATGAGGTGTTCTTGCGCGTTGTGGGTGAAGAGGAGGAGGAGGATACCTCGAACAGGAGGAAGGGATTGGCGAGGTTGAAGTTTTGGTGATTGATTCAGTTTGTAGAACATGTAAGTATTGTATTAGCACGGAGTGCAAGAGGGATATATACCTATGCTATATATTTAATTTGTCTGTTATCTTGTTCTATGCCCTTGCATACCCCGTGAAGAGCCGTGAACCAGATTGGAAACTGGTTTTGTTGCTCACCAGAGCCTGCGCGTGGCAAGGGGAAGGCTTGAGAATAACGACACCCGCGTAGCATGCCTATGGACGAGGAAACGGCCGGCGAATCGCGCAACTTGGGACGTATAGGACAACAAACGCGGAACTCTCTTCAACGCTCTCTTCACATCGCGAATAACGAAAGTTTTCGCCCGCGTCGCACTGATCAGACCACTCAACCTCAGCTCTCCTTCCTCAACCACCCGGCAAGCCGAGAAGGTCAATGAAAAAGAAAAAAACACAACAAGATTCGCGTCACCAACCAGGAGTGCAGCGGAAGGGACACAGTGTCTTGACTATGAGCAGGCCCAGTGAGACGAAGACCGAGAGGCAAAAAAACGAAACAATATCAAAGGCTCTATTGGAGCCGGTTCAGATGTTACTCTGAAACAGAACAGATACTACACTTGGTCTTAACCATATGGCAAAGAAAAGCTGGAGAAAGGAAAGAGGGCTGGAGGTGGAGGAGGGGTGGGTTTATATAGCTATGGCCCCGGATGGGTGGCTCCAGGCTGAGATCGTGTCACGTGCGCAGATGCGTAGGCATCAGAGGTGCCATCGCATGGCGTTGGCATGGCGATATGAGTGGTTGGGGCTATGCGTGGGTGGATGCTTAGTGGACTGTTCTGGAAAGGTGCGGGGGGGCATTGTCATTGGGACAGGTGAGTGCTGTCGCAGTGAAGTGAATGCCTGCGCAAGCTGGCGTTGAGACGAGTTGACAATCGACAACCGGCACGCTCGATGGCCACAGTGAGATCCCCCAACGCCTATCAAGAACGCAAGAAACGACCTGAACATTCGTGTAGAGCGATTCTATTCTGATTGGCGAGGTAACACTCTACGATGGGAATGTCAACGGACTCGCTGTGCCGCACATGGGACTGCTGAAGACAAATATATACCCTCAGGTACAAACTACCCACTCGCAAGCCGCTCAGACACTCACGCATACCCGAAAACGAACTGCAATTTTTAACGAATCGGAAACCTACATCCAGAAGAGGCGCGTCCGGGCCGACACCCTTATGCACGCACCGCTATAAGTTTGCCTGCGACGTCTATACATACGCACCACACGCTTCCGCTATACCATGGCACGTATTTTAGTACGTTCCGCATCCAATCATCGATTGGCCCAATCTATTCCTCCATAAGATATATTGTGGGCGAGATACTATTTAGCCGCGCAGGGAAGGCCACCTTGACAATTCGAGAAGCGCAATTCGCGCGGTATACAAAGACAAACGTTTCCTATACGTACATCGGACTACAACCTCATCTCGATCATTGTTGTGAGACTCTTTGTAAAGAAACAGTGTTCTTCCGATCTCCTTGGACGACGGAGCCTCGCGACAAGGCGCAGCATTCGACAACAACCAGGCGATGAACCATGCCCGCCCAAACCTCAACTCGAAACACATACGAAGCATCACCAGAGCGACTGCAAGCCCTTCTCAGAACCAAGTCGAAGCACAAGGGCCAACGCTGTCCCGTAGCTGCGTCCCGGAAGCAGCTCCTGAAAGAGCATGAGAGCCAATTGAAGCTCTTGCGCGAGGGCAACGTCCCAGTTAGGAGCTATGTGCTTCCTCTGCCGTACCCTCCATCGCGGGTAACAGACATCCAATCATGCAAAAGTGTGAGACTACCGAGGAAGCGGAGATCTGCGTTATTGATGTTTGGCCAGGTATCCCTGAAAGACGTGCTTGTGGAAGAGCGCCGAGAAAACACGGTGATAGTATTGAGAACGGTATCTCAACCTTATGAATACTCCGCCGCTATAAGTATTGCCGAAGATGAAGCTGGAGGTACAGTGCGCCTCACGGTCTGCAATTTCGAAAGTACTATGTTGGAGCCTCTGATGCCGGAGGGAACGATTGTCGCTGTCAAGGAACCATCATTGACTCGGGATCTGAATGAGGGTCACCATATTCAAGTCGACCACCCCTCGGACATTATCTTTCTTGATTCGCATGATGATTTGGTCCCGAAGTTGTGGGCGAAACCGAAAGAGGATGGTACAACCCGTGACGCTGAAGAGTGGAAGAAGGAGGGCGATATGATGTTCCTCAAGAAGCAGTTTCGGAAGGCACTAAAATGGTATGTTAGCGAGCCTATTGATCCCCAACAGGTCATGTATCTGAATTACTCCATCAAGCTACGATCGCGGCCTTCAGGTGATTGAAGGGGACACTGATCTGTGGCGGCACAAAGTTGACCTTTTGCGGAAGAAGTGTGGGGTCAACATTGTGCTGCTGCGCCTGGACGATGCAATCCTCGACCTTACTTTGGCAATCACTACGTACTCTCAGTTTGATCCTGCCTTTTCAGGTTCGACTGCATCAGATAGCCCTCTTGTCGAACATTGGCTCCGCGATCGGAGTCTCGACGACCCGATAGAAATAGCCACTCAAGTTTCCCGCCCTTTGAAGGACCTGGCAATGCGCATCAAGTTCGACGTTGGGGTATTCCAGACGGAACCAGATTACGACCTTCCATTGATATCATCTTACGTCGGACCCACGACTCTACATGTGGATGCTGCGAATTACGTCTGCGACACCGAGATCAAAGGAACGGCTTCGCACGGCCGAGGACTCTTCGCCAAGCGAGCTTTCAAGACAGGCGAACTTGTGTGCGCAGAGAAAGCATTCGCAATGCCTGGTTACTTCATCCAGGATCGGAAATCGGACTGTTTCTTGTACAATTTGGGCAACGAGACTGCGAGTCCAAGGCCGGGCGCGTTGCTGTTCCGAGAACTGGTACAGAAGCTGAGGTGGAATCCGAGTCTGCGGAAAGACTTCTTTGCGATGGACGACGGCGGGTACTGGGAAGCCAACGGGTGGCCCGTAACAGAGGGAGAGGATATCCCGGTGGATGTGTAAGTGGTCTTCCACATTCGCGGTCATGGGACTGACTGTCATAGGTTCCGAGTTGAGAAAATTCGGCAGCTGAACTGCTTCTCGGTGCCTACACGGTCAGTAGACTTGATAACCCAACCGCCAAACAGCAACCCTGAGCTCCGCAATGGCTTCTGGATCCATGCTTCGTACCTGAACCACTCCTGCGTACCTAATACAGTACGCACTTTCCTAGGCGACATCCACTTCTTACGGGCGACGCGCGATATTGAGGCTGGTGAAGAGTTGATGCAGCAGTACGTTGCTCCTGAGATTGACATCGAAGAGAGGCAGAAGACGTTCGAGGCGACCTGGTCTTTCCGTTGCGACTGCAAGTTATGCGAGGCAGATGGAGCGGTTTCGCAAGAAATCCGGAAGCAAAGGGTTGTGAAGTTCGAGGAGCTCAAAAGCGCGGTTTTGAAACTGGGAAAATCTGGCAAAATGACGAATACATCGATTAAGAAGGTGGCAAGAGGCCTCAAAGAGCTCGAAGCACTATACACTCCTCAGGAAGGAGGCGACCCTTATGCTCACCTCCCTAGGCTGGCACTCGTCCACCCGACACTGTTTCTGACCGAAGCGTGGAGGGGTGTCGGGAACGTGGAGAAGACGACTGAATATGCTCTAAAGCTTCTCCGAAATTTTGGGATCCTCACAAGCGTGGAGAATGGGACCCTGGAAGTCCTAGGCAACGAAGGGTTCATCAACGTCGAGGGCGTCAGGGCGTTGAAGTATCTAGCGGAAGCGTATCAGACAAAGGGTGAGTCTGGACTTGCCGAATCATGTAAGGCATTGGCGAAGGTGTGGTTCGTCATCATCACGGGCAGTGAGATGGGATCTGAAGAGTTTCTAAAAGCATAACCGATCGACTTCATTCTGGATTGAGCGGTAGACCTGGCTTTGTAGATCTAGAAATCTTGAGTTGCACTTGTGATGGCCGAAGATGTGTGCAGAGTTTCGCTTCGTTCGAGTGCATTGAGACGGGGAGTCGTTCAGGAGCTCGTTCAGCCCCAAAAGACTGCCTGTACTTAGCTACCCCAGACGGCGAATTTGGAATGTTCTAACGCTAGCTTGTCTTCCACTTGTCGTTGCTGTTGGTGTAGCTTACGCGCTTCTCGATACTGAAAAGGCTTTTAAAAACAGTCCAGTTAAGTATTAGGAGGAAGACGGTAGACCTTCCCAGCGGAGGACAATAAGGACTTCGAAAGAACGATAGAGCGCTTGAAAGAGGCGTGTGTTTGTAGGGTGCTCCAGACTGGGAAGTTCGTGGGTTGGTTTTGAACGTGTGTGGCAGGAAAGAGTCAATGACCCAATGCGGTTAGTCACGCGAACCAGCGGGGATGCTGAAACCCGCATGGTACTCAACTCCACCACCTCCACCTACATGTCATCCCCTTTGGAGTATATCATCACTGTTACGGGATTTCTTTACCTCTTGGATCGTCGGAAGCCTCCAAGTCTCAACTTTCTCATTTGGGGTTTTACCCTGCTTGGCGGGGCGGAAGGAGTCTCCTTTTCCGGAACCTTGCCGAGGCATACATACAAACTGCAAACTGCATCCCCGAACTTCTTCATCTTCGAGCAAGTCAAAAAGAGAAGCCCACGTCATGGGAAGATAAGCTCACACTCACTGTATTCGAATTCAGGTTAACTGCAGATTAGAGCCAAATTCTTATAATAGAAAAGTCCCCATGATCCACGATTATGCACACCACCAGCCTCGTATTAATCCTGGTACAGTGGTGCCTACCGGCGCGGCCAGCAGCCACACGAGCTGAACGCCAATAATCGCGTCCATGGCTGACCGGACACTACACAAGGTTTCGGGACGTGGCGCACTTCAACATCCAATCTTAACCAAGGCATAGAACGCCGCTCTTCTCTACAGCCCCGCTCGCCGCCTCTTCCGCTCGCTACAATGTTGTGAATCTGTTCGACACGCTCGTTTCTCAGCGCTCAGGACGACTGTAGCGCTCGTTTTTCCGGGGAAGCATGAGGGTCTTCATATCAGCGGCCTTCTTGTTTGTTGGGGCCCTCGGGTCACGAGAGGGTCGGACGAACCAGCTTTCGCAGCGCGATTTCAGTGTGCTGACAGACACAGGATTTGCGCCATTCGTGCCCATTAAGAATTCGACAATATCTACATCAACACCAACCCCATCATATGGCGGCTGCGAAAACAGTTGCTCAGTCGAATACCCTCGAATCACAGCTATACGATGGATACCAAAAGCGCAGGTCATCTATACGACCCAGGTCACCGTTGCCACCGTCTCCGTCATCTATATGAAAGAGCGTAATAGTACTCGGGCTCCATTCACCGAGACCGCCTTCAATTATGCCCCTTCAGAATATAAGCTGTACAGCTTGGGCACCAACGACAAAGGCACGGCTCAGGTTACGATACCCTTTAGTGGGTCCGACGGCTACTTTTCATGGTCCAGACTTGCATACCCGACCGCATATACCGATTATGCTAGCGAATACTCATGGTATGGGACACTGCAAACAGTCGACAAGTTTGGCGAGGCCTGCGTAACAGCAACACCGGATCCGCAATATGCGGTTCTGCGAGAACACCCCGAATACCCTCAGCCGCTCGACTGGCCTCCACCGAAGGAAGATACGAATGGCACAGCCCACGTCCCGCTCTGGGTTTCCGTTAACGACGAGCCGGACAAGCTGTGGTTCGACTACAATTTCCCTTCCGAATCCGCATTTGCGAACTGCAAGTCCGTCGCCCCTTCGATCGAGCTCCCAACCGTATACCCCGCTCCCGAGTATATTACAGTTACAACAACAGTGACCATAACTCGAGGAACAGAAGGCATTGTCATCATCCAGCCCTCTGAAACCGGGTGGGAGACGTCGGATTACTTGGTTCCCACACCTGGGCCACCAAATGTGCCCTCATCAATCGCACCGCCCGGCAGTGCCCCACCCATCTACTCTATATCGCCCGTAAAAGAGCGCCTCGAGCAAACCGCTGATGGGCTCGACGACCGGCCAACACCTCCCTTAGCGCAGCAGACTGGTCCCCCGCAACCTGCTGAACAGAATGAGCCTCCGAGCCTCCCTGATTACCTTCTCAGTATCATACAAGAAAACCCTGGTATCTTCTCTTCTGCAAGGGCTAGAGAACAGGCGAACCAGCAGGCGACGGCGTCGGATCTTCCTGGCGCTCAGTATACGATGATATCAACTACGGTTAATGGCACTCCAACGTCGCTCCCTGGATATATAATCGGCGGTACCAGTACGGCGACAATAGGTCAGACTGTGGTGATTGATGGGACGACTACTGTGCTCTCTGGAGAACCAACACAGACTGGTGCGGATATGTTCACAGGCGCGGCTGCGCAGAAGGTCGGTTTGAGAATGAGTGTATTACTGCTCGGTGCCCTTCTGGGTCTCATGGCGTGGCTCTAGTGAAAGCTGTGTCAACTATGGAGCAGTTGCAATGATGTATATATGCACTGAAAGCATGCAGGTGTATATGGGGGTTGGCAATTCTCTTTGTATATAAGGACCTTGAATGATCGGACGATTGATGGCATATGCAGCGACACAGAGTTTAATAACGATAGTAGTAATATTGGAATAGCAATAACAACAACATAATGAAAACTCCGGCCCACGCCGACTTCAAATTTGCCCCATTCGCCATCATACGGAATCGCCATCCATACGCAATAATCATACAGACCACAGAGCAGTTTTCTTGTAGACCATCATACACCCAGACATTCTTCTTTCGCAGCATTGTCCCCCTCCTTCACCCATCTAGCTTCAAGACGTTGAACCATCGAGCTCGGTAGTTACACTCTCCTTCTTCTGGATCATCTGGTTCCTCCAGACAGGGCCTTCGAGCTCGGTGATGACGCTCTTCTTCTTCTGGATCATTTGGTTTCTCCAGACAGATCCTTCGAGCTCGGTGATAACACTCTTTTTCTTCTGAATCATCTGGTTTCTCCAGACAGGGCATTGCTGAGGGCCGATCACGCCAACAGAAGTCACCGGGGGCGGCACTTTTGAACTTGATGAAGACGTGTGTCTCCATGGAGCGAGGCGGAAGACGCGCTTTGCTCTTTGAACTGTGTCAGACTCAATTTGTCAAGGGTTTTCGAGGAACACTTACATGCTTGAAAGCGTCTTCAAGCATCGGCAATACGTCTTCAGTGTACGGGATAGCGTTGCCGAGGGGACGGCCATCAAGATGAAGGTAGCGTGATTGATAGCCAGCCCCCTGGGCCAAGCTCATCGAGGAAGACATGCTGCACGAGGTGACTTGCCGCTCAACGTCGCGCCAACCCGAGGTCTCCGGGAGACATGTAGCCTTCTTATGCATTTTTCTTGGATTAGCTTGTGCTGCATGTTAGCAAGCCTGTGCGCTTGCCGGCCTGAGTGCAGTGTGTCAGTACGACCGACAGAAACATATTCATCGAGTGTCCTGCTCACCATCGTATTGGCCTTTAATCATTTGTGGCGACACCGTGGCCTCGCTCGAGGGACGGCTTGTTGGTCCACCTTGTCCGTAATGCCTCGACGTCGAGGGTGACATGCGGTTGAGTGGAAACGCGGAAAGGGCACATGTACTTGTTGACGTTGAAGTTGTCTTTGGACAACCATAAGTGACTGCGAACTCATATTTTGGCCTCTTCGATGTATTTTAGACGGAAGAGAGAGAAAGTGTGTGAGGGAGAAAGTGAGAGAAAAGGCGGTGGGCAGGAGGGGTTTTATAGGCACTGAGGGCTTGGCGTGGTGACAGAGCACACGGGAAAGGGAGTTCGAGGCAGGCACAAACCCTCACTAAGATTGCTCTACTTGTCTGGTTCGGTGGACTGGTTGGCCCGGCAGCTGCCAGCACATCCCGGTACGTGTCCCTGCCGTGACTACTGCTGCGGCTCTGCGGGAGACCTGATCATGATAGTGTTTCTCTCGGTACCCTCGCGGCCGTATTTAGTGAGATCGAATTCCCGATACTCCATCTCTTTGAATCCCATCTTCGCGTAGAGTGGTTTTCCTTCCTCGGACGCCTCGAGAAAGGCCGGCAGATGAGCTTTGTCGGCTCGGTCAGTTCCCCATTTTACCAGCATAGCTCCAGCTCCGCGTCTGTGGTGATCGGGATGTGTAACCAAAATGTTCAGAACTATCTCAGTGAGAATCTGTTTACTCTAGGGGTACTATTACTCCTGTGATATTGTGCGACTTACAGCAGAACGGCTTCGTCCCCATCCACTTCTTTCTCGACTCATTCAGGAACCCAAAGAAGTCGCGATAAGCAAGGGACGCATCATCGGGAATCTTCTTGTTACGCTTCTCGACATCCTCCTCCGATAGCTCCTTCTCATATATGTGCCATTTCGCGCAAGCAATTATCTCGTTGTTCTTTTCCGTATCAATGACTTTCAGAAAGTGTACGGTCGGATCCTCTTGATTCTCCTTTGTAAGCCTTTCAACATCTTTCTGGCTTTCTTCGGGCGTGGGTGCTTTGGGGAAGAGCGCTGCGACTATGCCGAATCGGAAAGCGGCCCGCATAATGCGTTGAAAATGCGGGATGTCATCGTCAGTCATAGGATGCAGTTCGAGAGGCATTTTGACAATCAATTGAGAGGATGAGATGATATTGGGAGATGGAAAGAGATTTTGTTTTGATGAATCATGGCGTCGGCGTGGTTCTTCATAAGCAGAAGCAGCGTCCCGAGGTCGTTAGGTAAGTGGGGCAGACCAGGCAACAGAGACAACATCCCGCACCGATGCATCGCATGAGAAACTCAATTGAGCATCATTCAACATCGGCCCGGGTCGCTGGTGCCTCTCCGATTCTTGCACAGCTTTCAGATCCCTTGTTCACAGCGACTTGGCTTCTACGACTCACATGGCTATCGTCTAGTTCTGTTCAGCCGGCCCCGAGGCTGCAGTTTATTCAATCGATTGACTGTAGCAACGTCAGACGTTAATACTTTGATAGATTCGTGACTGATTGTCAGACGCTTACGGAAGCGATGGACGACAATTCAAGCTGCAGTCAACTGGTGACTGTTGCACAACATACATACGTCACGTGACGCTAGCAAACACGGAGACCTATCTTAATCGAGCGCAATACTGAGAACCTGGACGGTGGCTTTCCTGGGGAATGGATTAGATACTCCTCTGGTTGGGTTTCTCGAAGACTGGCCGTACTTTGAGCAGGTGGAGGGTCCAGAATGAGCAACCCATTCGCAGGATATTAAGAACGAGCTATCACACGACTGCAAGACCAACGAGAAAGGCAGCATGGGTGATATGAGCGATGGGATCTGAGCTATCTCAATCCGTGTTAAAGGGATCGAATCCGTACGGATCGTAAGACCAGGTACGCATACAACTGAGCTCCCACATCCCTTTCATCCCACTGACCAGCGGCAGACCAGCACTGCCCCTTCCCGCTAGCCCATCTTCGGCAGACCCAGTATCTTACGCGCGTTGTCATACTTCTCGACGGGAACCGCTAGCTCGTAGAGTCCAGTCGCTGCTCCTGCTCGCCGCAACCCCTCGTCCTCGGCTCCACATAACCACGCCCAATATACGTAGGGCAGTCCCGCCTCTAACCTATCCAGTACTGTCAGCCAAACTTCTTCATTACCTAGAAACAACCACCTATGCTTCCATTCTGACTACCGAGTCTTTCCGCAACACGCTTCTGCCGCGTTTGGGGTTGTGCTCAAAGTGAGCTTCCAAAATCTTCTTTTTGACCCAAGAGAGCTCGAACCTCATGTACCCGGGCTTGTTGTGGAACCGTGGGAAGGCACGATAGGGCGGGTCTAGGAGCTTGCAGACCAGGTCGTGGGCGGTCAGGGGCGTCTCATAGATGGACTCCGGTGCAGCAGGGTTCAGCTTCGAGTTCTGCTAGGAGTGAGTCAGCGACCAGGCCCATTGTGCTCTGGCGGATAGTTCTGAGTCCGACTGGCCGGTTTTGCTGAGATCGACACGTCCCGGCGTGAAGGGCAAGGTCCGGAGAAACTCTGCGATGGCTCCTTTCCAGTTGAGGTGTCTTCCGGTTTGTACTCGTATCTGGAGCGGATATCTTCCGGCAGCATCGACGGGTCGCTAGCCAGCTTGAACTTGGGCGGCATGTTGATATATTTGTGTGTGTGTGTGTGTGTGTGTGTG